>CM074179.1:69543201-70067968 GCA_037179385.1 Holothuria scabra
GAAAAGTATCCACGTGTGCTCCAAAAATTATAAAAACGATGAAAAATAGTGAGTTACACAAAGATGACATCATAAGAGCACAAATTTCCAATACAGAGAAAACAGTGTATATTTCAGGCACGCCTGTGCCTTTCTTCAGCACCAACAATGAAGTGAAAATAATATAATGGAGACCTAGTAGAAAGGCACAGGCGTGCCTGAAATATACACTGTTTTCTCTGTATTGGAAATTTGTGCTCTTATGATGTCATCTTTGTGTAACTCACTATTTTTCATCGTTTTTATATATATATATATATATATATAAATATATATATATATATATATATATATAAATGGTAGATATATATACATATATACAAATTAGAGCTCTTCTATCCAGAATAGAGTACTGTCGGTGGATACAACAATAACCTTTCTACACACCATGTATATATATATATATATATATGTATATCTATATAGCTAATTCCCACCTTAGGGGGAAATTGTTATATCTACGAGTACATAGGGCGAAAAAATAACAATGAAATACATAAGAAAAAGAATTCGCCCTAACGTCAAAAAATATAAACAACGTTATTTCAACGCCCAGCCATCCGTTCGTGTTAACAGCTATGGGTCCGTAAATTTGACAACTTTGAAGTAAATGTGCCTGCTTTGTAAATCTAGGAGGGCGCCCTTGTCCAATTAAGGAATTCCTATAGAAAAAGTGTGTAGAAAAGTTACGGCGAATTTTATATTTTGCCCCCAAAAATTCTTACCCTTAAGGTCGACTTTTCAACAACAACTTTCCCCCTAAGTGTCCCTCTAAGTGCCGAATTAGTGAAATATATATATATATATATTTATATATATATATTTACAATAGTGATAAGATGAGCTGTTGCTACTCTGAGTTTCACGCTCTTACACGATCATCAGACAACTAACCGGGATTAAATGGTTCTTAACTTAAATACAGTAGCTACTCAAGGAGGATCCCTACGGTTGGCTGGTCTTGTACACCGGATTGCCATGGTGACACTTTGACAGGATTTCTGACCTTTTGTTCAGTAGGGATATTTTGTCTGCTGAGAGTATTGCCCATTTATCTTCCGTACGCACTGCACTGGCCGTGGGTGGTCATTCGTGCTGGACTACGCTTGAGGATATTCCACTGAATATTAAAGTAGTGTAATACAGCTCTTGGCTTACCGCAATATTGAACACTATTTCTCCCGGTTAAGCTTTGCTTTTGATTTATATATATATATATTATATACGTAAGTCCGCGTATGCTCTATGTAATATAAAAGAATAAGTAGAAAACACCACAAATATGACAATATTAGAGCACATACAAGATAAGAGAAACGTATATTTCAGAGACACCTGTCTTCCTCATCAGCGTCAATGCGGAGTGAAGAAAAATTTAGAAACCACAAGAAACAAAACAAAAACAAACACAAAAACAAATCCTATCGACAATGTTAAACAGAACCGGCTTCCCTGTAAACCAAAGAAGGGAAGTCGCTCAAAACACCAAGATCTTTGTTTAGGCCGTGGGTACGTGTTGACAGTTTTAGCATCCATTTGCTTTCGGAATTAAGCCTTTGAGTGACAGATGGGTGATTAGAATTGAGTAGGATGCACCTTAAATTAGACAAAGAGTGGTTTGAGTTACTAGTGAAATGTTGGGATATAGGATAATTTAATGATTTGTCTAGAATAGTTTTTTTTGTGGTTGTTAAACCTCAGTCTAAATTTGGTGCCGGTCTGACCCACATAATTGTCTTTCTCACACACGTTGCAGCACAGTTAATAAACTACATTAACCGTGTCACAGCTTAAGGAAGGGGGACGTATGTTACAAGTAGTGCCCGGAGGGGTAAAAGTTTCGTCAGCGATAATGAAAGGGCACACCTGAAACCTAGGCTTGCCACACTTTTTGTTGCCTGTGTTTTCAGCTGCACGAAGCCTGGATGATATGAGGAGGGATTTGAGGTTGGGGGGTTGTCGTCTCGCAATTAAAGGGGGGTTTTCAAAAAGTTCAGAGCTTGAACTATCTGCCCGAAGAATAGCAAAATCTGAACGAATACATTTATGGAAATTTTCTGTTTAAGTCGAATAATAAAAAAAAGTGGAATACGTTCATTTTCAACTTTAGTTTTGTAAGACAGTAGTTTGTCCCGGTTGTGACCGGAAGCCTTGCTGATTCCCGCTTTTATAACAGGTAGGGGGTACTCATTATTGAGAAAAAATTCCACGAGGTTATTGACATGTTTTTCGTATTCGGGCTGGGTAGAATAAATACGTTTGATTCTAATGCATTGAGAAAACACAATAGACTTTTTCAAACTTAAGTGATGCGAGCTGTTGAAATTGAGGTAGCCATGGGTATCTGTTGGTTTACAATAAAGTGTCGTAGCCATGGAACCATTGTTAAGTTTAACTAGTAAGTCAAGGAAAGGAATTTCCTTGGCAGAAAAATCAAATGTGAACTTAATAGAAGGATGAAAAGCATTGCAAAATGATACAAAAGAATGTAAGTTGGGTAGGCCATGTGGCCAAATAAAAAAGATGTCGTCAATATATCTATGAAAGTGCAACGGCTGTAAGGGGTAATCTGCCAGCATTCTGGTTTCAAGGTCAGCCATTACGGCATAACTAGGTGCCATTCTAGTACCCATGGCAATGCCGCACGTTTGGAGATAATGCTGGCCGTTAAATTCAAAATGATTGTGAGTAAAAATAAATTTAATAATGTCGGTGAAATCCTTAATGAATGGTTGAGAATAACTGTTAAAAGACAAAATCTTTTTACAGGCTAGAATACCATCTTCATGTGGTATATTGGTGTATAACGCACTAACATCCATAGTGACAAGAAGGGAATCGGGCGGGAGGGGTTTAATTTCGTTGAGAATTCTAAGAAAATGAGTAGTATCTTGAATGTAACTTCTGAGGGTAGGTAAAAGGGGATTAAGAATACTGTCGACAAACCCACTTAAGTGCTCAGTAAGCGTACCAATACAAGAAACAATAGGCCTACCGGGCGGGGAAACATTTAGAGATTTTGCCAAGTTAAATAATTGACGTGGGCTGAGACTTGCGGTATCAGTAGGGGCATTCTGAGAGGAAAATTTGGCCTCAACTAGTTTAGAAACTTAATGTAATTTAGGTATTGTATAAAATGTACCTGGATTAGGTGACTTAGGAATGTACAGATTTACCTTAACAGCTAGTTCAGAGCAAAAAGAGTTAACTGGATTCTGCAGTTCCTTTTCAAATATTGGACACGGATTAGAGGCAAGCTTCCTATAGAAATTGTGGTTGTTGAGTTGAGATTCCGCCTCCTCGATGTTATCAACCCGGTTTAAAACGGTGACAGCAACTCCTTCATCAGCTTGCTTTATAATTATGCTGTTGTTTGTTTTTAGAGAACGGATGGCAGATCGTTCGTCTTGTCGTAGATTACGATGGGCTGAGTTGGAGTCTCTGGTACAAGTTTCGATAAATTTGTTTAGATGAGCCTTCGCAGACTTGACGAAAGCGTCGATGTGTGGGTTTCTTCCGCTGATGGGTGTCCATTCTGGCTTGCGGGATGATGCGGGTGGCTGCTGGGGTTGTTTTCAGTGTCGCTGTCCTGGAAATATTCTCTAAGTCTAACTTTACGGGTGAAGCTGTGTAGATCATACACCAGGTCCACTGGGTCCGGGTCTCGAGTTGGGCAAAAAGATAGGCCTTTGTTTAAAACAGATTTTTCCTGAGGCGTAAGTTCGTGATTAGATAAATTAATAAACTTCTCCTTCTTCTTCTGGTTAAAACTAGAATTTGAGTAACGTTTAGGAAAACAGCTAGTAATGGACGGGTGGTTTTTTTGAGTCAAGAGAGCAAAGAATAGGGTCCTTCTTGGCCAGTGATCTAATTTTGGCCGATTTATTTGTAAAACGTTGATGTTGTTGACGATTGAGTAGGCCCCTCAAAGCAAATCCTACCTCCTCCTTAATTTTGTCCGAGGGTAAAGAGTCATAAAGCTCCTTTGAACTGTTAGAAAGTTTGCGGGTTAAAAAAGTTTGTTTGACGTAAGCAGACTTAAGGGCTAGATTGCGGAGTTTAAGGGAGGCAATGCGACAAATCCTGTCTGACTCCGGTGTAATATAAGGGAAACCCCGCAGAGGGTTCTTGAGTTGAAGTCCTTTAGGAACGATGTCTAACCGTTTACACTGGGTTAAAAAGACAGTGTTAGACCTGGTCTGGGTAAGTTTTTGTTGTAATTTTCCAACCTTCCTTCGAGCGTGGAGAGATTCTTTGTCAAGACGAGGTCCAAAATGCATAATATAAGTAAGTCCACGTATGCTCCATGTAATATAAAAGAATAAGTAGAAAACACCACAAATATGACAATATTAGAGCACATACAAGACAAGCAAATGGATGCTGAAACTGCCAGCACATACCCGCGGACTAAACAAAGATCTTGGTGTTTTGAGCGAATTCCCTTCTGTGGTTTACAGGGAAGCCGGTTCTGTTTGACATTGTCGATAGGATTTGTATTTTTGTTTGTTTTTGTTTTGTTTCTTGTTGTTTCTAAATTTTTCTTCACTCCGCATTGACGCTGATGAGGAAGACAGGTGTCTCTGAAATATACGTTTCTCTTATCTTGTATGTGCTCTAATATTGTCATATTTGTGGTGTTTTCTACTTATTCTTTTATATATATATATATATATATATTAAATATATATATACACATATATATATATTTATATATTTATGTATATTCCGTCTTTTAATATCTAAGAGCTGCACTGAGGAGACCTAACAAGGTCGAAACAGTACTATCTGCAGATTGAGTATATATATATACTCAATATATATAACATAGTTATATGAATAAACATATACCGTGTGTTGGAAAATAAACTAAATAGTGTCAATACGAAGTATAACGCTGTAATTCCAACGAAATGGTGATACACAAAGCAGAACACTACACAAATCACGTTTCGATTGCCCTGCAATCTTCCTCAGAAATGACCAAGACTGTTAAACTTGAAGGACTCACTGAAGCTTTACTTATTGATTGAGTGAGGGGATAAAAAAGATGTGTCCCGATTAAGGCCAGTGCTGTGGGATTGGAGTTTGTGTATTAGCCGCTGTTCGTACAGCTTTCTGTTGTTACTACTGGTAAAACCTTGTTTGGCGATGAAACAACGGAGATTGAGGGGAGAGTGGCCTGGTGAATTAAAGTGGGCTGCTACTGGAAAGCCGGGAGGGTTATTTCTAATGCTGTGTTTGTGATTATTAAACCGCATTCTAAAACGATTTGCTGTTTCACCTACATAAATGGCTTCAGGACATTTTGTACAGTAAAGTACATACACTACATTGGGGGTGTTGCAACCTGCCCTGTCTGGGTAAATTTTAGTTTTGTTGCTAAATTCGATAGATGGGGTGATATCAAAATGCTCGCATATTTTACAGCGGGGATTCCTACATGGTACGTTGCCTGAAGGGGGCGAGTTTTGGTGTGAACCAGAAGGCTGTATAAGTTGGGAGGTTGTTTCTTGGCCAGAACCGGAGGACAGGGGAAAGTTTCAGCCAGAGCCGAGTCACTTTTTAGGTTTCTCCAATCTCTCTTCACTTTACGTAACAATGGGTCGATAGATGGGTTGAACCGGGTGACAAAAGCAATACGGTTACGGTTTGCCCCCTTACTTTTGTACTGCAGTGATGACTCCCGGGAAATAAATCACGCCCGTTTGATTTCTCTAGAAATAAGTCTATATGGGTAACCACTCTTCAACAGGGTTTTAACAAGGCCACAGACAGCTAGGTCATAATCCACTTTATCACAACAAATACGTTTAAATCTCAAACGTTGGCTGAAGACTATCGAAGATTTAATGTGTGGTGGATGGAAACTAGTGTAATTGAGATATGTGGGCCTATCCGTGGGTTTCCTATATAAATTGGTCTTAAAGCCATTAGGGGTTAGGCTTACCATTACATCCAGGAAGGACACCTTGTCATTTGAGACGTCAACAGTGAATTTGATGGACGGGTGGATGGAGTTAGCCCCTAGAATAAATTCATCCAGGGCGGGGCGGCCATGGGTCCAGAGTAGAAATATGTCATCAATGAATCTGGTGTAGAGCAACGGCTTGTGAGGGCTGTTATTGATTAACTCACTTTCAAATAGGGCCATGAATAAGTTGGCAAAACACGGGGCCATTTTCGTACCCATGGCCGTCCCGCTGACCTGTAAATAATGCTTTTCACCAAATGTGAAATTATTGTGCTTCAAAATGAATGATATAAGGGAACATATTTCTTTAGTGGGAATTTCAGTGACAGCAAAAGAGTCCAGAAAGTGTCTGCAAGCTCCGACTCCGTCCTCGTGAGGAATGTTGGTGTACAAAGCTGTCACGTCCATAGTCACCAAAAGGCTGTTATTGGGAATATCCTTGACTGTCGTCAACTTGTTGAGGAAATCTGTGGTGTCCTTTACGTAACTTGGAATGTGAGGCATGAGGCGTTGGAGTATTGAGTCAACGAATCCAGATATAAATTCAGTGTGCCCTTTCTCAATATATATATATATATATATATATATATATATATTTATATATATATAGAACTAGTGCTGTTCCAAAAAATTAGGGGCCTGCTCAGGAGGTGAATTGCGAGTTGCTTCATGTGATGTTTGAACAAAGGCCAAACCAATTGGCTTCATGGCTCAGTAGTTAGAGCGTCCGCACTAGAAAGCGGGAGGTCCCGAGTTCGAATCATGGTCGAGTCAGCATCGTTTTTTTACCTCACCCATTCCAGCTTGACCAATATATATATATATATATATATATATATATTGAAAAGGTTGCAATAAGTTCTTGCAACATAGCTTTACAGAACTGTTTCGTAAGGGCCAATAATGTAGGTCCTCACTCCTCAGAAGCCTGAAGTAGAATGATGTCAATAACGTTAAGTACGTATATGTTCGCTTTTTTTGAACGTGTCCGTTTTTAAGCACGTGTTCGTTACGTGTTCGATGTGAACAGGCCACGAACGGTGTACAGCGAGCCAAGATACATTTCCTGTTAGAATAATTATACAGTAGATGTTTACTGTGTCTACAAGAGCTTATCGGTTCGTTTCTTTTATTTAGAGTTGCTAAGGAAGGTTTGAGTATAATGAAGAACTTTTCTTCCAGACAGAGATTACAAGTTTTAGATGAAGTGGAGTATGCTCCAGCTTTGTTCATTAGTTTCCATTTTACGGAGTGTTCTACATTTGTATCCTTTAGTTTCCAGATGTATTCTCTGAGTGCAGTTGCGTTTCTTTTTTCTCTGTGTTTAAAGCTAGACTTGTGAGCGGTGTATCTTGTTTTGAATGTGTTCTCTGTTAGACCAATGTATGTTTCTTCGTTGTGGTTGTCGTGGCGTGTTACAGTTGCTTGGTACACAGTGTTGTTCGTGAGGCATTTGCCTTCCAATGGGAACTCACATTGCTTTCTGTTATTGCAGTTGCTTCGCGTTGCTGGTTGTACTTCCGGTTTCGCCAGTATGTATTTGTTGTGCGCTGATATAATTTGGTCTATGTTTGCCATGCAGCTGTAACTCAGTTTCACCGTGTTCCTGTTGAGTAAAGTATGTAGTTTGTGCCCAGGCTGGGAAGCAGCTGTCCAAGAGGTTAAAGAATTTCTTGCCAATGTTGGTTGTGACACTGTCACTAAACGGGGGGTTGATTCAGGTTATGTTCCTATTTCGTCTTCGTTTCGGGGCTCCCTTGGAATGACTGGTGCTAGGGGGTTGAGTCTCGTACTTTAGGTTGTACCCATAGCCACTTCTTAGTAATGATTCCTGGTATACATTCAACACATCATCACCCGTATAGGTAGAAGTAGTAGGAGTGTTAACTTTATAGGTTAGAAGGTTTTGGCGTTGGAGAGCAGCAGCTCTAAGTACACCTTGTTTGATAATGTGGATGGGGTAGCCATTAGAGAGGAAATGCCCGGTAGGAAAAGAGACTGAACGTTCGTAGTCGGCAAGATCCGAACAAATTCGCTTGATGCGAAGGCATTGACTGTAGACAATTGACTTTTTTTAAGTTTGTAGGGGTGTACAGTATCAAAACGGAGCAAGAGGTGCTGGTCAGTAGGTTTGCAGTATAGGGAAGTAGAAAGAGTACCCTCGTTTTTTACAAGGTAGATTTATAGGCGAAAATATTAGACTTATACAAGATCTTATTTGGTATTGCAATGAGAAATCTATCCAGGGTGCTTTATTATTCCTGGACTTTGAGAAGGCGTTTGACCGTTTGGATTGGTGTTTTTGCAGCGTACACTTGATTACTTAAATTTTGGCCCTCAATTTAAAAATTGGGTGAAAGTTTTATACAGTAATACTACATCATGTGTTTCAAACAATGGTTATTTATCTGCTTATTTTAGAGTATCTCGCGGTGTTCGTCAAGGTTGCCCCTTGAGCCCATACCTTTTAATTACATGTACTGAAGTTTCGTGTGCTTTGATTTAGTCGAGCCAAGTTACAAAGGGGATCTTGATTTCTGGTGAATCTCTTAAAATCTCCCAGTATGCCGCCGACACTGTCATTATCACTGATGGATCAGAGTCATCATTGAAAGAAGTTGTGAATGTGTTACAACTTTTTTGCATTAGCTCTGGTCGTAAAATTAATTCTGAAAAGTCGCATTTGTTTTTACTCTGTCCTCTATTTGAGCAGCACCTGGTATATCTTATTCATTTCAACTTTGACGCCCACGCTACAGTGGTAAAGTATTTAGGTGTCTCCTTTTCTTACCATAAAGACGACTTTTTTTCGTTTAAATTATACACCTAAACTTTCTCGCATGAAAAATATTCTTCAACTTTGGTCCTTAAGGGATCTTACTCCCGTCGGGAACTTGTTTTTTTTTTTACTTTACTTCCCAACCCACCCAAACACTATTTGGATGAACTGAATAAAATATTCTTTAATTTTATTTGGAGTATCAAGCGTGATAAGATTAAGAGGTCGATTCTTTGTAATGTTAAGGGTGAGGGGGATTGAATATGGTAGACATACATGTTTTTGCAAAAAATCTGAAAACTACTTGGGTAAAAATGGACGTAGATGATCATGATCGACCATGGAAGCTTCTTTTCAACTATTGTCTGCGTAACTATGGCAAAAAATTCCTGTTCTCTTATAACTTTAGAAATGGTGACATTCTCGTATCCAATTTTTTTATCCGTGGTGTCTGTGATGCCTGGGCAGAATTTAACTTTTGTACTCCTCAAAGTGATTTTGCAGACCAATTTGTATTAAATAATAATTACATTAAAATTGACAAACGTGTAGTTTATTATGACGTATTAAAGCAACGCAGTGCTTACAAGGTCGGGGATTTTTTTAATGCCGAAGGTAAAGTCATTCCTTTTAAGAACTTTGTAGATAAGTATAATATTAGCAACTTCCCTTTTACATTATATTAAGGTATTATTTGTGCAATCCCCTCTACATGGAAGACAAATTTGTTTGCAAGTGGCGGCCTTAATCTAAATGAATGCCAACTCTTAAAATTCCAGTTAACAAAGAGGTCTTCAAAATTTGTGTATAAGTCTATACTTTCACGTAACGTCCTTAAACCTAAAGCTTTAGTAAAATGGGAAAATTACTTTGCAAATATTTGTTACACCTTAAATTGGAAATTCATTTTTACCACACCATTTGTTGTTGCTCGGGATGCAAAGATTCAATATTTTCAGTTTCGATACCTTCAAAGAATTATTGGTACTAATGATTTTTTATTTCGTATTAAGATCAAAGACTCACCTGTTTGTTCTTTTTGTAAAGTAGAGAATGACACTTTAGAACATCTGTTTTGGTTTTGTCTTAAAGTGAAAAGGTTTTGGGAGGAAATTTGTTCAGTTTGCTTAAGAGAAAAAATTAATTTAAATGAGACAAGTGTTCATTTTGGATATACAGAAAAGAAGAAGAATATCATCAATTTTTTCATTTCTTATGCAAAGTATTTTATTTATTCTTGTAAACAAAACAGTACAATACCAGATGCAACAACGTTTTACTATAAGTTTAAGTTTAATACTGAAGTGGAAATTTTTATTTTAAAAAGAATAACGACGAAACAAAGGAGGATGAATATAGATCTGTTTTCAGTTTCCTGTTAAAACTTAAAAGTTAATTTCATTTACATTCATCTTCAATTTTTTCAAGATGCTGTATGCATATTGGCTACACACCATCCAAGGTTTTTTGGTTATTGATTTTGTAAAATAGACTGTAACGTTGTAATATTGTATTATACTGCAAACTTTGTTAAAAACAATTATTGAACTTGCAAATAAAAGAGGTGCTAAAAAAAAAAAACCTCGTTCAATTTAATTGGCATATCAATATATATATATATATATATATACACACACACACACACACACATATATATATATATATATATATATAAATAAATCAAATTGGTAAAGCTGGAAAATATATATATATATATATATATATATATATATATATATATATATATATATATATATATATATATATATATATATATATATATATATATATATATATATATATATATATATAAACTGCTGAAGCTAAGACCGTAAGCGCCACGAACTCAAACTAATTTTACGTCTTAATAGCCACAGGCAAGGTCTTAATAGAGATTTTTCTTATTTATCAGGATACAGTTTCTCCATGTAATTCAGTAATTTTGTTTCCTTCTTTTGTACAACTGGGCTACCTTGTCATTAACGCCCGCCTCTTCAATTATTTACTATTTACTATAGTATCTCACAGTCTGTAAAGTTACGCCAATTATTTAATTTTTTTTTTAAACTCGGATGCTTTGTAATTAAATATTACTTGTAATCTACAGTTCAGTGCTTTATTTTTTAAGTAGATATGAACAGTTTTTATTTGTCAGTAAGACAGTTTTATAACTTGAAAGTATCTCACGCAGTCGCATCTTGTTGCTTTGATAGACTGTTTAGTTACCATGG
Organism: Holothuria scabra; assembly: GCA_037179385.1. Classification (NCBI taxonomy): domain Eukaryota; kingdom Metazoa; phylum Echinodermata; class Holothuroidea; order Aspidochirotida; family Holothuriidae; genus Holothuria; species Holothuria scabra. The sequence continues at coordinate 69,554,225 of CM074179.1, forward strand.
AGTTTTGAAAATGTACGCACGCTTCTATTCAAACAACGAAATGAGGTACGCATTCTACAATTTTTAGATTGTCTCGTCACTTTACAATATTTTGGCTAGTCAAGCTTGCCATGATTTGCGCGCTTTATATTAATCCCTATGTGAGAACGTGCGTTCTTTGTAACTGCGTACTTTCCGTTCATGATCATTATGAAGTCACTTTACAACTTTTCAAACTTATTTTAATATTACGCGGTTTTGAACGCTGTCAACTCTAACTTGTTTGTATGTAACCGTTGATTTTCAAAACACGGTTGACAAAGCCGCCAGGAGGCGGCGAAAATTTCTGTTTCAATAAATCATTCGTTGGATCTATATGCACACTCTGTTTTCCATTTTCCTCATATATATATATATATATATATATATATATATATATATATATATATATATATATATATATATATATATATATATATATATATATATATATATATATATATACAAATACAAATAATTGCCCAAAAAACAAGACTGGACAGAGTGCTCAATTCTGCAAGCAGAAGAGCGGATATCGACCATGTATTTATGCTGTAAAAGCAAACAAAACCCTACTTAAAGTTTCTCACAAATCAATGCGATCGTCAGGGGATCTCGGTTAACAATGAACACAAGCCTTCGCCGTTCTGGGTTTTTAACCATTGCCCGCTTGAGTAACTTTCTTGCGTGTGTGGTGATGGCGGCATTGTGATAGAATCTCCGATCTTTTGTTCAAGAGGTTACAAAAGCCAGATGGAGTTCTATGTGTGTTTGACTGTGCTAATACACATAGAACATGGAGGGCCTTCTTTTTTGAGAGACATGAGGATAATGATGAGGACACCTGCACAGACAGCAAGTTCGGCTTCAAGTCAAAAAAGAACCCGCCGGTGGTCAGTGACCTCAAACCATTCGAAACCGACTTGATAGCCATGGTGGAGAATATCGAATTTAGGAGTTCCCCTTCCCCCTTCCAACACAAACTAAAGAATGACGCCAAGAAAACGTCATCTCTTAACAAAGTGCTAATCCCTGCCGATAAAACCCGAAATTTATACGCAGCTAACCCAGATGATTACACCAAGCTCCTTAATGACAACATTACACAAAAATACAAAGTTGCTGACGCATCTCTTGTTGCTGACATCAACAAAGAACAGACAGACATTGCCTCTAAGATTGATATCCAGGACCGTATCAATCACATGGAGGAGAGAGAAGCTTTCATCACTGTCAAGGACCATAAAGAAAATTTCCCCAACAAAATATCATGCAGATTAATCAACCCTGCCAAGAGCGAAATGGGACGAGTCAGTAAAATTATCCTTGAACGTGTAAATGAAAACCTGCGGGCCGCCACGAAAGTTAACCAGTGGAGAAGCACATCCGCGGTCATTGACTGGTTTACTTCCCTCAAGGATAAGCAGTTCCGTACCTTTATGGCCTTTGATATTGTGGACTTCTACCCCTCCATTTCTCAGCAGCTACTCACTACCGCCCTCCCATGGGCTAAGCAGCGTGTGCATATCTCGAGACTGGACTTCTCTATCATCATGCATGCTAGAAAGTCAGTCCTGTTTAGTAAAAATACACCCTGGACGAAACGAAGCAACCCCCACTCCTTTGATGTCACAATGGGCAGTTTCGATGGCGCTGAGGTATGTGAACTGGTCGGTCTCTACATCCTTAACAGCCTTAGGAAGCACGACTGTGTCTCCGATGTTGGACTTTAAAGGGACGACGGACTTGCATCCTTGAGAACGCGCTCCAGAAGACTCGCTGACAGAGCCCGCAAGGATTTCATTAAAATTTTCAACGAGTTCGACCTGAAAATCACTATCGAAACTAACCTCCATACCGTAAATTTCCTCGATGTCACGCTTAATATGAGAGATGGTACCTATGCCCCCTACAGGAAACCCAACGACACCCCCCTGTTCATTAATACCCAGTCAAACCACCCACCCAACATACTTAAAAACATCCCAATGGCTGTAAACAAACGTATTGCTGAGCTCTCTTGCAATCAAGCAGTTTTTGACGCTGCAGCGCCTGCCTACCAAAAGGCACTAGACTCCAGTGGCTTTCAACATAAACTGAAGTACCCCTTTGAGAGCCCGCAAACCCCAAGGCGAAAGAGGAAGCAAAGGCACAGGAAGGTCATTTGGTTCAACCCCCCGTTCAGTAAAACAGTCAAATCTAACGTTGGCAGGGCTTTCCTCAAACTCATAGCCAAACACTTTCCCCCGGGGCATAAGCTGCACAAAATATTTAACAAAAACACTGTGAAAGTCAGTTATAGTTGCATGAAAAACATGAAAGCCGTCATAAGCAACCACAACTCTAAGGTGCTTTCAAAGAAAACTGCTACACCCCCAAATCGCGGCTGTAACTGCAGGGTTAAAATTTCTTGTCCCCTTGATGGGAAATGCCTCACATCAGCCGTAGTCTACAAGGCTGAAGTCACTAGTAACGATGCCACACACTCATACATAGGCATGTCTGGCGGCCCATTCAAGGAAAGGTACAACAACCACAAGAAATCTTTTAACTTAGAACGTCATGAAAAAGAAACCGAGCTCTCTAAACACGTTTGGTCCCTTAAGAGGAGCGGCCTGGCTTTTACAATTCGTTGGCACATATTAGCACAGTCAAACACACATAGAACTCCATCCTACGTTTAACGGAACTTGTTCTCAAGCAAAATTGTTTTCAGTTTAATGGGCGTTTTTTCCGTCAAGTTAAAGGAGTGGCCATGGGAACCAAAATGGGTCCCTCTGTTGCCTGTTTGACCATGGGCCACTTTGAAGAACAACTTTTTTCTCAGTATACCGGGCCACGACCTATACTTTACAAAAGGTATATTGATGATATTGTAGGAGTTGCCTCTGGATCCCGTCGTGATTTAGAAACTTTTATCGACTTTGTTAATTCCTTTTGCCCCTTTTTGAAATTTACCCATTGTATCTCGGACTCATCTGTTGTTTTTCTCGACCTTAAACTGTCCATCAACAACCGTACAATTACCTCTAACCTACACTTTAAGCCAACCGACTCGCATAACTACCTTTTGTACCCTTCCAATCACCCCAAATCTTGCACTAAATCTATCCCTTATTCCCAGCTCTTGCGAGCTAGACGAATTTGTTCGGAGGATTCTGACTTCTCTACTGCCTCTGAAGAAATTTTGTCCTTTTTTGAAAAACGCCAGTACCCTGCCAAAATCCTCTCTAGTGCCCTACGCAGAATTCAAGGAACCAGCAGAAAGGAAGCCTTGGAGAAAAAGAGCAAATCTGGTACCAATCTACGTATTCCTTTAGTTATTTCTTATCACCCTTCGATCCGTCCTATTTTACACGCTATCCACAAAAATGTAAAGTTGCTCCGACAAGACCCCTCAACCCGTGATGTTTTCCCGGAACCCCCCATCACTGCTTTTAGAGTTGAGAAAAATTTAGCCAACCATTTAGTTCGGGCTTCCCACCCACAAACTTCTCTCGACGACACGGCTGGTACCTTTCCATGTAACCGTCCGAGGTGTAATACATGTCCAGTTGTCGGCAAACACGACCTCGTCAACATTTCTGGCCCCAACGGCAATAGCTTTATTGTCAAACAAAGATTCTCCTGCATTTCCTCAAATGTAGTGTATATTTTAGCTTGTGGGAGATGTAACTCGTTGTATGTGGGAGAGACCAAGCGCCGCCTCGCGGATCGAGTCACCGAGCACCTTAGGTCCATCAAACAGAATCTCCATGGATACCCGGTGGCTGCACATTTCAATCCCCCTTCACCTTGTTCAATACAGCATTTAACCGTTACGGCAGCTGTAATGTGCCGAGGCTCCGATCGTGACCGCCTTAGTGCTGAAAACCGACTGATCATGAGGCTAGGTACTCTCGCTCCACACGGGCTTAACGTTAGAATTGACCTTTTGTAATATTCACCCCCTTTTGTACCAGTTTTTACTCCTTTTACACTTACCCGTTCGTGCTCGTTTTTTTCTGTGTAGGCCTTACTTACATTTTTTTTTTTCCGGAGCTAGTTTTGTCTCCTGTTTTCCCTTTTTTAAGAACATGTTCGATTTTTTCGTGCATTTTTTCATCCAGGACGCTCTTTTTCTTTTTTTGATTTGTGTTTCATCCTTCGCACTCATGTTTTCTGACAGTCACTTTCGTCCGGTTCTGTTTTTACAGCGATCGCTTCGGATTTGATGTTTGTCGTGTCCAATTGTTACTGTTGGTTGTTCAGTTTGGTTTTTGCCACCTGATGAAGGGTTTATACCCGAAACGTCGTGGAGTTTTCGGCAAACTTTTAAGCACTTTTTACTACCTCTTTTCGACCAACACATTTCAACAGTGCTCCGCAGCATTTCGACCTTATTATATATATATATATATATATATATATATATATATATATATATATATATATATATATATATATATATATATATATATATATATATATATATATATATATATATATATATATGTTTAGGATTCATTTTATTTTTCGGGCAACACAGTAGCCTTGAACACAACTCGTACAACACTAAATCAAAAAGCGAACTGTTCAATCCTTAAAACGGAAGAACACACAAGTATACGTACATACAGACAGGATTACACGCCTTAGGGAAAAAGAAGACCTAGAAAGACGGAAACTCTACACAGGAAGAAAATTCGACAAACAACAATTTTTAGAGTAAAACGTGTCGGCAATGTTTAAACCATGTGGAACCAAAGTGTTTAATTTCCAAATCCAATGTCTTTCTTTTTCATCTAATAATCTATCTCATTTATGGATATCCAATTTGTCAAACCCCTCTGTTTTCAACACTTCTAAAATCTGAAATTTAAAGTGATCCCCGCCATGAGATTTAAGATGCACATAAAGAGCAGATGTTCCCAATTTAGAGGTTTCTCCGTTAACAAATCTGCGAAAATCAGATTTATGACCATTCATTCTCAACCTTGTGTTGTTGGTTTGGCCCACATACTGTTTCCCACAAACCTCACATTGGATCATATCAGTGTTGTAAAAATTCATGACTCGAGTCACTTTCTCTCAAAATTATAGTGACTCGATAGAATTCATGAGTAATTTCCACATTGAAATAGTAAAGTGACTCGAGTCAATGACTCGACTCGAGTCACTTAAAAGTTTGAAAACTGGTGACTCGAGTCACTAATCTAGTGACTCGATTACAACACTGGATCATATACACGGCCCACTTAGTGTTACAGCTGGTACCTTGATTACGACATAAAAATGTTCTACCATTACTGAAACTAGTTACTTTGTCCGAGCCTATTGAGGAGTGACAAAACTGACAACGCTTTCCATTACATTGACTGGTAAGGGTCACATCCGTGTCTTCAACCGCGTCACGAAGCTTAGCCCGATATTAAAGCCGACCCAGACTTTTTTATACATAAATGGGAATGAGTAATTGGGATTTAGGCGAAATATACTATGGAAAAACGCGACTGTTGGGAGAACTCGATCCTTGGGCAAAAAACCCGTTTCGCTCTAACGTTTTACACAGTTCTATATAGGTATGCGTAACCTATACGCAAGTCCGATTTATCACATAATATATATGCAATTACTTCGATTTTGACTAACTTACGTACATCTTTCTGTTTACACTAAGGACTTACGGGCCTCTAAGGTAACGTGCTTGTTTATATATATATATATATATATATATATATATATATATATATATATATATATATATATATATATATATATATATATATATATATATATATATATATATATATATATATGTACAAGGCCAGTAGGAGTTTGCGTACTAACACAGAAATTGTCGTCAGACCCGCCGATAAGTTAGGCTGTGTCGCCATCCTTAATACAAACGACTATATTTCTGAAGCTGAAGCCCAACTCAATGACTCTAGATTTTATCGTTCAATTACGGACATTCCATCTTTTTCTTCTTTATCTCGTAATTTGTTTGACAACATCTCGAATAATATTTAACCAACTGTTCAGAAGCTTATACCCAGCAACCCTAAGGAAGGCTACTTTTATCCACTTCCTAAAATTGATAAATTACCTAAACCCATAGAGAACTCTCTGAATAATGCCACGCTACCTTCCCAAACCTCAGATCTTTGCAGCAAGGAAATTTTTCGACTTACAAAAACTCCAAAACTACAATTTAACTCCCCCCTGTAGGCCTATTATCTCGGGTGTTGGAACGTTCTCTGAGAGTTTATCAGGTTATGTTGATTCATCACTTAATCCAATACTTTCTAATATCCCAAGCTTCATTCAGGATACGACTCATTTTTACGTGTCCTGAATAATATTGGTATGCTACCCGCCAACACCCTCCTAGTTACTATGGACGTCACGTCCCTGTACACTAATATCCACCACGATGAAGGCATATTATCTAGCAGAGAATTTATGTTGAGACACTCATTCAGCCAAACCCTAGCCGATGATGTCTCTTAGATTATAAAATTTATGCTCACAAACATCTTCTTCTCTTTTAACAATAAAAATTATTCACAAATCAAGGGAACCGCAATGGGAACTAAAATGGCTTCATGTTACGCTAATATCTTTACGGAAAAACTGGAGTCAAAATTGTTGAATTCTTTCACTCTGAAACCTATTCACTACTATAGGTACATTGATGACATATTTTTTTATTTGACCCCACGGTTTGCAATCTCTAGAGTACTTCAAATCACACTCTAACTACCTCCACCACAGTATAAAATTCACCTTTGAAGTTTCTGACTCGAAAATCTCTTTCCTGAATGTCCTAGTTAAATTGCGCGCAAACTCCCTATCCACGTCCGTCTACTACAAGCCAACAGATAATCACCAGTTCTTACATTTCGACAGTGCCCATCCTCTCAGTCTCAAAAAATCAATTGTCTATAGTCAATGTCTAAGACTTAAACGCATTTGTTCTGATAAGGAAGACTTCAATATTGAAATTTCCAACCTTATTCATTTTTTTTTCTTTCCAATGGTTATCCCATGAGCATTATCAAAAACGGAATTGAGAAAGCCAACACGTTCAAACAGGAGGACCCCCTCACCTATAACTCCAAAAAATCGAGCGACCGCATTCCTTTAGTTTTAGAACACCACCCGATTGCCCATTCCCTGGCACGTACAATCAAACAGGATTTTGCTCTTTTAAAGAATGATTCTTCTCTTTCTGCTAGCTTTAGCAAGCCACCTTTGTTAGCCCTTCGCCAGCCTCTCAATCTAAGACAACTGATGACGTCTTCTAAACTTTCACCGTTTTCCAAACCACCCTAGCAAGCATACCCTGCAATAAACCCCGCTTCCAAGTTTGCCAGCATATTTCCCAGGGATTCGCCCATTTCCCTTCCTTTTTCGAAATTTCCTATCAAATCCCCCAATCTGGACTGTGATTCTCACAATGTTGTTAATTCATTATCTTGTACTATGTGCCCTAAAGGCCTTTATGTTGGAGAAACCAGGACTAAGTTTCGGTTTAGATTTAACAACCACAAGAAGTATATCCGCGACAATGCACCCGGTTTTCCATTTGCCGAACACTTCGGGCGGACCAATCATTCCCTCCGAAATTTGAAATGTGTGCTGCTTGGTTCAAACTTTCCATCTCTCCGGCACCGTAAAAGTACAGATATAAACTTTATCCTTAAATTAAATACACACACTAAGGGTCTCAATAGAGATTTGGGCCTACTCAACCATTACACGTTCTACAATGATTCTTGACCAATTGATGTTTTTTGTCTATTCAACATTTCTTGTGTGTTTACTTCCAATTCACCCTTGCATGTAGGCTTGCTAGCTAGCTCGAGTCTGTATGGGTCCACTCTACCGTGACACTCACTACAATGTCTATTCTCCAACTTTTGCATGTTTGCGCGTAACTGGTCAGTGTAGGCTGTGCAGTTAATTTAAATTTACTTTTTCATGTGTTAGTCATATGTCTGTCTTGGCCGACGACGGCTTCAGGGGAAGCTGAAAATTTCCAAGTTTAATTAAATAAATACTTCATCGTACTCCTTGAGTCAATTTTGACTTTGTTTTCCATTGTTATCGTTTATTGTTATATAATATAGCCTTCTTTATAATCATTCGGAGATACCCGACACCCGTGTGAAAAAGATGATTTCATTATTTTAATCAAAAGAATGTAAACGAACACTTATACGTAGGCTGTTGTGTATGGCTCCCAACATTTCTTCCTACAATGGAATGCATGGTCCAATGATGTGATGGAAGTCATCGACTGATGCCACAAAATTTCGCCTGAAAACCAATTTTTTTTCTGTACATCTTCGGGAAAGTTGATGAACATTTGAGACTGGAATTGTACACTTGCTGTGTAAGCTGTACCAACGACGCGGACTTCCCTGGAACAGTTTGGTCCCACTGTGACTTGGTAGTTTTCAGTTCTCGTTTCCATCTGTTGAAGATTACCAGAAAAGCTCACAGGATGTGCTAACAAACTGAAGACAAGGTTCTAACAAACTGAAGAACTCCAAAAGACACATCGTTCATGATAGTGTATAAGTTATAAGTGTATAAGCAATTTTGTTTATATATATATATATATATATATATATATATATATATATATATATATATATAATATATATATATATATATATATATATATATATATATATATATGCTTCATCTGTCATTTGAACAAAGGCCAAACCAACTTGGCTTCATGGCTCAGTGGTTAGAGCGTCCGCACTAGAAAGCGGGAGGTCCCGAGTTCGAATCCCGGTGGAGTCAACATCGTTTTTTCACCTCAGCCAAATTTTCCAGCTTTACCAATTTGATTTATATATTCCACGCAGTTGTCGTCAGCGTTTATTTTCACTTCATCTCTGCTTTTACAGGTTTCTGTATCTCTTCGGAGATCCGCTGGCGAATAAGCAATTGTGTTCAGCTGGATAGCATCAACTTTGATCTTTGGTTGGGTTTGCGTCAAACGAGAACTAGTGCTGTTCCAAAAAATTAGGCGCCTGCTCAGGAGGTGAATTGCGAGTTGCTTCATCTGTCATTTGAACAAAGGCCAAACCAACTTGGCTTCATGGCTCAGTGGTTAGAGCGTCCGCACTAGAAAGCGGGAGGTCCCGAGTTCGAATCCCGGTGGAGTCAACATCGTTTTTTCACCTCAGCCAAATTTTCCAGCTTTACCAATTTGATTTATATATATATATATATATATATATATATATATATATATATATATATATATATATATATATATATATATATATATATATAAACAAAATTGCTTATATATATATACATATATATGTATATATTTATTTATATATATATATGTATATATATGTATATATATATATATAATATATACAGAAAGACAGACAGATAGGCAGATAGATAGATGGAGAGTTTCAATTTGCTAACCATGGTGTCTGTATTGCCCCATTTGTATCTTGCTGTTTCTGACAATTCCGTGGAAATTTCTACTCCGCTGGAAGACAATGTTATTGTTGGTGCCACGATCGAAACTACCACACCAACAATAACAACGTTGGAACTTGATTTCCACATGGCTGATGTCTCAGTATGTACTTCGATATCAACGGAAAAGGTTTTCTCAGTGTTGCTGTGATTCTCAACCGTGGTGTTTCCTACCACAATTGAGCCTGCTTCTTTGGGAACGGCCTTTTGGTTATTAGTATAATACTTCACATTTTCAAGACGGTACGAAGAGGCATAACCCATAATCGTACATTGGCAATTGCACTTGTAACATTTATCAGTATGTTTCCTTGGAAGAACCTTGCAGTTTCGTATTTGGAAGCAACCAAGTTGGTTGTATCTTAGTTCCAGTTTACTACATCCTCTCCCACATGTTCCATACAAGTCTTTTTCGGTAAAGATTTGCCTGCGTACCGCAATAGTTTCCTAGAAATAACAAAATTATAGATTACAACAATGAGTGTAAAAGGAAACCGTTAAACTGAGATCGATATGTGTGGAAATTAGCACTGTGCAATATGACAAGCTGCCCTTATAAGCATGAATGGTTGGCAATGAAGTGTCTGATAAGATGTTTAAACACTATTATGAAGTGATAAAATAACAGATAACGATGGAGAAATGCTCTGCTCATATTCAGAGATCATTTCTTTACGTTGACCGAACAATATAAATAATCATTCTTACGCAATCGCAAGTTACAACAAAACTAGATAAATGCAACATTTTTCACAAAGTTAGAAGGAAAGTGGTCATCATGGAAAGGATGTTTACAAACGGTCTGTGGGAATGTGCATCGATGGGGGGGGGGGCAACATGCCCCTACACTTTTTGAGGGCAGGGGACGCTAACACATTTGTCCCTCCATTTTTTTACATGAAACTTTTAAGTAAGTAGACACAAATCTGCATGAAGACATAGATACGCTCGGAAAGTATTTCGCATGGCTCTTTATCAGTTCCTAGCCAGTAAGTTCTTACCAATTTTCAGTATAGCTTCAAAAGTCTTAAAACAGTGGGCGAGCATTCATTTTTAATTCTATCTAGCTGTGAAGCCCGCCATTTTAAACATATTGGAATATTCAACGTTAACCGGTTTACAGAAATTGTAGGTGTGGATCAATAGAAACATGAAAATGTAACGATAAGTACTTTAAAAAATAAAAAACAAGCGAAATCTTTTCCAATTTTCCTCAATGATATTAAAAGACGAAATCTTTTTACGTGTATAAATCACATTTTGGGGCGAATTTTAGGTATTTTATATTTTGAGTTCTGCATAATTTCGGCAGCCCATTGCGTCTGTCGGGATTTAAGAGTAGCTGTCCCTTAGTTAAGCTAGGCTGTACGGCATATTACTTTTTAAGTCATATTCCAAACGCCTGCCATCATTACGAAGATTGTTGCTTCAGAATTTCTTTAACCACATACCCGGTGAATCAGGCAATTGAACGGGGACCCTGAATTGGTATCAATTACCAAATGCAGAAGCCACCTATTGCATAAACAAAGATAAGGGTATTAATTGCTCTGCTTATTGAAGCAAACAATTTGGGAGAAAACAGAGGATTACAGGGGATCATTTTTGATTTATCATGGTTCTAGCCAAACCACTTTTTCACCTTAAAGTGACGACAAAACAAATTCTTTTGGGTATTCATACACTGTTAAAAATGCCTGTAAAAGTACAGTAAAAACAAAGGAATACATAAGAATCCCTGCTGCAAATGAAGCAAGGATTTACATGTGTAACTTTATATTTGTTACTGTAATTTTACAGGCATTTTTAACAGTGTAGTAATAAATGGCCCCGAGACTGTGTAAATGTTAGTAAATATTCACATAAAGGCAACTTGTGGTCCCGTTCAAATCACGCAGTAGCCCGTGCAAACTACAAAGATGGTATGTCATTGTAATACCTGGTATAGTGACCACTATATAGGTGTTTATTCAACCCAATAATGATAGGAAATCTCAGGTTTCAGTTTAGAATTTCAGTTTAGGACTACAGCAGTACACACACTCACCCAAAACAACATTACGATTCATAAGAAAGTTCATGAATAAGTCATACTATGCTAACGAAGTTTAGTTAAAAATTGGAAGCAGTTATCTTCGCCTTGGCGGACGGTAGTTTTGGAACCCAGGGAAGCAGAATCCGCCCGCTGGGCACCGGTCAGGTTGCTTGGCCCCTATGTCGGCAAATCCGAGCAGCATTCTGGGTGGACCTGCATGCAGTTTTCCTTTGGGAAATAGAATGTTTCCCAATTTCCTTGGTACCCCAAGTCATGAATGAAACATTGTGCATCATTCTTCGTTTTGGACCCTCCTCTTACAGGGGCGATACCCCCCTCACTTTAAAAATCAAATAGACTCCTTTGTATGTGGGTAAAATTCAAAAGTAGCCGCCAAAAACTGAATGAGATGTGTCCATTGTTCGACGTTTCGAAATAATTGATAGACAATGAAATGATCCCATCCACATAAACACACGCATGCATGGAAGGATATTTACACACGTACGGAACACAGTATCGTTTGAAAACATCGAAACTATTTATTTACCTTCTTTGGCCAATATCCCCATGTTGCGCAGTAACAAGTGCACCAATCGCAACGACCAGTCTCTTTTGTCCAACCATCGAGCCTATGTTGACATGCTGAAATCGAACCGCAACGTAGTCTATTGGTGAAACGTGGAAGAGTCTTACATGTTTTGTTGCATGTTGAATCAAGCATTTGCTCGTTATACGTGATAGAACCGCCACTGTACACCAAGCCAAAATAACAAAGGGTTGCTAGCGCGGTTAGCACTTTCCTTGGCCTACCTGCATTCATCGTTTTGCCTGTCTTGGTGGTCTCTGAATGCAAAATAAGAGTACGAAATACACACAGATAATCATCTATTTTATTCGAACGTGCGCGCTGATAATGAACTTGTTGCTTCTCATCAAAAACAAGTGCTTAAGTTATCATGATTAATTTAATTAGACTTTGCACCATGCATGGAAATGTCGGCGGATAGAGTTTTACAAAGTTGCATGAAATTATGAGATGAATAACACAGCAGGGATGTATCTTTTCTTATAAACGTTGAACATTTCTCGAAAAAAATGAATTGACAACATAGTCCTTTTCTATTGCCACTAGAAAAGAATATTTAGTTTGGTAAAGAAGAGCATATCTAGTGCAAGTTTCATTCCATTTCCACATTCAGTTTTTTAAGATATTGACAATTTTAGTTGACAAATTTTATTTAAAAAGTGAACATGGAGCAAGCATGTCATATCATGAATTCACAACGCTGGCCAATGTTTGGCTTTTCTTTATTTTTACGTCCTATTCTTTTGACCTTGGCCTGATAAGAGCCTGCCGTAGCCCAAAAGCCATATATATTTTAGAAACAAGTTCATTTCTCAGGATGCACGTGTAAAATCTATGGAATTTGTATCAGAGGTCAGTGGCATAAAGTTTGTGGAATATTAAAAAGAAAAAAAAATAACAAATCATTTGTCATCAAAGTGAATCCATGACGTCAGGCATGTTTACTTCATGTTCATTCAGTATGGAGACAATTTGTCTTATTCAATTGCTTATATCTCGAGAAATGAATACGGGAATGGAATAAATAATTTCACCAGAATGTTAAAAATATGTTAGTTTTTAAGAAATTTAAACTAAATTTGTGTCTTGACTATTTTTTTTTTCAATTGTAATAAACAGAGCAGGTGGTCCATGCCAAATTTCTGCAATATAAAAGATGATTTTAGTTAGTAATACACGGTTCTACGGTCTAATAGAACGTGCCAGCTTCAAATCTGTCTTCTAATACATCAACCTCGTTCAACAGGTGCACAGCTCTGAGGATCCTACTTTTTTTCTTTGTTTTAATTTTATCATTTGGGGGTTTTAACTTACAGTTTTTTACAACGAAAGGTGTAATTTTTTCAAAGAATTCAAATCTTGCGACAACATCATTGCAAATGCAGCATGTTTAAGGAATGTCATTTCAGGTGAGGACAAACTCTCCATAGTTCATTGTTTGACTTTCAAAGATAATTGAAAACTATGAAAAACTTGAAAATCTTGTCATGGTTTTGGCGTGGTACTGTGCAGTGCAATTTCGCCTTACTAACGAAGCACTAACCCAAGCGGACGAACCAACGGTTGGAAACACTATTTCTTAAGGTTTATCACTTTAGTGCACTTATCCATTGTAGTTAGTTAAATGGAAATATACGTTCCATATTTTTAGCAATTGGTTTAAGTGAGCCTGCCACGGTTTTTTACGAGCGAATGCGAAGTATAGTAGCCGCTTTATGGACTTGTTATAGTGTTTTCATTATATGTGCCTTGATAGTTTTGTTACTTTGTAGGTGTTTGTAAATTAAAAGGCGTTAACCATGAAAACAGATAATTTATTTAAGGATGTCTCTGATTTCATTACACTTTGTGGCATTTTACGTGAGGGACATTTCAGTTACACGGTTCTTGGAAGGACTGTATGGGGTCTCTCAGAAGCCCTTTCTATAGTTTTTGTAAACTGCCGTTCTTTATGACATGGTCGTTACCCTTCTTTTCTTACAGATTGAAACATCCGAGAACTGTTGAGGTAAAATTTTAGTCGTTGCTATAAGAAAAACATTGAACGAGTGATTTCTTTTCATAATTAAGCAACTTATAACTGAAACAAGAGCAACAAACTAAAGTTATGTTTAACTTTGTTCAGAATTGAAGACCGTCACAGAGGGTTAGGAATAGAGAACGGATAAGATAACGTAGTCTCCCGGATGCGAAAATTGCGCAATATTAACTGCGTAGTTTTCTTCTAACCTAGACGTTTCAACTGAAACATGAATCGCCTTCACCAGTTGGCAATTGCTTTGCCGGTGACCACATGATCACCCAAACGACATACGATACAGTTGATGATATCAACTGGTACCGTGGCTTAAAATAGCCATTTCGAGATTTTGATATGTTTCAGTGGAAAGTCAAATATGTGCCATGCGCAGGGCAATATATGCGTAACCGCATCTTCATAACTTAGCTAACCTCAACACAAGGCTTTTTGTTGTGCATTCTGTGAATATTCTCACATTAGGGGTTTTTTTTCATTGGTGGCTGTACTTGGCAGCATGGCATAATTAGGTGTAGCAATGTTATAAGACCAATTTAAAACGGTTCCTTGAGCAACCGTACTATAGGGGAAAAACCTACTAGCTGTGCACTTATCCAACGAAAGAAAGAGGAGGCGGTGAGAAATTTCATAAGGTTTATTTTGTTGACAAATATAGTAGGAATGGGAAGAGAAGTCTCTGATGAGAGAGTAGCAAAATGAAAGACTGCGTAGTTATCTCTTTATCCTTAAACCTCGTTAGCCAAGATGATAGCCAAGTTACAGTTTTTCTGATCTGGAAGTATATGCTTGCTTTGTTGGTGATCATGCGATGCAATTAAATACAGGTGATCCAGTTAAACTTCGGAACAGTTATAAGCACTGTCATCGAACAATACTGAGAACCAGTAGCGTGTTTAAAGGGGGTCGGGCAAAGGCACCCAACACCCCACCTTTGAAGTCAGTCGGGAGGAAATCATTCAGTCGGGGTTTCACTGGTTCGAGGAAGAGAAAAAGTTTGACGGGACACACTGAAAAATCAAACCTTTACCACATACCACGAGCTAGTACCTAAAACATTTCTATTTCCCTTACCTCCCATCACTAATTTTCACCAGTACAAAGTTTCAACACTGATATCCTTTTCTGAAATGCGCACACTTCATCATCATAACAAATCTACCATCCACTACCTGTTACTCGTATCAGGAGATTGTTAAAATTTAGCAACTCTCTGTTCAATATCACTTCTAGAACCGTTAGACCGCCTCCATTCGCGAGTATGAATGCCTTGCATTCTGGTTTCCAGTTGTAGCTCACTGACTTGTTCTCGACCAATTACTCATTCTGCTGAGCACCAAATACAACTGTAAAACACGACATAGAAACTTCGGGCAAAGTTGCGGCAGTGTTGCGGTAGTGTTGGTATGTGAAATATTGCGTCAAAGCAAACAAATAGGTGCCGTGTATAGGAGCGTCATATTCTATAGCCGACGAACATCAAATTCTCTAAAATATTCGGTCAATATTGCACAAAACGCCATTGACCCATCACTTCATGGACTTGGACGCACCTTTGTTTTAGATCCAGAAAATGAAGTACATATGCCCTGCATATTATTACTAACATGACGCATATTTGCCTCACACATACCCGGGGAAAGAGCGTGTGTCTTTTATCTGAAAACTGTATAAATGAAATTTTTGACATTGCCACCTTGAAAAAATCATGCCATGACGTTGCTTCTTGAGAATGCACTCCCAGCAGATCAAACGCGGTGTGGGGTGTAACCAGCCCGTGGAATAACCCACGTTTCCCTCCGCCTCTTATCTCGTTGAAGTCCTTAAGTAGGGGGATTAGTATTTATGAAAGGCAGTGGCAGATGTATAAAAATTAATTAAGTCAACGGCAACTTAAGATTCTCTAAGGTAGCAAAAGATTCAGGGGACTACAACATACCTCTTTTCACCACATGGACGTCACAAGACATTTCTAGATGGTTCGTATTTTGCTCAAGCAAAGGATTTACTCCTAGGCAACAGCCTCGCGACAGCGCGAGCACTACGGCTGGAGTCCAGGGGCCCGCTCAAGGGTCTCTGGTGGGGTCCAAGGGGAGAAGTCCTCGGAAGCTCTGAGGAGTTAGACATTTTAAATGCCTGTAATTACCTAAAATTATAATTGCTAGTTTGGTAATGCCAAACATATTATTTCATAAAGGTTCAGAGCAAAACGTGAAACCATGGATGAGGATCAAACAAAAAGCTTTAAATCTTAAAATGACAATGGCAATGACAGCAGGACGTTTTTGTTGGGGGACTATCGTAGGATCCATGGGCACCAACCAAGGGAATCAACTGGAGTAGTAGCATCTAGAGGCAAAGGATTCATATGACAAAGTTCATTTGAAGTTCGCGGGATATAATGAAATATTCAAGATTAAGGAGGTGAAAAAAGCGAACCTCAAATAACAAATCATAGAAAAATTTTGAGCAAATTGAACTCTGCAATGCAAAGAAATATGAGGAAATTTCTCAAATCTGCAAACAACAGCGTCTATAAAACTACTAAAGTTATCAGGCTCTATAGCAAAAAACACCCTTTGTGCACAATGTGATTTAACTAAGTACTTTGTTTTCTTCTTTCAACCTTTCTCTTTCAAGACCTTGAAAATAGTTTCATTTTTATTATTCCATCAAAAGAGTAATGGAAAGGTAAAAATTGAAAAAGCCGAGCAAAAAAAAAGGAAACAGAAGAAGTTACTTGATATTTAGAAGAATGATTTACCCATTACTCAGTCTGATATGTTTGCATAGATAAAAGGTTAATTTTCAATTCTACCACCTCTACCATCCGTTGTCGAGAATCCTGCATTCTGATTTATTGAATACTTGCCTGTTGTTTCACTATACACGATCAATTAACGTAAAAACAGTTATAAAGTTTTGAATTTTTTAACATATTTTCCATGGCTGAATAGGAGTAAGCCATATTTGTCTGACCACCACTGTCTCAGAAACCGTCTCGACTCCAAATAGCACCATGATAAAGGACTCGAAATCGTCCGTTACTTTGAAATTGTGTGTCTCTATTCATCATAATAATCAGCCAAATGCGATTTGGTATCATCATTTCCTAAACTTGACAGACCTTTCAGTGAGCTAGGAGTCGAGATATAGACAGGTTTCTCTGAGTGTAGTAATGTTAAAACCTTTAGAGCAGTCGAGTACTACAACAATATCGTCATATTTGGAACTTTTCTCACCGATATTTTAAGTTAATTTGAACTCCCGCAGTTGCACTTCTGTTTTTATATTAAGGTATACTAAGCCTATACTGACATGAAGCAAACTGGTTTACCCATCAAATGAAGTCAAGATAAAAACCTATCGTTCTAATAGTTTCAATAAAAATGATCGTACCATTTCCAAAAATATCATTTCAAGGTATTTCATGAATAGTACTATTAGATATATGATTTTAATACTATGGAAAGGTGTAGCTACATATAGCCAATAAGACTTGTTAGCGGAAGACACTTTACTTTGCAATGGCAGAAGAAATCCTTTTTTTCTATTTTGGTACATCCTTGAAACGTTTCTGTAAAAAAAACCCTAAAAATTCAAAGGGGGGGGGGGGGGCGTTCGTTCGCACCCTTGGTGACGCCCCATGCACCTTCCCTTTAAGCAACGGTCCTGTACTCCTTCACCTTAAACAAGCAATTCCTTTTCAAGAACTCAAATGGTCAAGGAAAATACTATGTTTTCTTTAATGGAAGATTTAAGTGTACGGTTTTAACTGGCTTAAGACGTAAAATAAGTTTTAAACATTTTTTATTGCGAATAGTTTAATATCAACATACTCTATATATAAAACTGTGCAGTTCCTAACGATGGTAGGAAAAATAAAATATGCAAAACGATAATTGCATTCAGTGCCTCACATTGAAGAAGAAAAGTTTTTGACCCCTGACCCTCGTAGGTAAAAAAAAAGAAAAATCCTAGCATCACACCGTGACACAAAACTGAAAGATGTAAATATGCACAAGGTGTTATTAACAAACAAACCGCGAAGATTTTGGGTTGTGGGAACATCGCATGATCACGAAAACGATAAAATGAGAAGAAAATATCGCAGTAAAGCTTGAGAGAATATAATTCAAAATCCTGAACAATCATAGGCGTAAGAAGCGGCGGGGGTTGGGGGCGACAGCCACCCAGTGAAGAATAAGGGGAGGAATCATCTCCCCACTTCCCGGGTCCGAAAACTCCTTTTTACATTTTTCAATATCTCCCAAAATGCAAAATTTCCGGCGCGCTTTGCGCCCCGCACAATGCGATATAGCATGCATTAGTTTTCGCCAGTAAATCAGTTGGTTAACTTTCCCGAGCTCTGGAATGCATGCCATAAGCGGGAGGAACGCGTTTCAAAAAGGGTAGGGGCTGGAAAAATCGTGTTCTGAGTTATACCCTATTAAGTTAACGAGGAATTAGCTCAGTGCTGTTTAGAGACTGATAATTACCGGCTAGCATATTACGTTACGTAATAATGACGAGACTACACTGTATAACTGAATCCTAGTTGTACCGTTTGTACGGCAACCTCGCGCATTACGACGTGCAATATGTGTGTCGTTTTTCAATGCGCTGAACTGCTATATTTTTTTAATTGCGACAAAAGCAAAAACATCATGTGCAAATTTTACCCCTCCCCTCGCGTGGGTCACAAACGTGTTTTAAAAGCCTTTTACTATGAGAACTGTATTGTATATTGTATAATACAGTACCGACTATTGCTGTGCCACCGGTATGTGCACTCTCACAGTCACATGACCACTAAATATGCGGATTTATACTGCCTTCACATGCATGCTGAGTTTCCCAACCGGGGTATAGTGTAGTTACCATGGAGTGACTTAGTTGATGAAATTGGAACTGAGTTGGATATGGAAGGGAGCAGATTACTCCATCCCAATCGTTTTCACCTATATACTAACATCCAATAATTTCTCTTCAACTAGTAACACAAACTTCTACTTAGGTCGTCAACTGAATTTTTAAATTTGGCATTTTTAGGGGCAATCGTATCGTATCTGGTGGGGATTTTTGGCAAAATATAAAAAGAAACATAAATATTCCGGAACCTTTCTGTAATTCAGGCTATTTATCTCTTTAATTTCTTGTTCTGTAAAGAAAAGCAACATTAGTTTTTTTTTTCTTTTTTGGCTGCTATTCTGTTTACCACAAATTTCACAATTTTATTGCGTACTTACAAAGATTAGTAAATACCTTTTCTCACCGTAGACATTGTTATGTTCGTTTTAGTTAGTTAGATTGAGTTATATTTGTAATATTCGTGTAATTAGAGACACTCAAATTATGATCATATATAACGAAGAATTATTCTATTTTCGATTCATTTTCAGTCCAAAACAGATTTGGTTCAAAGATCAGTACGTGCAAATTTATAAAGAATTGAACGCAGAATTCTTTATTCTGGGATTTGATCATACAGTCCCAAAACGGCGCAGAAATTTTTTTAAGTAGGATATATTTTTTCTTAGCCATTAAATTTTTGGAGAGACGTTGCGACTGTCCACTCAAAAACCAAAAGAGCGAACTTAGTCACACTTAAAATAGAGTGAAAAGCGTGTGAATTCACTAGATAAGTTTTTAGATTAGAGACTCTCGATTCACTCAAAGAATAGTGAAAATTACTGCAAAAAAGTGAAATTCACTCCCAAATGGAAACGTGGCACACTTGTTGTAGTCACGGTGTTTAGAGTGACGACTCTTGAAAAAGAGTAATCATTGCAAGAACTCGTGAAAGAATGAATTCTCATATTCTGAAGTGAATTTCATTCGTCTTGGAGTACGTCGACCTCACTATTCTTGGAATGAGTTAAAAGTTAAACATTCTAACGGAGTGAACTCACACTTTTCATGCATTCATTACATGGTGACTAGGTTCACTTTTTTGGTTTTAGAGTGTATTTTATAGTTTCAAGTCCATATGTTTGAAGAAAGTTTCAAGTCCATATGCTTGAAGATAGTTTCAAGTCCATATTTTTGAAGATAGGATACTTGAAAAATATACAAAGGTCATCAGTCATGTGGTTCAATTTCCAGGGATTTTGTATTCATATGTTATAGACTGGTGTATTACACATATATGACGATATAAATTATACATTTTTACACCCGCCGAAGTATACACATAAGTTAAGGGATTTGGCTCTTTGTGGATATCAGCGTGGCACTTTATTCACGAATCCGGACAGCAAGTGATGGTCTGATTTCAGTCGGCCATCGCTGGGGTCCATTACCCTTAAATCTTTCGATTTTCTTGCTTACCTCTATCATGGATGGTTGTACACTAATTTGTATCTTAAATTCTCCCAATTCACTAAATATGAGGGTTTGAAATTCATGTAAACAATAAATAAAGACGGTTTTAGGTTAATGGACCCCTCTAATGGCGGCCTACAGTCACTAAAAACAAGCGCTAATCGGATTCCTCTATACTTAAGTGAGATACCAGCAAAATGGCAACCTCTAAACATATCATAGGCGTAACCACAAACAGAGACTTTTATGTTGTGATTTTATGATCTTTAAAAGTAACAAAAATTAATAAAGATAGAAACTTAAATATATACATATATATAACAAAACATATAGCAATGACAGTAAATTTGAATTTATTATAACACCTCCATACTGACGATAAGGACATTATTTTGATAAATCAGCTCCTTAAAAATAGGCTGAAATAGACCACACCCTTGATTTAAACATGACACATGATAAGATGGCCCACAGAATTACTTCCCGTAAAAATCACTGATCTTTGTATAATGTTATCACATCGATAGCCAGGAAATAGATGTGTACTGAAGCATGTTCAATTACATTTTCGACCCCCCCCCCCCCCCCCCACGTGCAAATCGTCATTTCATGATTTCATAAATAACATCGTCATGGCTTGTGTAACAATAGCTTATATCCCTGTTCAACAGTCTTCCGTTCTGAACTGATCATTTTTCATGCCTCTTTAGTCATGGCCATTCGGGACGGGAGGGAAATAGGAAGGCCTGCAGCCTCCAATTGACAAAACCTTGATGAATCGGGCATACTTCAGCGCCTAAGCAGCAGCGTGCACAATAGGGGGCCGGGGGCATGGCCCCACCTCTGTGTGTAGTCGGGGGAAACAACCCAGTCGGAGGAATTTACACGGGAGCAAACCAACACAGTTAGGCTCCCGAAATGTCAGGAAATAATTGTCCTAGCTAGCCTGCTGGTCAGGAAATCAGGAAATATTGCAGTTGGCAGTGATTCGAAGAACTCTTGACTCTGTTTCTTCGTAATTCTGACGGTACTTTTTGTCAACAACCAACACATGACTTGCTAAATGAGTGAGGGCTAGTATTGACCGTTTGTGCCGTAGCCTTCCCTTATCCTAGCACTATAGCTTAGGGATTACCGACCCCGTTAGCAATGCCAACCACTAAGTAGTTTTTTGTACGATTGTGTACCCTTTTAAGGCTGCCGTTATGCAACAGCTACATCATACAGTCAGATTATTTCGTTGTGAAATTATTACAACGAGTCTGAACGAAACATCGTGCCATTTGAATTCACGAAGATTTTCTCACAAAGGTTAGTATGATAACGTCCTTAGAGTATTTGCTGAGATGAGGAGAAGGCGCATCGATATTTGAACATTGGGTGAATTTTAATGACAACATATTTTCCAAAGGGAGGGGGTGTAGGGAAACCCCTTTGAATTGATCTCCACCTCCATATCAGTCGGGGGGATGGACACACTGCCCCCCGCCCCCACCTCAAAAAACCTGCGCCCGCCACTGTGTCTTAGTTGTGTGGAGAACATAGGCGTTCAGGGAGGGAAGAGGACGGGAGGCACATTGTACCCCCTCAATCTCTAATCTAACCCAATTTGATCCCCTACGTTTTATTCCATGCTACAGTATTTCAACTAGTTTAACCACTTTTGAAAGGTCTCCAGGACAGGGTTGGAGGATAATGAAGAGGCGTTACCAAAATGGGGCCCTCGCTCCGACGTAAGGTTATTTGTAAATTTGGCATAATCCAGAATATCCAGAATATGTTCATCACCCACTCTGAAATTTTGTCTTCACGGGGTTTTCACTTCTTAAAGCATTTTGCAAATATTGGGCGTGAACATTGGGGGATAGGGGTGAGCCTCCTATCCCCCTCCCCCAGTTCCTCTTTCACTAGCATAAAGCTGGTTACAGCACTAGTCTAGTCATTTGATGCCATAAGCCGTCCACTTCAGTAACTAATGAGCTAATCACCAATTAGTCTATCAATATTCGTGAGAATCCAAGATGGCGACCGATATGGGGTAAAATGAACCCTATAGGACACGCGATGTCGCCTTGGGAACATCAAAATACTTTAACCAGACACTCTTGGGATCTCAAAAAAGCAAGTTAGAAAAATATGTTCTTGGGGTGCATGGAAACCCCACCTTTCGACTAGACCAAAGCATTTTGCAGCAGGAGAATACCAAAGCATTCCAAGCTGTTTACAGTTATCGTAGTTTTATTTCGAGAGAATTACTTAGCGGAAAAGTATAGATATTTTAGTACATTTGTGTCATATAATTTAGCGTCGACTCTTCACCCGTTATGCAATTAAACAGATTGCTACATGGAAACCCTCAGCGTCGACATCTTACCATACAAACCTTTAGTTGGAACAGTCCACCGAAGTTTTAAGGCTTGCATAAAGTCATTGGTTCATTTAGAATAAAACTTATATTCTGACACCGAATCCTCACCAAGTGCGACATGTTTCCCAACGAATGCCAAATCTAAAAAGTTGGTGCCAGAAGCCCGCCGAAAAATGTGGAGGTTGGTTGGAGAGATATTGAAAATAATGGGAAGGTCGCCTTGGAAGGATTTTATATTTGCATGCATCATGAGAGGTTGATCCCACAGAACACACAGTCGAACAGTCTAAATATCTAGTCATAAATGTAATTGAACAGGTGCACCGTTATTGTGATTTTTGTTTTCTTTTCCCCTTACAGTTTAAATGAACTAAATGACAACACTTGACAAAATTTACATCAAGAAACGTGTATATTTTCCTAATAATCTGAATTTATTGATAAAACCATTGCTAAATGCATCGTTGTGAGGAAAATGCTCTATCAAAATATACCCAGTATAGGAAACCTTGAGAAGTCCGTAAAAGAAACTTGCAGTGAAGGACAAATCTCCCAATTCGTTGACAGATCTTCCCAATTCATTGCCAACTCTGACGACCGTCAGTTCTGTTTAATCATCTTGGTATATACGTAGGTATATACGTACGCGAGTTTTTCATTTTCGGTGGCTGACGTATTTTCGCTGGAAAAATGTAACCCGCCTGCCTGAAGTACTACACTATAAAATCAAAAGAGTGAACTAAGTCACTCTTTGATTGAGTGAAAAGTGTGAATTCACTCCATTAGAGTAATAATTCACTCCAAGAAGATTGAAATTCACTCCAAAAAGAGCGAAATTTCAGTTTCCCTCTTGATGGAGTGCCTACAGTGATCACTCTTTAAAAAAAGAGTGATCATTGCAGGCACTCGTGGAAGAGTGAATTCCCCCTCTTCCTGTAGTGAATTTCATTCTTTTTGAAGTGAGTTTCACTCTTCTTGGAGTGAATTATCACTAATAGAGCGAGTTTACACTTTTCACTCTATCAAAGAGTGACAAATTTCACTCTTTTACTTTTAGAGTGTATACTAAGGAGAGCGCCAGCATGCTGACGCTTAGTGTACAGAAACTTTGGAAAATTATCAAAATGATCAGAAATGATTCAATCGTAGCATTGCCATAAGAAATGGAATATGATGTGCAAGCGTAAAATGTCTATTCAGTAACTTGTTCAAATGAAACACAATCAAAGCGAAGAGCTAGCGTTGGTTGGCGCAGGACGTAAAAAAAAGTAATAGAAAAACCGGACAACCCAGAGAGTCAGAAGACAAATTGCATTTCCAGACTTTATTGGATAAAATGGTATTGTAACTTTCCGGGGGAAAACTTTACAATTAACGGAATTGAAAACATGCTAATGCAGGTGGTCTTTTCTCTTTTACACTTTACCGTGACCCTTATCTAAATTAAAGATACTTAAGTGATGAGATTGTCTATGTGGCTACCCGAACTCCTGACTATTAATGATATTTTTTCTGACTCGGACGCCTTTTGGAAAAACTTATGGGAAGACATTGTCACACTATATCATTAAAATAACTGGTAAGCTACGTACTCGATTTTCATGACTGGTGTCCGAATTCGGCTGTATGTGAGCACGGTAGATGACAAACTACCAGACAGTACGTCCCACTTGTCCGTGTAATTTGGCATTTGAAAACATTCCACAACTTTTTCGAACTTCTCCCGTTCGGTCGAAATTGCTTTCTGAACCGCCTGATGCGTAAACATCTTTGCACGTTGTTGTAGACGACATATGGATTGGCAAATTTATCAGAACTAAAGTGATTGCGAGTTTTAGGGCAAACTTAGAACTTTGATTTAATCACCCATGAGATATTTTCCTGTCGATGTTTGACCGAAAAATTCTCAACATAGATCTATTGCTCGAATTGTCTTAGAAATGTGTGACTGGGGACGCAGCACCAGTCTCCTTTGCCTGTGAATATTTATAAATTGATATTCCCCTTTCCATTGACTTTCTGTCTACAGAGTAACTTTGGAAAATTAGCAAAATGATCAGAAATGATTCAATCCTAGCATTGCCATAAGAAATGGAATATGATGTTCAAGCGTAAAATGTCGATTCCCCTTTCCATTGACTTTCTGTCTACAGAGTGTAAATGTCATCGCAAGCCCGTTAGTGGCTTAATTAATTAAACCTGTAAAAGTCAACTTGAGCTAATGGACTTAACAAAGTTGCGGACTTTTTTTTGTTTTATGGGAACGTTATGTAATCAAATGAAAAAGTGCAATTTTTATCATTTTGTTCCTGCAGAACGTCTTGCCGAATACAAAACTCCCCTTTACCCTGCCAGCTTTAAAGTTTAAAGTTTCTTCATAGTGTCAATGAGTGTTACAATAAATGTTAGATAATTTCTTACCCTTTTCTTTCACTTCGATGTCCCTCAGTCGGTGGCAGGTTGATTAGCAAATCAGTTGATGTTCTGATGATCATACTGGTTGAACGTTTTATATACATCTTACAAATTGATTATAATGCATGCGCACAGATATATCGAGGTCTTTGACCAATCGTATTGTGCTATCTTTTTCAATGAAAAAAATTACTTTCTGTTGTGTGACGAGGCTGTCTAAGCTTTATTTCTACCCATTGGTAACAAAGTGTTTTCAAAATGTATCGTGTGCCATGTGGTGTTGTGCGGTGTTAACGTTTTGTAACACCGCATGGCACGTTAGGACGTTTCAGTTTGTGTTACCTGGAACTTTCAGCGGTCTGCTAGTCCCCGTTCTATCAGGATGTTGCAAATGTCACGACATGTTTGGACAAATTAGAGAGGCAAATATATTAAAACGTATTAAAGTGTACCTCAAGTCCAAAAATTTACGTATAGCCTATAGGCTATCAGCTTTTACACAGCATGAAAATCGATTCTAACAGTCTAACTTCCACCTTTACAGGACATTTTTCGGGGCGAGATGTCGGAATGTCGACGTTTATTCACTCAAATTTAAATGTTACATTGTACAATAATTTATTATGTCATTCTTTTACTAGCCTACTCAAATAACAATCTTAGTATTTCTTTCTTTTTTCTGAAACTAACCGCTCCTTAGGCTTGTTCCAAAATGTGATAAAGCTCTCACTCTAATGGGGTGATATAATTAGTCAAGCCCTACCGTGCAAGATGCTATGCAAACAATCAGGAACTGTTCAGGGTCAAATATTTCTAATTTTAAAGGGACTGTTCGAATTCATTATTCATGCTGTTTAAAATCAATTTTTGATTTTGCTTTTAACTGGAGGTTCATTTTAAGTCAATGATAATCTTCAGACTCTCTAGGGGCAAACAATGCAGGATTGCTTCGATTTTCTTTCTCCCCTTGGCACGAGAATAGGGCCGCCCTGCTTAACTTTACCTAAACAAGACGTTCTTTGAGAAGAATTCAGTTTGTCAAGGAAATGAAAGAAAAATAGTAAGTTGTTTCTGAAGAAGTAGCAGTATTGTTTTAACAACTGTTTACCAGTGGCGTGTGCAGGATTTCGAAGGCGGTAGGAGGGGGCGGGGACACAACCTATGTTTCCCCGACTGGCACGGATTTTGTTGACCTTTTTTTTTTGCTTTTTTGCAATTCAGTTCTTGGCGACGGACTCACGCCGGCATACTTGAGCTAACCGAATTTTCTAGGACCTTTTTTTTCTTTTTGCTTTGACAAGCATTCCTTCTGCCCGGGCCCACGTTGGCTGGTGGTCTGAAGGCTCAGTGTGTCTCTTCAAACTTTTCCCCTTCCACGAACCTGTAAATCCCAAGATTAAGTGATTTCTCCAGACTGACTTCGGAGGTGGGGGGGGGGTGTTCCCCCGTCCCCCTTTAAAACACGCCACTACTGTTTACCGATCTGGATTTTTTTTTATTCCCGTTAATAAATGACTCGCGTAGACTTACGAACTTATGTACATAACATTGGCCGGACTGGAAACTTCGTTGTGCCCAAATGAATTGTGCAATGTCGACCACCGACAAATTGGGGTGCGTACTGAAGGGGAAGGGAGGTCTGGAGAAGGGGAAATATTTGCATTTTCAAAGATTCTGACATGTAATTTAGTGCACTCCAGCATTTGATAAGACAGATTTTCTGCAATGAAAATGGATTTGAACTGAGCAAAAGTTAGCCGTAAAATGAAAAGTTTTATATTTACCTTAGCATTGGGGGACTAATATCCCCGCCCGACCATATATTTCAATGGGGGTTGGAACCCCAAAAGCCCTTAATGAAAAATTCAACTTGTTGACTGACCTACGAGCCTGTGGAGTGGACGAAGTCTTTTCGTTCAGCTCATCGCTACGGAAAACCAACATCAGCCGGGGTTGGAGCCAAAATCATTGCAACTTGCGTAGAAATCTAAATATTGACATTTCAAATCATTAGCATAGCTGTACGTGGATTGGTTGAAGCAAGGCTATTAAATGTTTA
This sequence comes from Holothuria scabra, assembly GCA_037179385.1. Taxonomy (NCBI): domain Eukaryota; kingdom Metazoa; phylum Echinodermata; class Holothuroidea; order Aspidochirotida; family Holothuriidae; genus Holothuria; species Holothuria scabra. The sequence goes on from CM074179.1 coordinate 69,581,569, forward strand.
TTTAACAGGCAAACACTTTTACCATTGAACAACATTACACAGAGTCAAGGCGGTCGATGGTATTCGACACTCTGGTGTTGTGTGTCCCCGCCGATCAACACTTTTCAACCACAGATTACTGTTTTAAACCAACTCTTTGATGAAAGTTCAAGTGTCATTTTTGAAAGAGACTGTCCATGATCAAGACTTTCATCTGAATTAGAAGCTCCAAACGGACGTAATAAGCCTGTTTTTGTTTGGTTTAAACTGACGACTTATTGTTCTCAACCTAACATTGCAAAGATAAGTCGTTGAGCACCGTCCAACTCACGAATAACCAATTGTAGTGAATGCTTTCATGAAAATTACTAAAGGCATCAACTTTTGGGCCCATTAAAAGGAATTTCTGACCATCGCTTTGATGGGCAGCAGCTTAAAGGGGCACTGCAGCCGCAGAGGCGCTACGCCGCAACTGCCCTACCCGACATTGTTTCAGTGCGACGCGCAACCGACTTCTTTGGTTGGACAACCTTTGGCTGCATTGTAGTAGTATCAATCCTGCAAATGTCGAGTGCGAAGGAAAACCTGCGGAGAGTAAGATATAAAATCACGTAAATCTATAGCGGGATTTGAACCCATGAATAAGTAAATCATGACATAGAATTAATTGACCACTCCACGACCCAAGATCAGTCTTGGTTGCCAAGCCTCCAAGGTTAAATTTTGTCCACCGTAGTATACTTTTCAAAATGATATAAAGTTCTCAAAATCAAATCTTTACATTAGGAAATTCATCCGCTTGAAACTGAGCGTCATGACTTGGCTGATAGCGTCATGACTTAGCCAATTTTTTAGCGATAGAAAACCGCAAATAACAAACTGACCTTGAGATTTTTATTGGGTGTTCACAGCCCCCAAAAATGACTAGAGGTGGGCGCTAGAAATAATTGTTTGGTTGTAACTATTAACACGTTTTTCGTTTAGTTTGGATCACGCAGTAGGCTATCTAGTATTTGACATGTTCTTTATCCCAAGTAACAAGTTTTTCCTGATTTAATTCCCGCATTTCCTAATTTCATTTTCGTGCGTAACTTTACTAAGTTTGAATGAATTTGAATGAATTCAATGCTAGTCATATTGGAAAAACAAATCGATCCTTAAGAATATTAAAAGTGAATGCCCAGTGCAGTGGCGTAGCCACGGGGGGGGGGGGGGGGGGCGGGGGGGGCTAGGCCCCCAGATTTTCTTCAGGCCCCCCAGATTTTTTTCGGCCTGATAAAAAAATTGAAAAAAATAAAATGTTTGAACGGAAATAAACTTTGAAGTATTTCCTTCAAAACAGTAAATAAATAAAATGTGTAAAAATTAAAAAAAAACATGGCTGAAATCATGTATGAAATCAAGTAATAACTTCAAAATGCCTACTTTCACTAAATTAGATACCGTTTGTGATCTGCACTGTCGTTTATTGCATTTCACTTCGAAGGCGAAACGAAAGTCTCGACGACAAACTTTAATGTGACTTTGTTAGGTTAAGACCCTTTCTGCCTTTCGGATGGCTGATTGATTTACTGAAAATAAGGCAATCGTACACTGGGGGCCACTCTTACACGACCATTCCTATACTTTATCATACACAAAATATGCCGTAAGCAGGTAAGGGTAAGGTACTGCCTTCGGATAATTCTTCACTTCCATCCTTAACAAGTAGGCCTATGTCGTGCCTCACTCCTACCCATGACAAGTGCCACTGTAGGACGATTTTTTTCGACAAGTCCTCTTTTTTCTAGTTGGCACTGGCGTCCGGGGGATTTTTAAACTGTCCACAAGGTCCGGATTTCATGTGTTTCCCACATGATCCATACTTCTGCTTTGCGGTTCAATTATTTTGAGAGATTTATTCGTAGTATTTTAATTTTGACTTCGTAATGTACCGATGAACAAATACTGGAGCATTTTGCACATTGTTTCTTTGGTAGTATGTATGTCCCTTGTAAAATCTCTACAAAAACTAAAAATATTTTGATATTTTTCATGCTCCCCAAAAAGTTTTGCCAGACAAAGCACCATTTTGCATCTAGGAAATCTAACGCAAAGAAAGTTTCTCAGAGGGAGACACAACTACTTTTGGTTTTCCTGTTAAAGGGTAAGGTACTGCCTTAGGTAAGCGGAAATCCATTCAAATATTGCCGCATTTGCGGCTGGGTACATCAAGTTTAAAACACTTGGGAAGTACCGTTTCCGGCCATCTGGAGGGGTTTTAAAGCCCAAAATTTTCTTGTGCGCTCCGCGCCAACTGATGGTGGCGCTCCGCTTAGATTCAAATATTGCCGCATTTGCGATCTACGTCCTTCTGAAGTTTACAATTTTTCCCAAGGCAAAGGGATATACCTTTCTCTTTAGTGTCATCCCCCAGGCCACAGATCAGAAGTGCCCAGTTTTGGGGTCCCAAAAAAGTGTATGTATTACCATTTTTCATAGATTGATTTTTTATTCTCATTATTTGAGAAGTCGCAGACATGAGATTCGTATTTCAAGGCTGGGTACATCCAGCTTAAAACACATGGGAAGTGCCGTTTCCGGCCATCTGGAGGGGTTTTAAAGCCCAAAATTTTCTTGTACGCTCCGCGCCAACCGATGGTGGCGCTCCGCTTAGATAGTCTTGCCGTGCCTGACCCTCGGAGGTACCAGGCCCCCCACTTGTTACCTAGGCCCCCCCCCCCAAATCCCATCCTGGCTACGCCACTGGCCCAGTGTCTTGTACTTAACCGTTGTATTCAGAAATCAAGGTCAAAGTATAAAAAACCACCGTTCAAGGGGCGGAATTCTTATCACCTGTCTTGCTGAACAAAAAAAAAAAAAAAAAAAACCTGATTCCACCCCTGACATAAGTGTTTATCAGTAACAGTGGGCCACTTGGCCCTTCAGATGTTGCTGCTAACACAATCTGAACCCTTCATATCCAACAAAATCTAAAATCTTCATATGTAACAAAATCTAAAATTTTCATATCTCGACTGTGTGAAGTTTTTCTTTCTTAAACTCCAAGTTGTGCTAAATGTTTGTTCAACCTTCGATTGGGGAGGGGGGGGGGTGTGCAAATTTACTTGAAGCTGAGGAATAAACCCGTTATCATGACTGGGGGGGGGGTCCAGGCTTTCAACCCTGGCTTGGTATCTATTTTTCGTTAAAAAGTCAGGGATGTATAAGCGTCCCCTTCTTTCACAAAAGGGTGATTGATTTAGCCCCCGACCTCCAATCAACATCCCGGGCCATGGCCCAGGATATCGAAAAGCAGACGTACCCTACAGACATCTTAAACACCTACCAGACTGTGACAGTGGCTGATCAGGTAAGAGTTTACCTCAAGTCAAAAAAATCAAGTATAGGGCCCATCTTAATTCTAACAGTCCAACTCCCATCTCCATAGGACATTCCTGAGCTGAGATATAAAATGTTGAATTTCATTCACTTAAAACAAATTGCGCAATAATGATTTGTGACTTTCTTGCTGTACAACTCACATTAGCTGCTTTCTGCTTTGTTTCCCTTCAAAATTAAAGATGTTTTAATGACCTTGAACACTTCCTGTTCGTTTGCATAGCATGTTGCACAGAGAAAGATTAATATTTGCATCACCCCGCATGGGCGTCACCAGACATTTTGAAAGAGGGATCGAAAATTGCGCGAATAAGGAAGTTATTGCCTCGTAAGCGGCAATGCTCGTGCGAAGGCGTGGTGTCCAGGGGCCCGCTTAAGGACCCCCGGTGGGGGTGCAGGGGAAACCCCCGGAAGCTCTGAGGATTTGGATATTTCAAATGGCTTTAGTGCGGTGAAATCGTCAATATTGCTAGTTTGGTAATGCCAAAATTATGATTTCATAAAGGTTCAGAGCAAAACGTGAACCCATGGATGGGCCAAAGAGAAAGTTTTAAATTTTAAAATGACAAAATGGCACCAGAACATTTGTCTTTCAAAGTTGGGGTGCTATCGTGGGATCCATGGGATCAGTTTAGGGAACCACCCGGAGTAGTAGCATCCAGAGCAGTGGTTTACGCAGGACCATGCAGTATGTTGAGTGGTCCCCGGTCTTTTCAAGGAGCCTAGATGCAAAATGGTGCAAGATTTTCGACTTTGACAGGAACCGTGGTGTTAAAAGTTGAATTGCGGTTGTTTTATTGTGAGGATAAAACTGAAATATTTTGTGTCTTTACATGCAATCTAATGCCATATTAACGCTATCTTTCGAAATAACATTTTTCTCTTAATTTGCATACTTTTAGGCGCCAAAATAAAAGATCATCGATCGGCAAAGGAGAACGGGAGCATTTCAGTTTGCATTTTTTTCTTTGCCACAAAACGGCATTTTGTCATAAAGACTATCAAAGCGGAGTGCCACTATTAGTTGGCGCGGAGCGTGTGGATTATTTCGAAAAATCAGAACCTCAGATTGCAGGAAATAGCATTTTCCAGACTTATACGAAGAATCTAACGAGTCCCTATCTCCTTTTGTCGTTTGCAATAAAAACCCCGCCTCAAAATAAGTTTCCAAAACTACAAAGTAATCAGAGAGTAAAGAAATACTTAAACCCGAAAAATATCATTAATCATCATATCAAAGACTATCAAAGCAGAGCGCCACCAGTGGTTGGCGCGGAGCACTGAGAAAATTTCAAAAATCACACCACTCGATGGTCGGAAATAGCGATTTTCAGACATATACACGAGAAGGATCTAACGAGTCGCTATCTTCGTTTGTCATTTGCAATAAAATGCTTACTTCAAAATAAGTTCGATAACCTACAAGGAAATCAGAAACTCATTAAAAATACTTTGACCTCCCAAAATGTTAATTTTCCCGAAAAACTATCTAAGCGGAGCCCTACCATTAGCTGGCGTTGAGCGACGAGAAAAATTTGAAAATTTTTGACCCCTCAGATGGCCAAAAATTGCGTTTTCATGCTTAAAAAGGGAATCCATACAATCTTTATGTTTAGCTTTTATATGCAATAAAAAAAAAAAAAAAAAAAAAAAAAAAAAAAACCACACACATCTGCATCAACATGCTAAGTGATCATAATAATTCCGCATAAAATGTTCTATCACTATTATATAAATGGTGTTGATTTTTTACGGGAAACCATGCAACGGAATTGAAAATATGCTTATACTTGCTTCTCTATTGTGACTCTTGGATAAATTCAAGATCCGCTGAATTGATGAAATCGTCTATGACTGCTCGAACCCCCGACTGTTAATCATTTTACCCATGATATCCCTTGCATGATAAATGGCAAACTGTTGCTCACCGCACCTGAACCGGCCGCTTCCATGGCCCCGTCACCAACGTCTGTGCCGGTCGGGGAAGGAGTCTAAGGGATGGGCCCCTCCCTGTTAAGAAGTCTCATGAAGGTAGGTGACCTTAGAAGCAATTGGTGCCACCAGGAAGTTACAGAGTCGAGTCTACCATTTTGTGTAAAATTTGGAACTTAAATTTGACTGACAAAATTTCCCTATTTTTTAGGAATTAAAAATAAGGCATCATCGAGACGGCCTTGCAGAGACAATCCTTCCTCTGTGAAAGGTTTTGGGAAATTGTATGTCCTTTTTCTCAAACTTGCGCCACATATACTACCTTTTGAAGTAAAATCTGTGTCACAAAAGTAGGGCTACTCATCTAAGGATTGAAAAAAAATAACATCCATGAGGGGAGGGAGGGGGGGGGGATGCCCCAATCCCACCCCCTTCGTGCGCCACTGATCCAGAGGATAGGGGAGTCCTATGACAAAAACCCTTAAGTCTAAAGCCCCTGGACTAAAATGAAGCATTAAAGATAACGGAGGTAAAAATATTGAACCTCAATTAACAAAAGTGAAGATATATATTTTTTTTCATAGCACTATCTGATCATTGTAAAAACAACTAAATACTGACATATAGCACAGTTGAGTCAAAGGGGGATATTAAACAAAGGCTATCATATCCATTCAACCAGAGAGGTCTAATCACACCTCCCTGATTCAACGGACACGAAATCTCGAGAGGGCATCCTAATTTACAGGTATTTCTGTGTGTCGTAAGGTTAAAATCCTCAGAACAATCGACTGCTACAACAATGTCATCATATTTGAAACCATTTTTCATTGAAATTTTAAGTCAATATGAACTATCCCGCAGGTGTATTTAAGTTTTAATATTAAGGTATGCTGAGCCTATACGACGTGAAGCATTTTACCCATCAAAATGAAGGGAATATCCAGAAATGAACATATCATTCAACAAAAATGATAGTTTCGTTAAAAGGAGATATCATTTAAATGCATTTCATGAAAAGTTCTACTAAATATATATAACTCTAAGGAAAGGTGTAACTACATATAGTAGCCAATGGGAATTGCTAGCTACCGGACGGCATTTCACAAAACGTAAAGGGTAAAATAGTAATGTGGGGGACTCGATCATTCTTTAACTGAAGCGAGATTAGGCATTCAACAAATTAAAAGAGAAATACTTTGCAATTGAGGAAGAAATCCTTTTACGACTTTTGGTACATCCTTTAAACGTTTCTGTAAGAAAGAAAAAAAATACTCAAAGGGGGGATCGTTCACACACCCCCTCCTTGGTGACGCCCGTGCCTCCCCATATATGATTAAGGGTATCTCACCTTGGCACAAGGTTAAGTAACTTTAGAAAAAACAAAGAAACACAATGATCAGGAAGATGGGAGGTAGACCACGGTTGCAATTCATTTGTCATGGTCTTTAATATACTTGAAATTTATGACTTGAGGTACACTTTATAAGCTGCTCTGTAGAGCGTTTACTTCAATGTTTGGCTTCAATTGTGTATGCTGCCATCTTTTCAAAAAACACCTTCGTAGCCAGTATAGAAGGTGTTTCACGCAAATAACAAACCGCACGAGAATTCAATTTACCAGTACTGCACAGCTTCACGCGCAGTGTGTTTTTGGCGCCGAAATTTTGAACAAGGTCTATTTGTACTGTACAGTGTGGGAAGGCTTGCTACAACAGTAACATGTACTGAATGTATAGAGGCCTAGCCTAGGCCTACTGCACTACTCAACGACAGCAGTTACAGTACACCTTACGCAGCAAGAGCTGTATTGTCGAGCGTATTATCGTTGTTTTTAGGATACGAAGTAAAAATTAACGAAGCAATGGGTTCCGCATCTGAAAGCAAAATCATTGAGTCATTTTTAAACACAAGAATCGGTGACGTAAATGCAGGTAGGCTTTAGGAATAATAGGGCCTGATCCTAGGGCCTAGGCCTAACGTTAGGACTAAAACTAAGTTAGGCCCTAGGCTAGGCCTAGCCTATATTCAGTCATTAATGTTATTAATTATCATGCAGCATGAGCCATGCATAGGCTAGGCCGAACACAGCCTAGCCCTACAGTGGTCTAGGCTAGCCTAGGAGTAGGGCAACTGTAAGTGCAGTGCTTCTGTGCTATTGCAGTGCTTGGCTAGGCTCTCTAGGCAAAGAGCAGGCCCCCTCCCCCTCCCAAACTTATTTTGAAAGAAAAAGCAGTAGCCTACTAGGCCTAATTTAGAATCAGTGCCCGGAAATGACATTTTTAGACAAGTCCCACCTTAAACTAAGACGGCGCTGAAACTCTTATTTTTTTTTCAGAGAAAAACAAAGTTTTTTTTTAAATTTTTTTTTCCAGTAGGCCTAAAATGTGTTCCTTTTTTTTCTCCAGTCGAGAAGAGCAGTATAATGAATTTGCTGTGGAAGAAGTGAATGGTTAATGCCATGGAAGAAAGAAAAGCAGTGGTTAAACATGGATTTGAACCCTTGACATAGGCTACCAGTATAGCACACAATAGCATATAGACCAGCTGGTGGAGGGCCTTCAAATAATATAAGTACTACAGTACCACATACAAAAAGGCATAGGCCTAAAGGCCCCTACGTATATTTATACATACGTATCCCTACAGCCTAGTTATACCATACGCCTATACACGTAAGTGCACTTTCCTGTACAAAAGTGATGGCGCTCTTTGGAAATGTTGACTTTTTGTAGTTGTGTGAACATTACATCATTTTCGAGTAACGGTTAACTGCCGGTTAATAAAATCGGTTAAACGGATAGTGAATTAACCGAAAATGCACAGCCCTAGTAAGTGAATATAGACTATTTTACAACGATGTATATATTCCCATGTGTGCATACACCTGTACATTACCGGTGGTTTCTCCCCCTTGCCACAAATGCTTATGAGTTTGACATCGAATAAACTGACCTTTTAATGCAGTTTTTTGTAGTTGCCATGACAGACATTTTAAAAAAGTTACGACAGTTGGCAAGGATGTGACAAAAACCAAGTCAAGTAAGGGTAGGCTGTGCGTTATCTGACGCACCAACCAGTCATACGTTCAGTAATGTAATAGCATTTATAGAATTCATACATGTCACAAATAAAACAGAACACAAAAAAGTCAGGAGAACAGCACATGAAACTGGGAGACGAGGAAATCTGCATTAATACTTCTGCTAGAATTGTCCTCAGGGCAAACCGTCACTCTCACATTACTCAGCTTTTGAATGAGCTACTGTATGTGGTTGCCTGTTAAACAGCGTGTGAAAGTTCTACAAATTACTCCTCCCAGCCTTTCGAGGTCTTAAACTTGGTACCCCAGCTTATATCTGATGTCTTACATCCAACAACTACAGTAGGATTAGATCCTCCCGATCGCGCTATCTCTTCCAGTTAAACGTTCTGGCTTCTCGTACTACAGTAAGACCTTTTGGGATCGTACCTTCCACCATGCCACACCCAGCCTGTGGAATTCGCTTCTGCTGAAGCTCAGGTCTTTAGATTCTCTTGACCAGTTTAAAAGGTCCCTCAAAACCTTCCTTTTCTCTCATTGTTTCTAACTTCTCTACTTCGTTGACATCTATAAAGCGCATCGAGCATTGTTTTTCTCTGGATTCTGAGCTATATAAGACTTATTATTAGTATTATTATTATTATTAATATTAATACCATGAGTCTTCTAGTAAACTTGGGAGAGCAGACAGACCTGAGATTCAGTTGGCCTGCAACTGACAATTTCATGTATTTTTGTCTATTTTTATTTTCTGTGATAGAATGGGTCAATTCTGTGTGGGAGCAAGACTTCACCGAACTTCCACAGATCCCTGAAACACTTCAAGATGTAAGTGGTGATGAAGATTTGGCTTCCTATCTCAGAAACATTGTCAGTGAGTGTCAGCCATGGAAGGAGGATGGAACAAGACAAAAAGGTGAGAAGATGACACTACTGTACTGTAGGTACAGTACACTGGTACAGCAGCCTACAGGGAGGTGAGATTTAACAGCACACCAACACAAATGTAAAGTGTCACCTAATGTAGACCTCAGGTAAAATGGTAAAGTGAAAATGCTTCAACTTCAAGTCTGTTTAGTTTCAAATAGGGGTCACCTACTCTCTTTAAGTCACCCCTTGTGACAGGCAGGGACTGCTGCAGATGTCAGCATAGAGTTTTTCAGTTCAATTCAATTCATTTATTTTCCACAAAAGTCATAAATAATAGGAGCAAATATAAAATAACAGAAAACGGTGGAGAAAGTCTGAAAAAGCAAAAAGCTTTTCCTCAGCAGGCCACCTTTGCAAGAAATAGTTAGTGGTTTTACGGCCCAGTTTCCAACCAATTTGGTTCAAGTCTAGCTGGCCAGATTTTTTCCAGTTGTGGCTCATGGGCTTTTTTTCCGTACTCCATTGTTTATGCTGAACACCTAGGGCAATGGCAGTAGGTTCCGTTTTGAAGGTCTTCGGTATGACACTGCCAGGACTCAAACTCAAGACCTCCCAACTGCAAGTCTGATGCTCTAACCACTTGACCATGCAGCAGACAGTATTTTACAACCTGTAACTAGCCCAGCTTATTAAGTTCATATGGTGTATACTGCCATTGTTTTTGGTGCTGTAGTAAGGAGTAAGCTACTGTAATGAGACACAACTGTAAAAAAACAGACTATGACTGGTTTGACTTATACTGTACAGTACTGTACTATAGGTACAACTTATAAAACCAACTGGTTTATTGTAAGGTAGTAAAAGCTGACCTGCAAAACCTCATCTGCGGTGTACTGTACCTGACTCAAATATTTCCTACAGTACCTCAGTCATGAAAGAAGTTGTTAATATTACGTATCTAATATTATCTAACCTTAAACCATTGCGCAAATTATGGGAAGTTGCAGTGTTACAGTATCTACATGTCCAGTCAAAACTACTGTATTCCAAACCTCTCAATTATACTATAAAAGAGACAAAATAGCCAAGTGTTCAAGGATTCCTCAAAAGAGTGGAAACTCAGCGTTTTTTCTACTGCCAAACTCCGAGTCCAAAGTATTGTTGCAGTCTTAAACTTGGCAAAAGTTACTGTATGATGTGGATTTAGGGTGGCAATAGCTTGGTGCAAGGGGGGTTCTCTCCTTTACCCTCCTTCTGGATAGGAGAGAGGGACAATTTACCCCTTTGCTTAGCAGATACACTGTACAATACCATATGGTACCGTACTGTATTAATAGCAGTGGAGTAGGGAAAACAAGCCGCAACTGTATAAAAAGGCCCTGGTCAGCTTGACTTGAACCAATAGAGGCTTTTCACATGACGTCATAATACTCTCCGGCGGCCATGTTGGAGTACATGTACCTACGTAGCAAACCATAAGGGACGCGCTTGCTCGTTGAATTGTACACACCGTGCGTATCACAGTGCACACTGTGAAGTGCGTTCGGCACAAAGCCACGTGTATTCGGCATGAATATCCTCCAGCATGGCGGTTCCGTGACGTAATTGCAAAGCCTCTATTGGTTGGACACTGGGCAGTAAAACTCCATCTAACCACAGTAACCTAACCTTACAGTACCATGGAAGTAGAGCTCAGAAGATACTATACTGTGCTAGACAACCTGAGGCAAGAGGCTTGTTAGGAGAAAAAAAAAACAAAAAGAGGAAAAAAAAAGACAAAAAAAAAAACCCACACACACAAATTAAGAGAGAGGAAAGGGGAAAAAGCAAGCCCAATTGAATTTGGTAGACCTGCATGCTGCATTTAGTAGCAGGCCCCAATGCAATGATCATACTGAACCACAGAAGACTATCTACTGTAAATAACTACAGTACATCACAGAACCCAGCTCTATAGTACTGTCAATGCTGACACTGTAAACTGTTTGTCTTTGCAGTACACCTTGTTTTTTGGGTCACTGCATACTCAATTTAATCAAGTCAGTGACTCTAGTAATTATTTCTAAATTAGGAAATTAGCAATACAATTCCTTGGGTCATTTCCCTTAAATTCAAAAATTACTTGAGTCATGACTTGTTATGACTCTGTTGCCCATCATAATGTACTAGGCCTGTATACTATAGAATGCGATAGTACAGTATAGAGAGCTTTCACAAGTCCTGCCCCTTTTGCCAGACTAGAACTTCTGTAGTGCATGCAGTATGTAGTTAGCTGAGAGCATCTAATGACCAAGGTGATGACTTGTTTTTTGCCCTGCAGTTGCATGGCTACCTAATATGACATCACATAAAAGTATCACCAATTTTTTCAGTATTTCACTTTTTATTTGAATATTCATTAGGGTGCAACTGTGGCCAGCTTCACTTGAACCAGTTGGTTGGAAACTGGGCAATAAAACTCTGTTTAACTATTGTAACTCTCATACAGTACACTATGTTGCTCCTCTCCACTGTGTACAGCATTTCAAGATCATATCAAAATATTTCAAGCCTCTATACTGCAACTTCATTTATTAACTTTTGGTTTGTTTCTTTAACCCCTCAGAGTTATGGACTATTCTGACAGAACAAAACATAACACCAAAGGCACTTGTGGCTTGCCTGTACCATTTCATGCAGAGGGTAGATAAATACCTTTCTCCTGCTTTGGATAGGGAAGTAGCTGTTCTGTCTGCCCAGCTGTATTTTGTTTTGATCAATGTTCCAGGTGGGTTGATGCTGTACAGTGTTGCATTGTAAAAAAGAAAAAAAAAAATGAAGATCGCAATGTTTGCCATGTCATGTAGGAGTTTTTGCTTGGTAGAATTGTCATAGATGGTATGGACCACAAGATGAAATTAGAATTACCATGGGATAATCTCCCGTAGCCAGGTTTCGCCACCAGCTCATGATGTTACTTATGGTATAACTTTTACATCATGCCTGATTGCCTATTCTGTAAAGGCTTGACACAAACAGTCCACGGTCCAAGATACCATATTCCATTCATCAAAGGCCTAAAATTCCACATTGACTTGTTGTCTCAACTTCACCTAAAACTCATGAGACTACTGTAAGTACTGTAAGACGTGTGCTTCTTTCAGTTTAAATGTTGACATCTTTTTATTCAAATTAAAATTGTGCACTTTTGGTTTTTGCAGGCAGTGGAGCCTATGGCATTCTGCATCCTGTCGTGTTTGAGCAAGCAGTAGATATTTTTCACCTGCTACCTTCAATAGGTAAGTTATTAAACTTTTTAGTCCCATTTTTGAGCTATCGATTTGTAAACCCTATGAATGGCAATGAATTCTTCACTAAGGTATTAATGATTTTTTTTTAAATATAATACGTCTTCAGGGGGCCGTTCCACAAAGAGTTACGCACAATCTTAAGTGTGATTCACCATACTTAAGCCAACAGAAAATCATACTTAAGATCGTGCGTAACTCTTTGTGGAACGGGCCCCAGGCCTTGAAGCTAGGACACTTAGTTAATGATATGAAGCAACCCTCAGTGTAAGAGAAGCCCTGTAGCTTATAAATTACTGTACAATATGCTTGTTGGCAACCAGATCAACATTTTAGGTCAAATTTTTATCTTTTGAAAGGTCAGTGATTTTAAATACTCTTCAATATTGATATTACATAATGTGGCCTTTTGGTATTTCAAGCCTCGGTTTTTAGAAAACCTTGTGGCTGTTTTCGGGAAACCTTAGAGAAATTTGGTTGTCAGAAACATTTCTCACACACAATAACCAAAGAGTAACCTCTTATTGGTCTTGAAGAAAAAGAAGATGTGATATTTGAGGGATGGAAGCTATTGAAGTCCGAAATATTGTTTGATAGAAAAAATCTTGACTTGATCACTCAGCAGTATACTTGTTCCATCGGAGAAAAGCAAACTGCTTTTTAATTCACTCCAAGAGAACAATGGTAGCCCTTGTCCATTGGGCAACCAACTGTTAACTTTTGTTTGTCCGTATGAAATTCTAGTCTTAACAATCGGACAACCACGAAAATAGAGCCCTGTATCTCAGGAGCAACAAAGAGTTGGTGATGTTCATAAGGTTAAGAGCCGAAGAGATTTGGATGTAGAGGAATTCAACCCTGTGGATTTTAATGTTGATTTCCCACCAATTTTCATAAACCCTGTATTCCGTCACTGTGTACTGTTGTAGTTTAAAGCAACAACATCTCGGGTTTGAAAGTCAAATTCTTCCTGTTAATCACCTAACTTATTAATAGATAATTTTGGCATGGCATATTAGGCAATTATTTACCTGACTGCCTCAGAGCATGGACAAGGAGATTGTTAGCTGTGGTCATATATCCCATTTCATTACACTGGGCAAGAAACTCAGCCAACCAACTGACTGACCGACTAATGGAGCAAAGGAATTATCACGAACAAACGGAGGCTATATCCCGGGCAGGACTTCCTCACTTCTGTAATGGAGTTGTACTGTATGTATACCATGCATGGCACCTGAAGGGGTGTGATTTTAGAAAAACCAATTACATCTGAAATTCAGATGCTGAGTACAGTATGCCATTCAAGTAAATAAAAGAACAGGAAGTCTACAGTAGTAGTACAGTAGTTTACACTTTATGGTGTTAGCAAATTAGAGATACTATAGCATTTGCTTAACTAACTGAAAGTTGTCCAAGGATCAGTCACTAAATGCTTTGATCAGATAAATATTTCTTTAATAAATCATGAAGAAAATGAAATTTGGCAAAATTGTAAACATCATTTGAATCTGCTATTAAGCAAAAGAAGGAAAAAAAAAATCTGTAGGATTTGTGGAAAAACAACCTCAAAAACTCAGTTCATATTACTATGCTTCATCATACTTCAAATATCTATGCCCTGAACTCAACAGGAAAGTAAATTGTTTTTTCCTTTTTTGACTCATTCTCAGCTCTGATTGCATTTCTACAAAGTACATAACATATTTTGATTGATTTTGCAATTTGACCAACTGTATGGTCCAGTGGTTGCAGCATCAAACTTGTAATTTGGAGGTTGGGAGTTTGAGTCCTGGCCCAGTCATACAGATGACTTTAAATAAGGAACATACTGCCAGTGTGCTTGGTGCTCAGCACACAAGCTGGTGAGCCACAAGTGGCAAAAAAGGCTGTGGCTGGTTTGACTTGGAAACTGGGCCACAAAACTCCATCTCACTTACTGAAAGTTTTAAAGATTTTGTGTTTATTTCAATCAGTTCCAACTGCTGGTGAAGGTGCTAAGAGAAAGCGCCCTCATTCAACACAGTCTCAGGGAAGCAAAGCAGCCCGGTTGACCCGAGGAAAGAACCAGGTGGTTGATTTTGAAGATGAATCTGATGAAGAAGGGGATGGTGATGGTATTAATGTTATGACCCCTCAAGAAGAAAAACATTTAAAAGCATGTCTGTTAGAGACCTTGAAGGTTAGTTTTAAAAGAAGGGTTTAAGATCACATTGAGTTTCAACACATAAGAGGGGTACTTACTGTACATGATTCTAGGCATTTTGGTGAAAATAATATTGAAATCAGATGTATGGTTCTCAAGATAAGAGCAGGTACGTTAAGTCGTCATATTTTCAACATAATGTAAACTTAAAGCAAGCACATACTGGAATAATAGAAGTTTCACAGCACTATGTACATGTGGTTCCTCTTTCACATACAGTATGAAAATTATATTTTGGCTTTGCCTTCCCCTTTTAACCTGCAAATGATTTTAGTTTGGTTCAAATTTTTTGCATAAGTTGGGAAGACTGGATAAATTGAGGTGAAAGTTTCAAAGTAGGGGTTGTTGGTACAAGCTTTATTTGTTGCAATTGGAATCATTTCTTTATATTCTTTCACCCTTAAGATCTATAGAACTACCTCTTCAAAAAGTGAAGGTTCTTTAAAACTGTCATTGCCTATGAAAAAAAATAATACTGTAGAGTTCACAGTGTTGACATTTCTTAAATCCCAAACTCATACTGTACCCTACCTCTAAAAGTAGTTCATGTGTTGTGTGCTTCTGTGACATTTCTTGATTTTTTTTTTTGACAAGTGTATTTTTTTATTTCAATTGACAGGAGTTATTGCAGTTAATTGATAAGAAACGTTTGAAGGACAATGAACAGGTGTCATCACAAGTGATATCTCGGCTGGCAGAACTGACCAGAACCACTGGAGGGGATTGTGCTAGGGTGAACTTCACTGACAGGTAACAGGCAGCATTTTAAGTTTTAACCAATAATTTTTTTTTTTTGCCTTCTCTCTCTCCAGTGGCCTTTTTGCCTCCCTGTTAAAAATGTATCTTCCTTCCCTTTCTGTATTTCTATAAACTAAATTAATTTTTGGACTCAATGTTAGCCAGGATGTCAGCTCTCAAATCTGTTTTGAAAAATCATAGACCTACTGTACTGCTGGAATTTAATATCATGTTATTTTGAAGCACAGATATATTCAGGAAATCAATAGCATAGGTGGGTCTAGAAAAATACAAGTTGTACTAAATGCATGTGGGTACATGTAGGAACTCTACTTTTTTGTGCCTAGGAAAATATGAAAAATTGTGAAAATTATGATTACTTCCTATTTACTTCTTTGTTAGTAAGTTAGATGAGGCTCCTAACTGATTGATTTCAGAAGGGCTGGAAACAGCTTTTTTGAGCGGTCGCCTACTGACTGCTGGTCTGATGCATTAGCCTACTTGACCATTTACTTCTTGGGAAGTAAATCTTTTGCACTTTTTTGACAGGAACTGTGTGATTGATCATGCTGTTAAATCATGTGGTATGTTCTCAGCATGACCGGGGGGGTCTGAACATTTCATTTTGAGGAGTGGTTATTATTTTCAAATTAATTTAATTGTGTGACTACAGTATTCCTCTCTGTAGCAGTTCTTATGTTTTGTTTTCAGTTTTTTCCTGTTTTAATTTTTTTATCTTTTTAATTTTCAGTAATATCTCCAGCTGTACGTCCTTTAACCAGGGAGCATTCATGGGTTTGAAATCCATGGGGTCAACTCTGCAGGGAGGAGACAGTGCTGCCATGCTAACCCTGGTGAGTTGAAAAATAGTATAAAGTTATTGAAAACAAACTCAATGCACTACAAAGTAAATTTGGATCCACACAGTGAACGATTGCGTGACTAATTAAGATCTCATTTTCAAAGTTTTAAATATGTCAAATTGTCAAGGCAAATGTCATCAGATATTTCCGGAAACAGAACCAGAATGAAAAGTGAAGTTCGGGTAGGTCTTTCAAATACATTTGTGCTAGTTTGCAGGTTTTTATTGTTGTTTTTAGCTAATTAAAATTTCTTTTTGCTTTGTTGGTTTAGTTTGGTATTAATTTGATATACCCCAAGATCATTGCTTCTCAACCTTAATGATTCACTTCCCCACTTTAAAAACCTAATTGACCCATTAAGAACTCACTCTTAAAAAACAGTTATTTGCAAGCAGATTATGTGAATCGACTAAGGGTGGCCATTTTTTTATTTGTATGGGTAGAAAACTGAAGAGGTTTGGAAAAGTTTGTTGAATTTCATGATCCAACTCAATCAGCTGCTTCAACCCTTTTCCAGGTTTTCAAAAATCTAATGCAGAACTTGTTGATGTTGATTGGAGACAATGAAGGGGTGGCTACTAACGCCATACCCCAGATGATATTACGAATCAAGGATGCTGCCTTACAGTTTGTTTGGTGAGTTTGGTCTAATTATATTTTAGTTATATTTTGTAATTGAATTTCAGGCTTGAAGAGTGACATTATTATTAAAAGTATCGCTAATACAGTATATAACATTTCAGTGTGCAATGTTGGGGAGTAAAACTAGTGGTGTGCACATGTGTGGCATGCTTTTACAGCATTTGTTACAGTAGTTCCCTTGCTTAATTGTGTTCTTTCTTACTCTTGTGGAGGAATAAACAGCATGCACTTAGAGAATTATCTCCAAGTTGTAAACCATATTCTTGTGTTTTCACCTTTTTATTCACCAAGCATTATCAAGATGGCTCATACACCATGTTCTGATAGTATTCAAATTGATGACCAGTGTCCCAATTCCTTTGTCTCCCCTTCCCCATTCCTTTGTCTCCCCTTCCCCATTTCTTTGTCTCCCCTTCCCCATTCCTTTGTCTCCCCTTGTCCATTCCTTTGTCTCCCCTTCCCCATTCCTTTGTCTCCCCTTCCCCATTCCTTTGTCTCCCCTTCCCCATTCCTTTGTCTCCCCTTCCCCATTTCTTTGTCTCCCCTTCCCCATTTCTTTGTCTCCCCTTCCCCATTCCTTTGTCTCCCCTTCCCCATTTCTTTGTCTCCCCTTCCCCATTTCTTTGTCTCCCTTCCCCATTTCTTTGTCTCCCCTTGCCCATTCCTTTGTCTCCCCTTCCCCATTTCTTTGTCTCCCCTTGCCCATTTCTTTGTCTCCCCTTCCCCATTTCTTTGTCTCCCCTTCCCCATTCCTTTGTCTCCCCTTCCCCATTTCTTTGTCTCCCCTTCCCCATTTCTTTGTCTCCCCTTCCCCATTTCTTTGTCTCCCCTTCCCCATTTCTTTGTCTCCCCTTCCCCATTTCTTTGTCTCCCCTTCCCCATTTCTTTGTCTCCCCTTGCCCATTCCTTTGTCTCCCCTTCCCCATTTCTTTGTCTCCCCTTCCCCATTTCTTTGTCTCCCCTTCCCCATTTCTTTGTCTCCCCTTCCCCATTTCTTTGTCTCCCCTTCCCCATTTCTTTGTCTCCCCTTCCCCATTTCTTTGTCTCCCCTTGCCCATTCCTTTGTCTCCCCTTCCCCATTTCTTTGTCTCCCTTGCCCATTTCTTTGTCTCCCCTTCCCCATTTCTTTGTCTCCCCTTCCCCATTCCTTTGTCTCCCCTTCCCCATTTCTTTGTCTCCCCTTCCCCATTTCTTTGTCTCCCCTTCCCCATTCCTTTGTCTCCCCTTCCCCATTTCTTTGTCTCCCCTTGCCCATTCCTTTGTCTCCCCTTCCCCATTCCTTTGTCTCCCCTTCCCCATTTCTTTGTCTCCCCTTGCCCATTCCTTTGTCTCCCCTTCCCCATTTCTTTGTCTCCCCTTGCCCATTTCTTTGTCTCCCTTGCCCATTTCTTTGTCTCCCCTTCCCCATTCCTTTGTCTCCCCTTCCCCATTTCTTTGTCTCCTTCCCCATTTCTTTGTCTCCCCTTCCCCATTTCTTTGTCTCCCCTTCCCCATTTCTTTGTCTCCCTTCCCCATTTCTTTGTCTCCCCTTCCCCATTTCTTTGTCTCCCCTTCCCCATTCCTTTGTCTCCCCTTCCCCATTCCTTTGTCTCCCCTTCCCCATTTCTTTGTCTCCCCTTCCCCATTTCTTTGTCTCCCCTTCCCCATTTCTTTGTCTCCCCTTCCCCATTCCTTTGTCTCCCCTTCCCCATTTCTTTGTCTCCCCTTCCCCATTTCTTTGTCTCCCTTGCCCATTCCTTTGTCTCCCCTTCCCCATTTCTTTGTCTCCCCTTCCCCATTTCTTTGTCTCCCCTTCCCCATTTCTTTGTCTCCCCTTCCCCATTTCTTTGTCTCCCCTTCCCCATTTCTTTGTCTCCCCTTCCCCATTTCTTTGTCTCCCCTTCCCCATTTCTTTGTCTCCCCTTCCCCATTTCTTTGTCTCCCTTCCCCATTTCTTTGTCTCCCCTTCCCCATTTCTTTGTCTCCCCTTCCCCATTTCTTTGTCTCCCCTTCCCCATTTCTTTGTCTCCCCTTCCCCATTCCTTTGTCTCCCCTTCCCCATCCCTTTGTCTCCCCTTCCCCATTCCTTTGTCTCCCCTTCCCCATTTCTTTGTCTCCCCTTCCCCATTTCTTTGTCTCCCCTTCCCCATTTCTTTGTCTCCCCTTCCCCATTTCTTTGTCTCCCCTTCCCCATTCCTTTGTCTCCCCTTCCCCATTTCTTTGTCTCCCCTTCCCCATTTCTTTGTCTTCCCTTCCCTTTCTTTGTCCCCCTTCCCCCTTTGTTCTCTGCCTCCCCCCTCCTATATGTTTTTTAAGCTGATAATTTTTGGGCAAGACTAATAACTGATCCAAAGGGTATGTTTTTCAAAAGCCTAATCCTCTTGTCCCAAACAGTTCCCGTCCTCCTCATGTACTTATTTAGATCCCTCCCACAACAGTCTGTACAACCTCTTTCTCATCTACACACAGCTTCAGTTTATAGCATCAGGGTAAGTGTACAAGACTTTGATGTGTTATCAAAGCACTCTCAATACAGTCTAAATGCTGTGTTGTATGAGCTAAAGCACTCTGCTTTTTTAAACTTGTTGTCAATCAGAGATCAATTGCCAATTGAGAATTTCTGTAAACTACCAAAAAATTGTAGTGTGGGGGGTTAGTTGAATGTTAAATTTGGGAAACTGAAACTAAACATGATTTTGTAGTATATTAAAGGTTGGAAATCTTTTTATGAGTGCAGATTGCTTTAAATAAGATTTTTTCTTCATTTTTTTTGTAGTCACATGATTAGTCACCTGACAGAGAAGTCCTATCCTAGTGTAAGAGTACTACTACAGCATATGTGTGTGAAAGTCCCCGACAAAGCAGAGTACAGGACTCTTGTCAGCAGTGAAGTTGCTACCATCCTGCAGCGATTACCTGATGAGGTTCAAGGAAGATTTATGGAGTGGCTTTGTAAATATTCCAGGAATGTTAAGGTGAGATCAGTTAGCACACCGTTTGTACGGAAATGCTGGAGAGTCACTGAAAACTGAAATCTGAATTTACAGGCCTGCTTGAAAAGTCAGAGAAAAGAGCAATACTCAAAAAAGTCTTACAAAAGTCAAGGTATTTTTTAGAGTGAAGTTGCTGTGTTTTTAACGTGAAAAATTATGTTGTATGTGTTATATATGTTAAAAAAGACAGAAATATGGGATCTGACTGGTTTAAAGGGTCCTGCAGCTGAGGTCCAAAAAAGGTATATTGAATCTTGCAGTTTTTAACATTTACAAACTCCAGGAGCAAGCTCCAAAATCAGAATTATTTTCCAATTTCATTGAGTGAGGATGTTAATCCAGGAACCATAATTGTGTCTTTGGTGTAGGGGAAATTTTTTTAAAGAGGATTTTCTTTAGGTTAAAGTTTCAAACAGGAACAAGCTCTGAGCCACTGCCAGCTGAAATATTGTATATTATCTCTGAATGAAGTGTTTTGATTATTTTGTGGAGAGCTAGTTTAAATTTCTCCAAGAATCTGCTAAGATTTAAGAATGTTAGGTTGTGTGTATGGGAGGCTTATGACTTGTGCACCAATTGGGATGGCAGGTACAAGCGTAGGGTATTCTGAGTCACAGTGCTTGTGTTGTTGGAAAGGCAGTCTTGTGAGCATAGGCTATAGTAGTGGGGAAAATACATTAGATGTTTGCTGGGGAAATTGCTGGATCCAAATCTTTACAAAAAGGAAATTCATGATTCTTTAAAGGTAGTGTGATACATCAGGAAAATGACCTGACTGCACGTGGCAGTTATGGAGTAAACTTTTCTAAGGAAATTCTGTTTGAGTTATTTCAATATTTTTTATGGTTCTCATCATATACCTACAGTAGCTCTTCAAAGTTCAAAGAAATTTGTTACTTCTTCAAAAATAATGATGTGGAGTGTTGCATAGTGTTGACATTTCTTTTGTTAACCCTGTATAAATTATTTATTAGTTACTTATCAGATAGCTTATGGTTTGGTAATTGATGCTGATTATATTTACATGTATTTCTGGCTAAACATTAAATTTATCTACCATTAACGAAAGATCATTCTGTTTCTTTCTCATCAGATTGGTTACAGAGTCTTTGCCTTGGAAGTTGTGTCTGCTATGATGGAACCCCCAGCACCTGATGCTAATGGTAAGCCAAGATGGATTTTCACTGTGTGTACACACTTTACATTTGGTATGTTTGGGCATTAAATCTGGTTTGAACTTTGTGATGGACAACTAGATTGATTTGTATGCAAAGTTGTGAGCATTTGATATGTCATTAGTTTCCTTTTTAATTCAAAAACATTGATGAATCCACATCTACAGTTGTGGTCATGCATTATCCTATCAGAATGCATGACCCATAGTTGTGTATTGGAAGACTAGAGAGGAATCTTTGAAGTATAATTGACAAAGCTTTATTCAGAAGTTAATTTTAATGCTACTGTTTTTGCTTTGAAATTTGTCTTGTTTTATGTGAATCCTTCTTTTTCCCTCCAGTCACACCAGTTGCCAGCACCAACCAGTTCCTCTCTCAAAAGTTTCTACTGGCAATGCTGATTGGTCGATGCTCAGATAAAGCTCCCACTGTCAGGGCTAAAGCTCTGACTTGTCTTGGACAGTTTACATCAAATGAAAATCCTCAGATTGCCCTGGCCTTACAGGAACTATTTATGCAGTCACCATCACCTGCAGGGGATCAAAACAAGAAAGTAAGATTGAATATTGGGAGCAGGGTTGTAACTAGCCAAATTTGAGTCCCGGGTAATAGTGTGATCAGGCAAAAGCATCTCACCCTACCCCTGTGGCATCTGCCCCATTTTTTAGCCACTAATATTTTATTTTCCCCTCATTTTACCTTAGGGAGTAAATTTGGTGCTAGGTTTAGGCCTCGGTAGGCAGATTTGGAGTGGGTGGGGAGATGTATGTTTGCCTGGAGTGCCAGGCGGGAATATGGAGTGCTGGTTACGGCCGCCCAGTGCTGCCCACCGTAGCTACAACCCTGATTGGCAGTAAGGCTAAGGGGAGGGAGGATCATTAAAGCATAGTTTCTACACACTGAGAAGGACTCAAAGATGTGCGATTATGAAACTTTGTTGTATTGATTTGTTAAGGAATTGCAAATTAAAGTAAACAAAAATACTGAATTGTTACACAATATGAAGTATTTGTTAAACATGTTAAGCTCTCATGTCATGTCATTAAACCCCATCTTACAAATCAACCCAAGCAAGCCTCTTGCTTTTAGTTATGGAAAATAAACAAGAAAATACTGAATTTCAGAAAACCGGCTACAAATTAATGGTGTCAAAAGTATTGCTTTCTTCTAATCACTTTTCAAAATGAAAAGGGTTTTGCTAGTCTCAAGCTTAGGTCCACTCACTTTCCAGTTCAGAACTGAAACTTGGTAAATTTCATTATTTTTTCATTTGTTTTATTCAAGCCATCTGATGAAAAGGAAGTTGCTATGGAGACCAATGAAGGGGAATCTCCAAACATTGGTATAACAGGGAAGGATGGAGCTACCCCTGGGAATCTTGCAGGGGGTTCCCCTCTCTTACTACTAAACATGTCTAATGGGGGACAAGGTTGGTATGCTTTAAATTTTTGTCAGTTTTAGGCAGGCATTGCTTTAAAGGAGAAGGCAACCCTAGCTTTTTCTGCCTACAGACTACCATTTTAATGTTTGCTCTTTCCAAAAGAAGCACAAAGAAGTTTTTGAAGTATTCATTTCAACCTTAAAAATTGATTTTTAAGAAGCTACTGGTCCGCGCCATTGTTTTTTGAAATTCACCAGTTCCCGGATGTTCAATGACGAAAGCGAGCCACATATCATATTTCAACAGAAAAGTTACCAACCCGCATGAACTATCTATAATTGCACATATACTGCATAACACATCTTCTGAATTCCCCTTGAAAAAGGAGATAAAATTCCTAATGTGTGAATAAAATTATTTTCATCATACAATAATAAAGTAAAATGAAAAACAGGTTTTTAACAAGAGCAGGAAAAATAGTTTGCGTAATTGGCAACACCATCGCACCGCTGTCTGTCACCATACACTTTGCCTGTACCCTTACAGTTCGGGTAACCCTGATGAAAGGAAATAACTGTATGTAGAGAACTGCAAACACGTTCTCATGGCAGAGTGACCTTGACTAACATACAGTTAACTGTTGTGCAGTGTCCAGTGTGAAAACACTGTGCACGGAATTTAACGTTACAACTTACGAGCAGGATGTACTCGAACTCTTTGTCGTACACTCTCCCGCTAAACATGGAATATAGGACGGGAACGTTTGTATAGAAAGATGGAATCAAATGGTATCTTTGGTAGCCTGAGTATTCAGAGAATAAAGAAAGAAAACAGGACAAAGTGGCAGTCGGCGGGATCTCTTATGAAGATTCTAGCATGTGGCTAGTACGCTTAGCACTTGTACCAGTTTTGACACTAGTCGGAACCTGTATAATCTTGTCTGTTTTCTACGCAAATAGCGAGTGAGCTAACAGTATTTTGGGGAAGTGCTTTTGAGAAAGATACCAGAATAGTCCCTATGCGGATTTTTTAACTGCCGATATTTGTTTAGTTGAGGCAAAGAAGAGAAGACTGAGTGAACATAACGACAAGGTAGGCAGTTTGCAATTCTTACCGTAGCGAAACAGCAATCACCAGCTTCATTAGGCCTAGTGAGGTCCTAACAATCTTTTGAGATTGCCAAAGCTGTCGGCAATGCTACCTAGTCCTCCTAGACATATTTTCAAGGCTAGGATGGGTATATGCAGACTGTATTGCCCCTGGGAAGGCTCAGACCCTTTTTTATACATGCCTTCAGTTTGTGGAATAGTGTACACGCCATGTGCAATGAATGGGAAATCGTATAACTTACGATGTGGCTCGTTTACGTCATATTAAAGCGCCCTCTTTTTTTGAAAACCAGAAAATGGCTACGAACATCATGGGGATTCATTAGGGAAGAAAAATAATTGAAAAATTCATAAAAATTTGGAACTATGCTGATTCGATTAGCTTTTTTCAGAAAATGTGTTAGAATTGTGGTCTCTACTAGCTGATAGGTGTAAAATCCGTTGGTTGCCTTCTCCTTTAAGAAGTATAGGGGCAAGAGAAGTTTGGGTGGATCAGATGTTGCCTTCGATTCTCTTTAAGACTGTTGGTTACCATAGAAACTGGCAAAATTGGCAATGTTGTTTTAAATCAAGAAAAAGGTAGTACTGTATGCGTTAAAACGTTTATTCCAAGTGATATTTCTCTGTTTAGAATTTAAGCCAGTCATTTGTCAAACCAACCTACAATTTTGTTGGTAGTATTAAAAATTCTCAATTGGCACAATGCTTTGATTGACATTAAAGTGACAAAATGCAGAATAGCTCTATTACGCTGCATGTATTATGAAGGTTTAGATTAAACATGGCCATGTATGCCCACCATGTTGCCCCCTGAAGCAGTAAACTAGAATTGTGTCTGGAAAAGGATGAGTTTTGAGACAGTTGGTGGGATGGGGGCACTATCAAAATATATAGATTGGGAGATTTGGACCTATTTGGAGTTTGAAAGTCATCATATTTTGAGCTTATTTTTGTCTTGAATCTTAGTACTTCAAAAGTGTGGGAACCCTGGGACACACTTCACGCAGTAGGTTGGCTTTAACAGATCATTAGTAGTATATGCATCAGCAGTATTTCTCTTGGTGCTGCTCTTTTAAAATTTAATGCCTGGCTGGGAGGGATGTAGACAGATAGATACCACTTTATTAAGCCCACAAATGAGCAAATTCAGCTCGCATAAACAAACAAATAACACAACATGAAAACATAAAAGTGTGATAAAAAATAGAGTAAGTATTGCACAATAATTACCTTGAGTGATTGGCATTATATAAAGGTGGCCTTTGGCAAAAATGTATTGGCAAATGCAGCTGTTACAGCTGCTGGAGGTCTCATTCTACCACTCCTAGCAATAAACTATGTCACGGAAATCTCCAGGAAATGGGTTCTCAGCATCTTTAATCAAAGATCTCATTTTCCGTTTGAGAAAGGAGTAGTAGAATGAGTCCAGGCAGGGAAGTTGATTGTTTAAAATTAACCTGCCATCTTTCTTCTTCATGGCATCAATTCTCTTTGAATCAACTTTAAGAATGCTGCCACCCCAACACACAATACAACATGTAAAAACAGTGGTTATAACAAAACAATAAAGCATTCTTAAGATGGTGTTGTCAACATGGAATGATTGCAGTTTTCTAAGGCAATAAAGGCAAGAGTTGATCTTTGACATTAATTAATCATATTTTCTGTCCATGAAAGAGTATCATTAAGATGATCAAGTAGTCTTTGACAACCACCTTGCACAAAGGTCTACAGTAAATTTAAACGATATTTTACGAGACACTGTAGGTAAAATTTAAATATGGTTTCAATGATGGGTCAAGATTGGTTTCAAATCTAATTCAAATATGTTGCAAGGTCTCCCCTTGATAGTTGCTTGTTATGACATGTGGGCAAAACTGTGGGCATATCTCTACAGGGTTATTCAGTAAAAGAGAAGAAATATATCCACAGGGCAATTGCATTAATTAAATAAATGTCAATTGAAGTAACAAATGTGCAACAGTGACATAGTGTTTTAATGTCATTTGTCTACAGGGTATGACTTGAAAGGTTTTCTCACCATGGTGAAACAAAGGGCCTGTGATGAGAAGGTTGGTGTGAGGAAGGCAGCTTTGCAGGTAAAGTGACCCCATTGGTCATTATATGGTTTATATTAATATTTTGAAACTAAGCAGGAAGACAGCCTTGAATTGCATGAATTCATTTAAATAAGATTCAGTTCATTTTGGTTATAGGCAAAATTATGTGGTGACTGCTTTTTTTGAAAACTCGATTCAAATCATTTGATGTCATAATCTTACATTGCAGAAACATTAAATACATCAAACATCAGTGGCTGTCCAGTTGTAGTACGATAAAAAGAAGACCACCTCCTTCAACATAGATATTATGATGTAAAGTTTCAGCTGACAAAGAGCAAAAATTACCGCAGTAGTTTATCATGTATATATCTGCCCAGTTGTGTTGGCCCATAATTTTGTTCACTTTGTCACAAGGGTAAAGGTTTTCTAATTGACTGCAATTTAAACCAAGTCTCTCATGTTGTATATTCAGGTTTTGGAGAACTTGAGTCAAGTCGACAAAACTAATCTTGATCCAGAATCTATGAAGGTGATTCAGGAGAGATGTCTGGACCCAGCTCTATCTGTCAGAAAACAGGCGATGGGATCATTTACAAACCTATTGTTGAAGTACCCCACCAATCAGGCCTTACAGAGGTAAAGAACACCCTTACTTTGTAGGGTGCAGTGATAGGATATTGTGAGAAGGGACATAACCAGGTTCTAGAAATGTTTTGTTTTATGAATGTGATTGTCTCAGGTTTTGATAGGCAGTTATTAAACAGCATCTAATGGTCACACCCATGGAGCAAGACTTCTTTTGTAAGTTCCTCATTAGAACAACTGAACAATTGAACAACTATATGGTGTAATAGTTAACAATGTTAGTGTTTTAATGACTTTTGTTAGACCATTGATGGTTATGACTGCTATGTCACTTGTTGGCAAAGAGTATGGGCAGACCTGCTTGCACCTTAGGTTTTACATGTACGGCAATGTGGAACAAATTAGAATCTATACTTCCTTGTGTTGTAGATAGAAGAGCACCTCATCAACTCTGTTATCAAACAGCTGTGTTGCCATTTGTTTGTAAAAATGAATGACTTTTATTGGTTCACATTCAGGGTATCTAAAAATATTGATTCTTCTTCAGCTTTACTTTGTGACTGTACCTAGGATGAGATGTTAGAAAAAAAAAATACCCCACTTCAAGAAAGGCTATAACATTTGCGAGGTAGAGGGTAAATTGAATTTTCAGTTTTTATGCTTTCATGAACCTGACTATTAGACAGAAAAATGCTGGGGGCCATATATTACTTCACTGTGCATTGGAATGAAGAATACCTTCCATATTTAAATATATTAAACAAGAGGTTCCACTACAGCTTTGCAAAGAATAGAAAGAAAAAAATTATTAGAGGTATCGGTCAGCTGTTTGTTTACTCCCTGATGTAGATCCTGGCTAGGAGGAGTCCTACCTCTTGTTTTAGACCAAGAATCCTCAGCACAGGAGAGATGCCTTCAGCTGTTACAAGACACCATCATGGACCATCTTGTCCCCCCGAATAAATCAACAGGGGACAACCACAAACTGGCTTGGGATCTCCTGAAAAGACTAACAGAACCAGAGATGCATGAGTCTAGGTAATAACTAACAGTACTCAAAATATTTTTGAAAGAAGTAGCTCATTAGGCTTTCTGGGAACAGACTGTGGTGGTCCGAAAGGATTTTGTTTGAGCCCAGCATGGCCTTATGAAGTTGTACATTAAAATGCACATGCCATTGTTTGGTGTATGCTAGGAGCTCAACAAACATTTCAGGACTTTTGGAAGGTAAAACAAGCACCCCACACATAGGATTTTTAGAGCCCAAAGCAAGCTGAATAACAATTGACATCAGGCAGTTGGCAATTTTTGAAGATTTTTACACATCTTAAAATTGCCTATTGCCTTTTTTTGAAATTTTTGTAATAAAAGGATTGTTTTTAAGTTATATATTAAAGTGTTCCTTTCTCCCTTGGATGACAAGGCAAGTTCTTATTTTATATGCACTTATCTTATTTCTATTCATAGGTTATTAAAGGAAAGACATAAATATTTGGTTTACTCTCAGTATGTGCAGGTCCAGTGAATGTAATTTGTGAATGCAATTTGTTTCTCTTCATTTTAGGAAATTTCTTCAGAAAGCCTGTAGTCTGTGGTCTCGACAAAAATACATCAAGCCAGCCCTGATGAAATCCCTCGTCTCTCACTTAGAATCAGATCATGATGAGGTGAATATGAATAAAGAATATCTTTAGAAAATAAACTTTTGACCATAGTCCAATGATGGTGTCAAGAGACTATCTGTATGACAAGTTTTGTTTTTTTATTGATGCCCAGCTGTATCTTTTCCTGATCAATGCAACTGTTATTTTTACAACCAAATCCCAAATTAACAAGACTTGGAAATGTCAATCAGTAACTATTGGAAGTATTAATTTTACCTGTGCCACTACAAGTATCAAAATTGTAGATGCTGGTGTGTTAAGAGTTGAAATAAAAAGGAGAGATGAAAAAGCTGTCCAGAAATGGTCAGTTTTCATGGTTATTATGACATATCACAGTAGCAATTTAGGGCACATTGAGGTATCCACAGCATCTGGAGACATAGAAAGTAAATTTTGTGACCAGAATTGATAAAAATAACTATGGGCATAAGAGATTCAATAACTTCAGTCACCTCCTAAGTCCAAGTTCATTTGTGTCTGAACTATATTTTAGCAGAGATATATCTTGTAACAGCTATTTCCTAACTGACACTTTTCCAAATAGCTTTTGCAAAGGATTATGTGATAGAATGTTGGTGTGCATTATTTTTTCCTACAGTGAAATGTCATTGACAAAATTCATGCATACCTAAAACCTATCCCACAATCCTTTGTGATTGCTATTTGGAAAAGGGCCAATTCCTATCTTCATTCTTCAAGTCTTCAAATTTCTTGCTTGAGCCTGCAACTTCAAATGGGATGACTGGGGTCGTGGAAAAAAGAAAAGTGCAAGCTTGAAGTTGTAAAGGATCACAGTCTAACAACAATTACCCCTTTAAAGATTCTTAAAATGATTTAATTACGTACTAACGATGGATGTTTTTGAGAAGTCCCAGTAGGTGAAACTTGCATTATTGTACTCAAGTGAAGTTTTAAAGTTGTTTTGCTGACATAACAATGCCCCACCATTAACAAATAAGTGTATCAGGCTTTTTGAAAATGATGGGATTGAAGTGTACCCAGGGCTGGAATTAAGGTTGGAGGAGGGCACGGCCATTTGGCCTTGGTCATTCATTAATTTTGGAGGGCACCACGGCCATCAGGTAGGGCACCAAGGCCAAATATTTTTGAATGGCAGGGCACCAAGGCCATTTTTGGAGGGGGTGTTTTTATCGGAGTGTTGCACAGCACAGCGGTATACCAGGGTTTTCCCTGGATTTAGAATTGAACGTCGCGCATCTAATGCGTCCATGAGTGGATCGCCGGCCTGGGGGAGGGGTATGAGGGGAGGGGGTGTCCCCCTGGAAATTTTGGGACGTATGCAAGTCCCTAGACGCAAAATGGTGACACTTTTGAGGCAAATTAGTCAACACAACTTCTGTAAGTTGACGCCAAAATATTGGCACTAAAACTCACATTCGTATTAATTTTGATGTACTGATAGCGTTAACATTGGCTTTATATCACCGTAATTTCTGCTTCAAAAGTTTTGGTTCATCGGTTTTGGTTCATCGGTATCACTTTTGTAGGCGTAATATTTTCACTTCAGAAGTGGAGATACAAGTCACCGTTAATACAGTACTGTAGATTTGTTTGCAGTCGATGTCACATGCTCTTTAATAATTTAGTTCTTAGGCAAACATCATGCTTATTCTGTTTTTCATCCCCCAATCATGTCGGAACATTTGCATTTTTTTACTGCACTGGGTAGTAGTGGCGTCATGTAATGTAGTTACTCTCCTGCTTTAACGAACCCGATGTAGAACAATCATTCAGTTCATGATAATCTTAGCAGTTCTGGGAAGCCAACAATTGGACCCGGTTAACGTATCTTATGGTTCCTTTCGGATATAAATATCCCCGTATATTTTAAGCAGTTCTTGTCCAAAACTTACGTCTTGTTTAAAAAGAATCTGCAACTGAAATGCACGTAAGTCAGATCCCCCAAAAATCCACGTACGCAGAGATTTGTGATTCCGTTTCATGGTGAATTTGGCACGGGGCTCGCCCCGCTGCGATAGCCGGCTATATAAGCATGGGAAGTGCGATCGTCGTAACACAAACTCAACGGGGAAGCTTGTCCCGAGACCGAGTATTTTCATACACTAAATCACATAGGCGAAGGTGCGAGTGATTGGCTGGCTAGAATCAATGCAATTGAACCAATCACGATGCAGGGACCAATTTAAATTTTGAAATGGATTCCATACATATGATGTCACCAAGCAAAACATGATGCCTTGTTTGGTGGAAAAAACTGACATGCACGAAAGTCTACTGCACGCTTGGGCCAAGAATTTTGCTGCATGAGACCACGTGCATCACTATTTTTGTTTGCAATGACGTTGCATGACAACATTGCTTAAGTCCTACTGTAAATAACATTACGGAAGGAATGCTTCAAATGATTTAATTTATGCAAGAAAGTAACCACGGAACTTCACAAGATTCTAGGAGCTACGTGTACAAAACGTGCACAGATATGCATGCTAAGCTTGGGGATTTGAAAAAGGTGAAACACTGCAGCTCGATAGTCTGTTGTCTGTACAATGTGTTTTGTGCAGAACAGTTTGTACAACAACTTACGCGGCGCTTTCTGTGAGAAAGCAAGGAAAACACATTGAAAGCAATTCTAAATCTAATTCCATGTAATACTACTGGGTTATAGCGGAAAATATCAAACGATCACTTCCATGGCGGGGGTAAAATTTTACGTTTGTGGTTATCAATGCACCCCGTTTTGGCGGGAAGTTAAAGGATTGAGTTAACGAGAGTTTTAAGAAACTAAGGGCAAGTTTCCAGCAGTCTGATTCGATCGCGCAAGTTGCGTATCAAGTTCATTTAGTATCCTTTTTGTTGTGGTATTTAGGATATTTTATTGGAATCCTGATGAAATTTTTTCATTCAGATGGGAAGGCACGACGGCCACGTACTTACGGGCACGACGGCCTACGTGGCCGTGAGAAGTGGCTGTTTTTGTAGGGCACCACGGCCATCCCCTTGGGCATGACGGCCATGGCCGTCGTTTAATTCCAGCCCTGGTGTACCTCAAGTCAAAACAATGAAAAGTATAGTAAGTAAAGTATATGCTTGAAAGCATGTCAGCATAAAGAATGATTTCTGGCCATCCAACTCCCATCTTCATAGGATATTTCTGAGCCAAGATATCAAATGTTGAAGTTTATTCACTCAAATTATAATGGTGCATTGTGCAATTATTTGTGATGTCATTGTTGTACTACTCAAATTACAATCTTTGTATTTCTTTGTTTTTCTGAAAGTTACTTCACCTTGTACCAAGGTATGATAGTACTCTTACTCTTGTGGGGTGATGTAATTAATTAAGCCCTCTCTTACTGTGGTCTCACGTACCCCTCACTCCAGGTTACACCATGTTACCCTGTGCTCGAGTAATGTGGAAACACGGGTTAGCGCGGGATCAGTGTTTAACTTTCAATCAACCTCAAATCGCAGGGTTAAGGGTCTTTGAACACCGTGTTTGTTTAAATCAAGCAAGGTCACAGGTGTTTATGCCACTAATGACAGGTATCTTCTAACATTTTGTAGCAATTGAAAGGTGCAATATTTGACCTCATTACTATGGTACCACTACTTAATCTATGAAACACAGGGAATGTGGGAACACAGACTTGAAAACACGAGGTTAACCTGCGGTTTTGTGTGATTGTAAACACAAGTTAACACCGAGTGTGGCGGGGTTGGTGAAACCAAGCCTTCTGTGCAACATGCTTTGCAAGCAAACAAGAAGTGTCCAAGGTCATCAAAACATTTTAAATTTTATAGGGAAACAAAGCAGGTTATGTGAGTTGTGCAACAAGAAAAATCACAAATTAAAGGGCAATAGACTAATTTGTTTTTAGTAAATAAATTTCAGCATTTTATATCTCAGCTCTTAAACAATGTCCTATGAAGACTGGAGTTGGAATGTTAGGATTCATTTTGTATGCTGTTTAATACCGTACATATTTCTAAATTTTTTGACATGTGTTACATTTTAATTAAATTTATTCTTCATTTGGTAATTTTAAACTTGACAGCAAATTCATACTTGCCAATTTGACCTTGAATATCTTCCTAAATCTGTTGTTTTATGTTTCTGTTGTCTTCTCATAATAGGCTGTTTGGATGCTTCTAGCTGAGATCACACCATTTTACAAGTCACTGGATGCAGCCTTTGTGGCCCAGGCATGGATGACTTGGTCCAGTCAAAACAAGGACCAAAAGACAGTCCTCCAGTACATGCTGACTACCATGGGCCATCTTGCCCAGGGAATGCCTGACCAGCTGTCTGAAGATCTACAGCAAAACTTAGAGCAGAGATTGCTACAATTTACTGACCCTCCTCATCTGATTGGTGCCATCTTGGAGGCCCTTAGTAAGGTAATGTTACCTGATATGTATTGGTTACTTGTTCTACATCTTGATATACCACCATAATAATAATGATAATGATAATGATAATGAAAATGAGAATGATAATAATAATCAGACCTTGGAGGGCAGTTGTTTTAGGATGCTTAGTGACCACAAATGTGGGAGAAGCCAGTGGCTCATGAATTACTTCATGTCAGGTCGGAACCAACTCAAACAATTTGGATCAAATTTGGTATTTATTTGAAAGACCAGTTCTGATGGGAAAACAGAAGATTCCTCTTGGATGAAAGAGCCCACCTTACTTTGACCCAGCCAGGAATGGAACTCCAGACCTTCAGGTTGCTCAGCTTCATTACTTCAAACTTCCCTGCAGAAATGCTTAAGTCATGTGCAAAATTAAAAAAAAAGAAAAAAAAACATATGGTGGTTACAACATTTTTGAATGCATGGAAATTACATGTACTAAAAATGTTGGGTTATCCTCAGGACAACCCTCGTGTTTTATTTGGCAGTCTGGCAGAAATTCCTGTCGTCTGGGATGAGATATGACTGCTAAAGTCCTACACTGTCAGTCTTTTTACACAATTGTTTCTTATTCCCTTAGCTGAAGTGTTCCTCTGTAAACACCACTGTTGACAAGGCCATGGCCCCTATCAGTGAGAAAGTGATCCTGGCATGTGAGCAGTACCTCTCTGAGCTGGTCCTAACAGAGGACGCCTCTCAGGTATCCTGGAGTGAAGAAATTCTTGTTAGATATCTCTTTACTTTGGGAGAAGTTGCTCAGCTCAGTCCTAACAAAACTCCACAGAGAGTTTTCATGCTTGTCCAGTCTTTGTTAGCTGGACCAGGGGTGACACCAAGTGGTAAGGATGGTCTTCTTTACATTACAGCTATTAATATCATCTGGTTTTATAGACGAATCTGATCAGCGCTTGTCTCTCGTGACTTTAGACAGCCATTAGTGGGGCCTTCAGCCTTAAATCCTCTTTATTTATTGTCTACAAGAATTTCAAACCCTCATGTTTGGTGAATTTTAAGGAAACAAAGTACAGTTTAGTTTACAACCATCCATGGTGCAGGTAAGGAAGGAAATTGAAAAATTAAAAGATGATAGACCACAGTTATGGCAGACTTAAAACAGACTATCACTTGCTGTCTGGATTCGTCTACATGCAATGATACGTGGGCAAAATTTAGAAGCCTGCTTTAAATGTGTTTGACTTTTTTTTTTCACTTACACATTTTTGGAGTGCATTCAGATCATTCATAGAAATAGATGACAGTGCAGGAATTTCCTGCAGTGAAATTTGTTTTCCTTTTTTTTTTCCCCTTTGGGTGGGGGGGGGGGGGGCTTGTGAGTTGCATGCTTCATCACAAACCTTACTGTTTGCCACACTGCCCTAATATATGGCACCTTTTCTGTAGTTTTTCATATCTTGACTATAATAAATCAGTTTATGGCATCGAATCTATGATACCATCAGTGTTTACTTTGAAGTGTGTCTCAAGTCAAAATATTCAAAAACATGTATTAAGAAGCTTGAAAAATGAATTCAAACAGTCCAACTTCCATCTTCATAGGACATTCCTGAACTGAGATATAAAATGTTGAAGTTTATTCACTCAACTTAGAATGGTATAAAGTGCAGTTAGTTAGTTAGATGGGGTTTTACGACACACCAACATGCATGTGTTATATAGTGTCATCAAGTGGTGTAAA
Source organism: Holothuria scabra (assembly GCA_037179385.1). Taxonomy (NCBI): domain Eukaryota; kingdom Metazoa; phylum Echinodermata; class Holothuroidea; order Aspidochirotida; family Holothuriidae; genus Holothuria; species Holothuria scabra. Next base: position 69,615,553 of record CM074179.1, read on the forward strand.
GTGCAATAGTATGTTCATTGTCAAACTACTTAAATTACAATCTTTGTATTTCTTTGTTTTTCTGAATGTTACTACACATTGAACCAAGGTAATACTCTTATGAGGTGATGTAATTAATTAAGCCCTCTCTGTGCAACAGGGTTGGCAGTTTTTGCCACAGGCGGTTTTTACCAGTGGTTTTTACCGGTAAAAACCGTCCCGGTAAAAACAGGTTTTTGCCGAAAAATGGAAAAAATGGAAAAAACCTATTCTGCTACATTGAATAAAATGTTTTAAGTAACAACTTTTTCTTACTTTTTTCAAGGTTAAAGGATGAAAATCATTATTTTACATCAAGACTGACCATTTTAGGCTATTAAATTTACCATGTAAGGGTCTGGATAGATCATTTTTAGTCACTTGTGTTACATTTTGCCAGATTTACACTGACACCATACAGTACTATAAAGTATAAATCTAGTCATGAAGATTGACATCTTACTGTACGTCATTATTTTCTCACCTGTGATATAAATGATCAATTTCCACATTGTATTGAGCTAAACATTAAAGCTGCTCATTGAGTTGGTTCATGGAATTCCACAAATTTTTTTCAAACCCGTTAAGTTTTCTTCACTTACCAATGCCAAATGGTCAATCTAAGACAATCCCCATATCCTACAAACAAATGACTCTTTTATGTGTAAGCACGAAACGGTTCAATTCGCTTTTCAAAAAATCGTGACCAGACACTTTTTCAAATTTTACACAAATCCGTTACACGTCAGGACATTACAAATTCAAAATTTTAGGTCTTCCCGTAACCATTGAATACGAAACCTGACTTATTATGATATCTATAAGCATTGTCATGTTGTATTGACCCTTTATCACTCTCATTAAGTTATTGATATCAACTCAATGAGCCCCTTTAAGGCAAAGAAATTTCTTTTCAAAACTGCTTTGTATACTGTTCTGTGCTGATACTGTATAAATGCAAGGAGAGAGCTAAGACAAACTGTATCACTGTAAAGAAGTCTATATGCCATAGGTTGCATTGTGCATTTGTCCACTTGGCTGTACACATATAGATATACCAACCTTTGTTTTAACGAGAAATGACAGCCTTCCATTCCTTTTACAATTTTAAAGAAGGCTTACCACTTTAATAAACATGAACAATTTCATGTATCCTCATTTTGTGAAACCTTGTTTGATATTCCAGTAATTTTGTAGAAAACATTAACTCTCAGTCTTTTATTGTTAGCATGTAGTTGAAGTTTTACCACTTTTAATTTTTAAGGCTTTATTCCTAACATTGTAATACTGGCATTTTTGTTTTCATTCTAGCTTTGGCAGGTTTTATTGCTTAATTTTCAAGTTAAAATAGAATCAAAAAGTCATGTAAACAACTCTGTCTCATTTGAATTATTCATCATGTGTGATGGGCTAGAGCAACTCCACACTTATAATTGTCGGAGAAGTTTTTTCCAGTTTCTACCAGTTTTACCGGTAATAACCACTTATTACCAGTTTTCACCACTGTCCCGGAAAAAACAGGTTTTTTCCGGCAAAAACCCAACCCTGCTGTGCAACATGCTATGAGAGCAAACAGGAAGTGTTCAAGGTTATAAAAACATTTTTAATTTTCAAGGGAAACAAAGAAGGTTATGTAAGTTGTAAAACAAGAAAGTCACAAATTATTGCACAATGGATCAATTTGTTTTAAGTGAATAAACTTCAACATTTTATATCTCAGCTCAGGAATGTGATGTGAAGATGGGAGTTGAGACTGTTAGAACTCGTTTTTCATGCTATTAAATATATATATTTTTGAATTTTTTTAACTTGAGGTACAGTACACTTTAGGCTGCTGTAGTGTTATATAGATGCAGTACATTTGACCCACTGATATATGTAGCAAAATATGAACAGAGGGTTCTACTATTCCCTAAAAGGTACGTATACACAGTTTCACAAATTTGAAATGTCTAGTGAGTCAAAGTTGTTCATATTGAGTTTATTCACCCAACAGATAATTTCTTTTTTAAGAGGAAAAACTGGATGTGGTTCCACAGTCTTTATAGATACCTATATCTATGATACATGATCATTTGTACCATAACATGCAGTGCAATCTTTACGTAAGACCTGACTATTCAAATTTCTTTAATAGGAAATTTTTCGATTATTGAAAATTTAATAGATTGGACAGCTTAACATTTCCTTCCAATCTGTAATTTTTTTCTCTTCCAGTTTCAACAGCAGCGGAGATTCCCAGCACTCAGAATTCTCAGGGATGTTCCCAGCCACCACTATCTCAGTTTGGGGGAAATGCACTCTCCAACACAGTGAGGGCATACACTTTCCTTACACTAGGGAAGCTCTGCTTACAGCATGGAGGTCTGGCCAAGCAGTGCATAGCTGCATTTGCACGTGAGCTGGAGATGTCAGATGACGCAGCAGTAAGAAACAATGTCATGGTGATCATGTGTGACCTGTGTATCAGGTGAGGGTCGAAGGGATGGGTGCAGGTCTGAAGGAACATTGTACTGTGGTATGGGTGTGATCTGTGTATCAGGTGAGGGTCAAAGGGAAGGGTGCAGGTCCGAAGGAACATGGTACTGTGGTATGGGTGTGATCTGTGTATCAGGTGAGGGTCAAAGGGAAGGGTGCAGGTCCGAAGGAACATGGTACTGTGGTATGGGTGTGATCTGTGTATCAGGTGAGGGTCAAAGGGAAGGGTGCAGGTCTGAAGGAACATGGTACTGTGGTATGGGTGTGATCTGTGTATCAGGTGAGGGTCAAAGGGAAGGGTGCAGGTCTGAAGGAACATGGTACTGTGGTATGGGTGTGATCTGTGTATCAGGTGAGGGTCAAAGGGAAGGGTAGGGTGCAGGTCCGAAGGAACATGGTACTGTGGTATGGGTGTGAGTTGTGTATCAAGTGAGGGTCAAAGGGAAGGGTGCAGGAGTTTGGTACTGGGTTATGGGTGTGAGTTGTGTATCAGGTGAGGGTCAAAGGGAAGGGTGCAGGTCTGAAGGAACATGGTACTGTGGTATGGGTGTGATCTGTGTATCAAGTGATGGTCAAAGGGAAGGGTTCAAGAGTATGTAGTATGGTATTGGTGTAGGGGGATGGCATTAGCATAGTATTGGCAGGGGTGTAGAGGACTGGCATTTGTTTATTGATGTGACCCTAAGGAGTATAGAGGTATGGTATTCATTTAGAGGTGTGGCGATGGTACAGAATTGCAGCAAGGTCATGGTTGATGGAAAGGTGTGACAGGTGTGACAGAAGGGTAGAGGCATTGGCATTGATGATGTGGTGTGGCATTAGTGAAGAGCTCTGATAGGGGGATAGAGGTATGGCATTGGCATTGATGATGTGGTGTGGCATTAGTGAAGAGCTCTGATAGGGGGATAGAGGTATGACATTGGTTTTGTTATGTGGCATTGGTTTATCGGTGTGACAGGAGTACACAGATACAGTATTAGTTTAGAGGTGTGGCAGTAGTGTAGAGCTGTGGCAGGGGCATGGTTATGTGATATTAATGTAAAGGTACAACAGGTGTGGGAAATGGTGTAGATTGTGTGTAGGTGTGTACTACTGGTACTACAAACTGTAGTGCATTGGGTTAAAAGGATTTAATGATTCCAAAAGAAAATCCTATCCTATAGAAAAAAGATCAGTATCATATAGTAAAGTTAAGTTATATATCAATTATGATTCTGAAAGCAGAATGGCGGGATAATTTATCTTCACTTCTGATTGAAGGGAGAGAAGTTGGGTGCGGAGGGAATTCTCCCCAGCAGAAGAATCCCTTTTGACATGTTTTGTCCAAATTCCATTAACCAAAGTGTTTCAATGTGCTCCAAATGGTTCTTATGGGTGTACAAAATGGTTTGGTTTATGCAAAGGGTAATGCAATTCTCTTTTTGATTTGTCCAATATCTGTCAACAACCAAAGTGAACCCTTTGTATGCAAAGGGTATTTCCAAAGAGAACCATTTGAAACCCTTTGTGCTCAAAGGGTTATACAATTCTTCGTCATACACCGAAGGGTTCCCAAAGGAATTTTCAGCTGGAGCAACAGTTAAATCCCTAAGTAAATACCCTGTCATATATGATGGTTGGAATAATTGTCCTGTTGCCTCATTTATTAGTAGGCTGTCCATTCAAATCTCATCACTGGAAAGAAGATTTCCTTCAATACTGATTTAGCATTTTCTCATCCACAGATATCCTAACTTAGTGGACCGATACATTCCCAACCTGGCCTCTTGTCTTAAGGATAAGTCCCTTCTGGTCCGGAAACAAACCTTGACCTTACTCACCCACCTGCTTCTGGTAATAACTTTTCTGTTTACAATCTCTAATGTGTCAGGTTGTAATAGCTTAATTTTCTTAGAAGGCCTAACCCTCTCATCCCAGAAAGTGTCAATTCCCCTAACCCAACTTCTTAATTCCCCTAATCCAACGACTTAATTCCCCTAACCCAACGACTTAATTCCCCTAACCCAACGACTTAATTCCCCTAACCCAACGACTTAATTCTCCTAACCCAACGACTTAATTCCCCTAACCCAACAACTTAATTCCCCTAACCCAACGACTTAATTCCCCTAATCCAACGACTTAATTCCCCTAACCCAACGACTTAATTCCCCTAACCCAACGACTTAATTCCCCTAACCCAACGACTTAATTCACCTAACCCAACGACTTAATTCCCCTAACCCAACGACTTAATTCCCCTAACCCAACGACTTAATTCCCCTAACCCAACCACTTAAGCCCCTCCAGTGACTGTCTAAAACTCATCCTCTTCCAGACACAATTTCAGTTAGCAGAATTACTTCAGGGTGACTGCAACCAAAACCCAATGTGTAATCAAAACACTCTCAGCACAGCACATGCTTTGTAATAGGAGTTACAGTGTTCATGTTTTAAATTGCTGTTAATCAAAGAGCCATGCCAAATGAGAATTTTTCTCTAGACTACTTAAAAAATTGTGCATTAGGGTGAGTGATGACTGCCTTTTATAAAAATGAAGTGATCTTCCATCAGACTTCGACAAATCCCTCGCCCGACAGCCCGGGACAAGTAAAAAATCACTCGGGCAACTACCGTGCTCAATGTTGCAGCCCGCCGGGCAAGTACCCCCAGCCTTAAAATTTTGAGTTGCGCAAAATGGCATTTGCACTTTTAGACTTTAAAATTATATGTACTCAACAGATTTGAATTGGACAAGTAGATATTTATGCGGGCAAGTAGATTGAGAAAACAGCTAGCCCATCGGACATCCGACAAGTACGAAAGAAAAAATTTGTCGAACCCTGCATCCATCAATCCTCCATGTTCTTAATAATCAAAAGTCATTTCACACTGAAATAATCTATACCATTGTCTTTTTTTTAACCATAGGAAGACTATGTCAAGTGGAGAGGTCCTCTTTTCTTCAGATTTTTGACAGCCCTGGTGGATGATTCAGAAGAAGTCAGAAATTTTGGTAAGTTTTACCTCAATGGATTCAGGTATCCTGACAAATCCCCAAATGAGGTTATACTTTGCATGATGAACCGTACTTGTTACCAGATGATTGCCCAGTAGGTGTTGGTCTATTTAATAGTTGATTTTGCTTGTTTATTTTAAAATGTTAAAAATTATGAATCTTACCTTTATGATGGCTAACTTTTAAAGTGATGCATCAGATGTTAAAAATGCCATCAGTTCCCGGGGAATAATTTAGCATTCAAATTTTGTGTAGCAGTTTTGAAGATTTTTGAGGTCTTTCACACATTGTTTGTAAAAATGCAAGGGTTATGCACACAAAAAGTTGCTACACAATTTTTTATTTGTGTAGCAACTTGGCCTGTTTGTGTAGCAAATTGCAATGCAATGCTGGATAAATTATTCCCTGGCCATTGCCTCATGTGATTGTCCCTACACAAGTATTTTTAACTTGACTAACACTAAGTAGATGGTGTAATTAATTATTCAAACATAGTTGTCAAAGCAAAGCAGTCCTATGAATATTCACGATGTTACAACTTTTGACCTTCTAGCATAAGTTCACAGGAGTTCTATTAAAACTATTTCAAATATAAAATTGTCCAAATTTGTTGCTGATTTTCAAACTCTGTTCCATTAATTATGTTCTAGTGTTACCTACATATGTCCTTTGTGAGTATTTCAAGGTTCATGAATTATTCATGAGACATATTTATTCTATCTTTAAACAGCTGAATTCTGTCTAGTTCAGCTTCTCCTCAAGAGACAGCCTACGATGCTGTTTCAACATTTCCTTGAAGCTATATTTCATTTCAACAGTTACGAGAAACACAGCAGTAAGTATATCATACCTGTAAAAGTTCCTTTGGTCTAGAATTGCAAAAATTCAAAAAATTCTCAATATTCATCTTATCCATCCAACTTCCATTGTCATAGTTTTTCCCCTTTTTAAGTAATAATCATTGAAATTTATTTACTCAAATCCAAACAGTCCACTGCAATAATTATGACCAAATTGAATCACCACTTAGATGTTGCTTCTCTTCCTTGTTCTCCAGTGATTGACGCTCCCTTCGGGACCATTCTCAGGCTTTGACAAAATTTTTCTTTCGTACTTGTCCAACGGGTTAGCTGTTTTCTCAATCTACTTGCCCGCATAAATATCTATTTGTCCAATTTAAATCTGTTGAGTACATACAATTTTTAAAGTCTTAAAGTACAAATGCCATTTCGCGTAACTCAAAAATTTAAGGCTGGGGGTACTTGCCCGGCGGGCTGCAAAATTGAGCACGGTAGTTGCCCGAGTGATTTTTTACTTGTCGGGCGGGGGATTTGTCGAAGCCTTCCATTCTGCAAGGTGGTTTGTACATCAAGCTGTTGGTTAAAGTTCTGTCATCATGATTGATTTTGACTGAGGGGGAGGGACTTTATGGAAAACAAAATCATTACCCCAGAACAAAGCAAGGGACTTTAAAGTATTTGTCTCTAGGTATTAGGCAAAATGTAAGAGGTGGTCCCTTAAAAAAGAAAACAAAATAAATTTCAGGAGAAACCTTTACTTCTCATGATTCAATCTTTTAATATTTTAAAAAATTGATCTCTAACCTGGCCTGAGCTGGCCTGTCAGTTTGCCACACTGCAAAGTTTTAGCCATTAGGCATTAGTCTTATGGACTCTCTGAATCCTACCTTGCTACATAGTAATGTACTTGAATAAGAACTAGGAATTTCAATAGTTTAGCCTTTTTAATCCTGACTGAAAGCCCATGAAGAACCCTTAGTTGATAGTTCAACTTAGTTGACAGTTCAACATGTCTACATAGAGCACCACTATCACTTAGCATTTTGTGTGTGTAAAATTTGGAAATCTAAGGCCCTAGGGATGTGGGGGGAGCTGCCTATGGTTGCTCAGTATGAACTAATGGCACATTCAACAAATGAAACAGGGCTGTTTGTCAGAAATGTTGTAAGTGTCCTGGTTTGTTGACAAGATTCTTCTCAGTCATTAGCAGTTGTTATATCAGGGTGCAAGACACCATGGTAGCCTTGCATCAATTCATCAGCCTTAATAGAAGAGTGTAAATTGAAACTATGAGAAAAGTTTATTTGAATACTTTGCCAACAAAAAGTTGAAAATTTCCATGCCGGCCTTTTACAATCACATTCAATAATAGTATATTATGTTTATAATAATTGGACTAAGATGTTTGGGGCTGAGTATGATATCAATTACCAATCCTTGTATTTTATCTCTGTGCAAACTGCAGATAAAATGTGAAAATCACCCCCCCCCCCTTCAAACCGAAAAAAAAAATAATAATTAAAAAAAGACACCTTGATCTGTAAGTTCATCCTCTACCTTGCTTCACTGAGCCTAGCAAGCTGTGTTGCTTCTCTATCTTTGTAGCATACAACAAGTTCATCCAGACGGACCGAGAGAGGGCGCTATTTTCTCTGAAAGGGGAGGAGAATGCAGCCCAGAGGATGAAACTTTACACTTTTATGTTACAACACATGGAGGATGAACATCGCTTTCATCTCACAGCTAAACTTTGTCAAGATGTGAGTCTTGTGGCTTGGTGGGATATTTGTTTAGCTTCAGGTTTAAAAATATAAGCGTGGGGAGAAGCATACATTTATAAGTACTTTCAGTAATTTGTAAGCGCATATGATTTGTGGGGCAAAGTCTGTGATACATAAACTGAGCTCAGTACATAGTGCATGGTGTTCTCTTCTTTTCGTGTAGTACATACGTACAATACTAGACATGTATGTCTCAAGCCAACTTGAACTGATGAAAATAGGGGTCTCAGTCCTACTTTATGGCAGATTAGAATGCATATTTTTACACCAAACAGGAAATTCAGACACAGTTTACTTCACTGAACCACACTTCAGATTCCTTCCTATATTATGGATGGATTGTGAAAGAATTTTCACCAAATTTTAGTTAAAGATGCGGGATCGGTTTGTTTATCCCGACAATGCATAGCCCTCAATACAAACAAATGGAACTCACTTGTTGAATAGTCTCACAAAATAAGCAAAATGTAAGTGATTTGTCTAGAAGCTTATGAATTCAGTAAGTTATGATGTGTGATTGCCACCCTAGGAGAGGCATCTAAGGGGAAGGGGTGTCCCTTTCCTCTTCAAAAGTGTTTGCAAATTTAGCTGTCCTTTTGTGTGTTGGTTTTACATGTACTACCTTTTGAAGTAAAATTATTGGCTGGTTAAGTATCTGCATACTTGTAGGAACGAAATGTAAAATGGCACCAGTGAGGAGGAGTCAACATGCCCAATAGCCCCCCTGCCCACATCACTGCTAAGCTTAATGATTGGACTGAATTTTGTTTTTCATTTTATCTATAGATTCTTGGCATCTTTGTTGACAATGTTTTACCCCTGGATGAAGAAACAAAGGACATTCTTAAAGACACTTTGGCTATACTCGGTTGCAAGGTAAGTATGTTTACAATTAAATCAAAACTTAATGCTCCCATAATGCTGTTTGAGACCAACCTCATGGTCAAGTGGTTAGAGCATGCATTATGCAGAAGGGAAGTCTGAGATTTGACACCCGGTGGGTCACATTGTACACCATCTATGTGGAACCTACCAAATGCCATTGGGTTAAGTGACATAGCAGTTATGTTCCCACACTTTTGTTGTGCAACCCTCCTCAACATCGGTACATATGGAAGTTACATATGTGCAAAATATTTTGCTTTTTAAAGACCAACCACATTTCTGAGACCTTGGATATGAAGGTTTTTATGGAGGCCTTGCCTCATTATCCAGAGCCCTGAAAATTTACGGCTGTACTGGAGGCAAGGTCAAAGCTTGAGACTGCACATTGTTGACCATTGTTGTTAAATTGTTTTGCAGGATATTAAACTAGCTTCCCTGAGAGCCAGGAATGTGAACCAAGCTGACATTGTTGAGGAAATGGAGATGGCTCATGCTGTGATGAACCAGGCAAAGACAAAACTAATCTCACAGGTGGTAAAGAAGAATGTCATTGAAAACATTGTACCTGTGGTTATTGCACTTAAACAGATGGTAGGTGACTAGCTTTTGGTTACCATGGTGATATTAGTCACTTTTGGCATATATCATTTGTTTATGCAATTCTGCCAAATTTGTGTGCAAATCAAGGCTTTAGCCGTTATTAACATTTGGGCAGTCTGAGTTTTGACTCATTACAAAGAAACAATTTCAATCTACACTCGCAGTACACTTGCGAAACCCATCTAGCCATAAATTGTATACAAAATGCCTATTCGTGTTTGCAGCTAATGTAATTTGCAGTTCTTGTGTAGCCAACCTGCATGTGAATCACAGACTCTCTATACATATGGAAAGAGAATTATGGGAACAAATTAGTTGCCACCATTTGAAAAAATTTAGACATACCAAGATGGTCACAGCAAAATTGACATTTATGTAACAGGACCACTTACCTGTAATATTTTAGACAGAACACACAAACATGAACAGATGATGGAATCAGTCTTTCAATAAGTGTGTCAAATTTACCTTTAATTGCATTATTTTGAAAACATGGCAAGTTTCTTTCATGTTAGGTCTAAGCAGATGGACGACTTTTGTCAAGTTCAAGTTGTCATGCACAACACCTTATCAGACAGTCATCCTATTGTGCCTATACTCACATCTATGGTGGCAATGATGTTCTTGTATAACATAACTGCATCATGCCTTGTTCACCTATGTAGAAGTCTATAACTATTAGTAGCAAGTATGAGGTAGGAGGGGCCTATTCCCCTAAGTGCATTTAGTTTCCCAAGGTAAGTTGCAGGGGAGTGTTGATTTCATGTGTAAATAGGAGATAACTATTGGAGGTAGGAGATTCGCAAAGCAACAAATTTTGAGGGAATTTAAGTGTGAATGAATACTTACCAACTCACTTTCCTTTTGTGAACTTTAACTGACATTTTAAAATTAATTCCAAACATTTGTGAATGCCTCAAAATTCAAGGATGTGTAGACAGCTCTTAAGTACTCAAGTCATTTTGACTTTATTGTTACATGAAACATACTCACAAAGTGCAAACATGTTTCTTTTGCAGTTAGCTAAGCTCCGATCACCTCTTATGAGATACTTGATGCTGTTTATGAAGGAGCTGATGAAGGACTACAGACACGAGATTAAAGGTAGGTTTAGTTGTAGAGCAAGGTCTGCCATTCATGCTTCAGAATAACAAAGTAAAACATTAAGAAAAGTTATAATAGCAATCTTGTTTTACTGCTGGGGTGACTCAACATATTTCATGTGTATTACAAATCAATTGCATGTAAAATGTTTGCATTTTTGAATTCGAGTTTATTTCCATGTATACAATACAGTCTTTATAAAATGAAACAAGAACTTCAACGTGAAGGTGGGGGACAACTAAAAATGCAAAAAACTGTCTTATACAAGCAGTCCCCTCTTGATAAATATTAACTAAATATAGAAATGAAATAAAAACAAAGTAACGAAACAAAAGGCAACACAAGAATCAACCTTACCAATGTAAATAAAGCATCAGTGTTGTAGTTGAGGCTTGCCTCTGCCTTCTATTTCTTGTCCTCAAGGTCTCTCTACATATAGTGTTACAAGCCTGTTATCAAAAACCAACCTCACTCATTTTAGGACTGCCTGGCTTAGACTGCAGCACTTATAATTTTTATGATTTCCTTCTTACTCATCAATCAGACATCTTGGCAGCAGACAGACAGCTGGCAGCTGAGATTGAGTTTGACATCCGTCGATTTGAGGAACAGCAGCAGGCAGAAGAAGAGAGGCTTGCAGAGGAGAGAGCTGCAGCAGAAGCTAAAAATAACATCAGCAGGAGACCATCAGTGGGATCTACCCCAGCCCCACCAACAGCTAGGGTAAGAACCTTGTCAGTTGAAACTGAAAACAATATCAGTCAGAAACAATTATGAGGTCTACCCCAGCCGCACCAAAAGCTAGTGTAAGAACCTTGTCAGTAGAAACTGAAACAAAACCAGTCAGAAACAATTGAGGTCTACACCCAGCCCCACTAATAGCTAGTGTAAGAACCTTGTCAGTTGAAACTGAAACAATATCAGTCAGAAACAATTATGAGGTCTACCCCAGCCACACCAACAGCTAGGGTAAGAATATTGTCAGTAGAAACTGAAAACAATACCAGTCAGAAACAATTGTGAGGTCTACCCCCAGCCCCACTAATAGCTAGTGTAAGAACCTTGTCAGTAGAAACTGAAAACAATACCAGTCAGAAACAAATGTGAGGTCTACACCCAGCCCCACCAACAGCAAGAGTAAGAACCTTGTCAGTTGAAACTGAAAACAATATCAGTCAGAAACAATTATGAGGTCTACCCCAGCCGCACCAACAGCTAGGGTGAGAATATTGTCAGTAGAAACTGAAAACAATACCAGTCAGAAACAATTGTGAGGTCTACCCCCAGCCCCACTAATAGCTAGTGTAAGAACCTTGTCAGTAGAAACTTAAAAGGCATGCTCTGGTGGATTTTCACCTCTATCTTGTAAGAAAAGCCACACCATGCTCTTCAAACCCTATCACAACACCATTTTCCTAACTCAAGAGAGTTGGTAATTTTTGTTAAAAAATACCTTTCCTTTTCAACAAAGCCGCAAAATGTTATGTAATGTGGGCAAATTGCTTCATATTCCTTTTTGTTTTTCTTTATAATTGAACGTCCTTGTTATCCTTGAAACTTGATACTGTTGGTATGTTTGAAAATCTTTCCCTGTATATCTAGCATTACCCTTCACTATACTTAAAGTCCAACCAACAGTATTGCTGAATATTGCCTGCAGGGGAACCATAATTACAAATAAATTGAATGTAATGGAAAATTAATGTGCCACGATGACATCACAGATTTGCCATGATGCATCAAATCCAGAGAAAAATTTGCAATTCTTAAAAAATTTGTATCTTCCGAACGCTTTAAGCTATGGAAATGCCGTTTTCACCTTCCAAAAGAGAAAAATTTTCTGCTTATTTTAAAGTTAAAGAATTTTGTCTCAAGAACCTGCCTTTAAAGGGGCCCTAATGAGTTGATAAATGCTACCTTAACGAAACGGCTTAAGGGTACTACACAACATAAAAATGCTCATAATAAGCATGATTAATCAAGTTTCATATCCAATAGTTGGCAAAAAAAGTTAAAATTTTGAATTTTTGTGATGTCCTGACTTGTAACTGTTTTGTTCATCATTTGAAAAGTGTCTGGTCATGAATTATTGAAAACTGAATTGAGTTGTTAAGTATTCACTCATAAATCAGTCATCTGTATGTAGGGTATAGGAATCGTCTTGGTTTGACCATTTGTCCTTGATATGGGCAGAAAACTTAACAGCTGTGGAAAAAATTGTTGAATTTTATGAACCAATTCAATAAGCTGTTTTACTACAAGACACCTTTTTTGCAAGGTGCTTTTTACCATTTACCTTCATCCTTTCCTCTTGTATAAAATGGTTTCTGAACTGTTTATTTATTCTCTCTTGTTCAATGTATTTTTTCACGCCTGATAAAGGCCGACTTCCCACAGACGAGACATTTAAAGAGGGCATAAACTTGAAAACCTTCCTCCAATTTCCATATGCCTTCTTTTCCACTTTAATTTTCATTCGAAGGGTCTCTGGAAAATTTGTACCATGTGTACCATGGAGCTATTACGTAATAGCTACATGCTCTCACACAGACTCGCGTGGAGTTCAGGTTCAACAAACGAGGAGTCATACTTCTCCAACAATGTCAGCATTTTTGGCTGTATTTAAAGTGTTTCTTTTGAGGAAAATGAATTCATGTTCTAGTCATGTGATACCTTTAAGAAGCTGCCAGTAATTTCTTCGACGAGCCAAAGATGGTTTTGCCATAAGTACCTGTTTCCCTCTTTTCCACACTATCACTTTGACTTGTCAATTGCTAAAAGAAAAAGGAACAACACATAAAATAAAGCTTGTGTTTTTAAGACAAAATATTTGTCAGAATGACTTTTTCAGGTCATATAACATCCAACTCTTTTAACCAAACATTTTTTTTGAAATACTTTTACTATAGACTCCTCCGTTGAGCAGAACACCACATCCAAGAACACCTAAAGGAACACCACAGCGTGTTGTACCTGTATCACCAAGAATGGTGACACCCCCTCGCATGAGAACAACCCCAAGGCCAACAGGAACGGCCACCCCTGGAAGGTGGGTGAAAGATTTTTTTCTGGGGAAGCAAGTTAATATTCTGTTTTTGCTTACTAACTTGTTAAAGGGACAAAATAACTGGGTTTGCAAAGCAAGTTGCTACCCAAGAATTGCCAGTTGCTATTCAATTTTAATTTTGATTAGCAAAAGTTGCAGTACATGCAAATACTAATTCACTCATTAATGAATTGTTAAGTGACTTTTTGCTAATCAATTCACAAACACTGTTTTGTCCCTCGATGTTGATGTAGATGATGTTATGTAGTCAACTTTGCCTTCTTTGTCAGCAACAACCAAAAATTTGGCAACTTGTGTTAATGTATGATTTGCAACAAAAGACTCCAAAAAGAAAATGTTAACTAATTATTTTGTGACTTGAGAGACCGAGTTCATCTGACACATTTTATAATTGTTAGGGAGGATTTCAGATAGTACATGTTTCAACTTGCTTCCTAAGTACAATTTTTTATGTCATGTACGTAGAAGACCAGGGCAGGTATTTCCTCCTGACAAGTGTTTTTTCTGTGGGACTTGTAAATTGGCTGGGGATCACGCATTCACACACCTTAGCCCTCACACTTATCACTTATCTATCAAAGTGATTGGTGATTGCATTTTGATTGACATTTCTAACTGTATGATAAAGTGGTCAGAGCTACTTGCTGCCATTTAGTGCTTGGTGCTTAGCATGCGTAAGTGATTGAATAGGGGAAAAACAGCCAAAATGCCACAACAGGTAGAAAACATGGTGGCTTGTCGGACATAAACTAATTGGTGAGAAAGTGTAGAATTCTGTCTAACCTAACGTAACCCCATTGGTCAGTAATAAGTTACTCAATTTGAACAGTACTATGTATGGTGGAAAATCTCGTACATACTGTAGTAGTGCCAGGATATGTCCTTCTGCAGGAATATGAGTCAGTAGAGGCTCTTATATGGTATTCTGGACAAATTTTATTTTTCATTTTGTTGGAGGCATGCTTTGAAGTAAATTACTAAATAGAAGAATCATACTACCTGCTGTTTGAGTTTCAAAGCTTTTTAAACCTCATATTTTATCTGTCCGTTTTTCCTATTTCACAGAAATTTGGTGGCTCAGGCAATTGCAAACTCGGCCAGAAAAGCTGCAATGTCAGCCCAGAAGCGACAACCAGCTCTCAAACCTCTGTCTGAGAGGCCTGAAAACTCTCAAAATGTTGGACATAGGAAGGGACAAAAGACCAAAGCAAGCCCTGATAACCCTTACTCGTTTGAGGATAATGAAGAAGTTGATGTGAAGGTATATTAAACAGGGATGTACCTATGTGATTCAGAGTGCTGGGTACTCTGAATCTGAATGCATCATTGGGCAAATATCTAGGCTTAGGCTAAGGGGAGGGGTCCCCCCTCTGGAAAAATTTTGATATTTAGTGTTATTGGCCCAACACTACTATGGATGTTACTGAATGATTTTGAATAATTGTAGGAATTTTTATAATGGTTTAGGAAACTGAAAACAGTGCTGAGTGTTTTTGGTCATTTTGGGATGAGTGCTGGGTAAACTGCGTGAGTGACAGGTGTCAGCACCCGATGACACATCCCTGTTAACATGGATATAAATTGATTCTTGGATTGTTTGCAGTATAAAAACAAAGGGTTGATTTTCACAGTCCAGCTAGTGTAACTAAGACCAAAGATGACCCAGTTTCTACTCCCACAAATTTTTACCCAAAACCTTGTGGGTTGTCTGATAAGGTGCACTTCTCAATTAGACTCTCACCTTGAGTGTCTCCTGCAACAATTTAAGCCTCTGTTCTGGATCTGTGTCTCTCTTGCGATTTCCCAAAGAAATTCAGGGAGCGACCACTGTATTGTTTTAATAGAATCCATGTCAACTGAGCCTGGGGACCAAAATATCAAAATTCAGAATCAAATTTAACATGGTAGGCCTACAAGTCAAGGGTTATGAGGGTGATCTCCAAACTTGTACCCGTCAAACGCCAATGGTCATGCTTGTGGTCCATCTTTTGGTGTGTAAACATTACTGTACATAGTGTCTAAGATATGCAGACACAAATCTGAATCACCTGAATTCCCTTCCAGTTTTCCAAAGGAAAACCTGAAAATATACACCACTGTATTGCTTCAATGTGATTAATGTGAATGGGGAGCCCAAACGGGTTTCAATTCTGAATCAAGCTTAACATGGGCCAACAAGTCAAGGGTCACAAGAGGGGTCTAACTCAAACCTGAACTTGCACGTATGCAACAGATCAAGAGTCATGCTTGTTTTCCATCTTCTATGTGTTAACATAGATATACTAACATGTAGTGTGCAATGTTAACATAGATATACTAACATGTAGTGTGCAATGTTAACATAGATATACTAACATGTAGTGTGCAATATGAACAGATGTGAAAGAGGACCTGACTAACAAAGGCATTCTTTGCTTCTACAATATAATAGCCGGAAAAGATTGCTCTTTACACACTGAAGTATCATGGACTTGCAAAGTTCTAGGTAACATCTGTAGCCTACCTTGTAGCATACGGAAGACATGCCAATGTGATAGATATTCAGACTGTTAAACAGGGAAGTTTTTGTAGTAACTGGTCCACAATTGATTACAACTAGGAATTTCTTGCAGAGGAGAATGGCTGGTGCAAAAAACAATCAGAAACTGTAGATCAAAGTTCGTAAATTTAATTTTGGTTTTCAACTCAAATATCTACATCTCTGTTTCAAATTTTAAAAGCATTTGGATTGTTAGTGGAATGAAAGATATCACTTGTCATTAATTGAAGTCATTGCTGCAAAGTTTTGAAGGATTTGTGGTGAGAGTTGAAAAAGGTTTATATTAATGTTTCACATTTTTTCTTCTCTTCCAGCCAAATGTGAAAGAACTTGATGCTTTGATGGACAAGAACAGAGCCATTAGTACCCCAGATAAGACCATCATGGATGTTACCTTCCAGGCACCAGTAGACCTGAGTGTCATACCACTAGATTCACCATCATTGGTACCATCATCACTACCTATAAGGGTTTACAGTGATCAGGATCCTAGAAAAGGTAAAATATTGAGGATTGATTTGTGTGGTGAAGTCTGTTGGCCATTGCTGTGGCACTGAATTTGTTTTCTTTGCTGTCTAATATGTAAGCAGGAGGCAGGATGGTCACTCAGACAAAAAGTGATTCATATTATCATGCCATATAGGGCATTTTATCATGTTTTGGTTGTCAAGGCCACCTGAAATGGAATTAAGTGGCCATCATCAGAAATATTTACATGGAAAGATGGACTTTTAAAATGATTTGACCCAAGTTATCCATTGTTAATCAACACTCAATTAATTGATAAAAGACACTTGAAGCATTGGTATTTCATTAGCAGTTTAAATGGTGGAATGGACAAGGTCTGCTTTAAAAAATAGTAAACATTGATATCATTCTTAAGGTACTGTAAAATTATTAGATAAGAAATTTGGATGTGATATATATTCAGGTTTAACAAAGGAATACTTGTACAGTATGCAACCATTATCAACATTGTTCATATTGCAGGGGCAATGGGATATGGTCAAATTTTGCGGCTGTTAAGCTTAAAACCCTGTGTACACTAGAGACATTTTAGGACACAAGTGTTGACACAAGTTGCCAAACCACCTCATGTCCAAAAAAGTTGCCAGTGTGCACAGGGTAGACACAAGAGGCAACATATGTTGCAACTTGTATCTGCGGCATGTGTCCAGTAAACACAGGCTTTAAGAGCAAAAAATATTGGCCAAATTTTTACAGATCTTTCTTTGGAAGATAATTTCTCTAAACTGAAAAAAGAAAAAAAATATGTTTGTTACATGTCACCATTCCTTTGTTACATGTCACCATTACTTTAAAATTAAGCAAGGGTTATTGCCTTTCTTTTTATAGCTCCAGGGACTAAGAGTTGGACTCCACAGTTGGAAGATGAGGAGAATGCTGGTAGAGAAAATCTGATCTTGATGTTTTCACCTGATCATCCGTAAGTTAATATGCCTTAATAGTTTGTTCCTCTTGCTCTGGAAAATGATACTGCATGGGTCAGCTGTTTCTACCAGTATCTTTAAGAGAATTAAATTTTCATGATGTGTCATTAGTCAGCAACCCTACCAAGGGTGCATAAAATGGAGCAATCAAATTGAGATGATCTAAGCCTCTGAAAAGCAAAGTATGTAAAGATTCAAAGTGGTAGAAAGTTTGGCAGTTTGGCATTTTAACATAAAACTGCAGTCTGAGTTTAAATAATGACAAAATGGCTCACTTTTCAATGGCAGACTTTTCAATGTATTATGCAGCTGTAAACACCAAGAACATAACTATTCCATTCAAGGAATATGCTAGAGGCTTCTGACTTGGAGTTGGTGAAACAGACAAAAATATACCCCATAATGTCCTCTTAACCCCTTTTTCAATAATATTGCCCCCTTCCAACCTTGAGATAGTTAAAAAAATACTTCAAGGTGCAAAGAGTTATGTCATGTGGGAATTGGGAGGGACAGAGACAGTAAAATGCTTAATTGTTGCTTGAGCAACTTCAGTCCTTTGGTTGACATACTACACTTTGGAAAGAGAGACTGATACTTGCAGAGGTGCCATCTCTCCTGATTTTCAGAGAGGCTCCCTTAAAATTGAAGGATTTCTGTCCATTCCAATTAGCAATTGTGACAACCTCCCTAATTCAAGAAAGTTTTTCCCTCATAAAGTTACATGTAATTACAAAAAAAAGCTTCCTGGTTCCCGTGTGAGACCTCCCTGATTTTTGGATGTAAATGCTGGCATCTCTGTCCTTGTCCATCGCTTCAGTACCATGTGGGCCCAGAAGTATGATTTGCATCTTACTCAAATTATACATTTTATTCTCTATTAACTGTTTTTCACAGCCCTCCTAAACCAAGAAAATGGAATGTGACAGTGAAAGGAGAAAGTTCTGCCTCCAGAAATGTCAGGGTGTCTTTAAGAAAGCTAAACCTGGAATCTAATAGACAGGCAGAGAGGATGGAAACACCAGACTCATCGGAAGATGAAGAGCCAAGAAAGAGAAGAAGTACTCGTCTAATGAAAACATAAATATTTTCAGATTTTTTTCCATGTCATCTGTCTAATTTATCATGTGAAAGCTTGTGAAGCTTCAAGATATGTATCTTGTTTCGGAGTACAAAAAAGGCTTGTAAAATGTATCAGTAAACTTTGTTCATCGCATACAATCATTAATTACCCTCTTTTATAAATTTTCCTTTGTACTTCAGGGTTTGCACAAGCAGATTTTGGCTTGATCAAGGGTGTTAGCTAAAATTTATCTCGAGAAAGTGGGGCTGAAAAGTCGAAGCACAATGAAAGTAACTTAAAGAAAATTGACACAAATGAAGTATAATATTGGATTTTTGTATGTTTTAATTGGAATATGTGACTACTCATACCAGTTACAACTGGTGTAGTTTAAGTTTATTAGGAAAAAATAAAAACAGTAACCTCAAATTAGAGAACATTAAACAGTCAGAGAAAGTTGGAATGTAATCATGAAACTCAAAAATAGGTAAAAGTCCTTCAAATTAAAACCCAAATCTGCTACATATGTATATAAGGTTGGGCGGTTTACCGGTATTGACGTGAATACCGCTACTAGAGTTACAGGTTATTTAAAATACCAAAGATATTTGGTGTGGTACTAATGCCACGTCTTAAAAAAATTACTGGTACACCAAAACAAATACTGATACTCATTTTAAAACATTATTTTAAAGAAAATAACTGTGTTAGGATGTGTGGATGAGTAATTAATTTGACAAAACCATCAATACCCTGGTAGAAACTGAAATGAAATTATCTTACTCATACATACAGCTGCATTAATGTACAGGATTACCAGGTGAAGTGAGCGGCTTAGGCTACTTCCTGCACGACTTTCTTACCCATAAGTTGAGAACTGATACTATCCACAATACTGGTTCTGTGTGCTTTGTGGAAGCGGTACCGATATTTCACAGTACCGCCCAACCCTATAAGTACAGTTTGTGGCAAAAATTCAGTTCCTGTCAAATTTTGATAATAAGAAGTTTCTTAGCTACAACTTTCTTTTGTAAGGTATAGTGAAGGTCATTTATCAGGAGTGTAATTTACTTTGTAATGCAAGAGTACTGGTAAAAAGGTATGTACAGCATATGTTTCTAATTCAGCAAATTTGTGAACTTTTCAGGACATAAAGAGCGTGTATAATTTGCTGGGAGAAATATTATTCGCTTCTATCTTCAACATAATTTATAGCAGGGGCTTCCAAATTTCTATAGTCATGACGTGATGTTTGGAACAGCTTTGTGATCTTGACGGATACTTCAACAGGCCTTACTAGAATTCAAGTTATATATCTATGTAAATGGTTTATAAGCTGATGCAAATGGTGGGCATTGTGGAAGTTTCTCTGCCTTTGTGTTGGCAGGTGTGCATATGAAAGTGTCAAAGGAGACAAGCCTTAAAAGAAGGATTTAAAATCTCATCAAATTTTGATATGTTTAATGTTTGTTTTTGGCATTGAGGTTAAATTTGCATTGAAATCCGATGTATGATTGTCCAGATATTAGCAGGTAAAGTTGTCATATTTTCAATAAAAAGTGCACAAGCACATATGACATCATGTCCTGACATTAACAGACAGTCTTCTGTTTTCTTTAAAATTTACAGCCAGTTTCATCCTCGACAATCTCATATTATCAGAATGTGATTGCATAGTTGCATAAGAACTTTATAAACTTTTCATTTTTCACAGAGAGGTCATGTTTCTCTTAACAATTATCTGAATATCAAAATGAATAGAAAAAAAAAATTCATTATCAATGTTAGGGAATGATAAAACTTCTGCTGCCCATGAGGTCACTTTAGAACACAAATCTACTGACTTCATTTATTGATAGGACAAGATATAAATGACCAATTTGAATGGAAGTTTCACAGCACTCTCTAGATTTGGTTCCTCTTCCACATGTGAAACAAAATTTTTGCTTAAACTTCCCATTTACGACACACATAGGGGAGTTTTATGTGGCAAGATCCTGAAATTGTGAATTTTTTAAATAAAAGTGTATGGCATCACAAAAGAATAGAGCAATTCAGTGGAACTAACATAATGCAACATTAACATTCACATTATATTAACATTATGTGTTATGCTAATATCATGCTGTATAACGATTTTGTAATTTAGACAAATCCACCAGGTAGCCTCCATGTGTTGAAGAACGTCTGAACAAGGGGATCTATTCCAGTGAAAGGCTAAATTTGAATTAGAATGCTCTTCACGAATTTTTCAGTTATCTGTCAAGGGTCATTAACGATATGATTGTTTGGTACCATCTAGTGTAAGGCCCAAGACACTATGTCTTTGTTGAAAAAAGAAAATGATTAGTACCAAGGGAGATTGCCTTTGGGTTTGCAATTGATGCTCAATGCAGCAGCTTTGTTTGCATGCAATGACCAGAAAGCTAAATTGATGAGATGATTCTTATCCTTTTTAGGAAGGTGACGTGCTAAGTTGACTCTTTCTTTAAGTTGTTATTTTAGTGGACCATGCAAGTGATGTTTATATTACTATCAAAATATCTATCTTTAAGTGGAAGCTTTTGAGTTTATTTGGTGACTTCATGGAGGGGCATAGGCATGTAATTATTTCTTTATCATCTTTCATAATAAAATGATTTCTCTTGCTGTGTTTTATTTAATGTTGAATCATCATTTGTAAGTTTTCATTTGTTATACCTGATACTTTTCGTCACTCATGGCCAATAGCAAAAAGAATCAATGCAATTTCTTAACAGTTCCTTTACATACTCATGTTACACTATCGTAGTGCATATATGCAAAAGAATTTGTTCTTTAATATTTGCT
Organism: Holothuria scabra; assembly: GCA_037179385.1. Lineage (NCBI taxonomy): Eukaryota > Metazoa > Echinodermata > Holothuroidea > Aspidochirotida > Holothuriidae > Holothuria > Holothuria scabra. Next base: position 69,637,163 of record CM074179.1, read on the forward strand.
TACCTAGCTTGATCCTGTATTGTAATCTGAATAAAATAGATAAAACTAGTTTATTCAAAATAGAGCCCAATAGAATGATTCATGTAAACAATGGATGAGTAATGCCATATACGGATTGGCGTGTGTTATTGTCATGCCCTTTGATCCACAGTAAGAATCTGTTGTTTAAAATACAAAAGAAGTTTTCATCACAGATGCTTCACACTTTTGCTTCATTTTCTTCCTTTTTTAGTGACTATTTAAGTATACCAAACGTAAAATTTCAAAAATATATATCAGAGCATGCAAAACAAATTTGAATTGTTTAACTCTCATTGTCGTAGGACATTCTGTGATCTGTCATATCACAAGTTGAAGCTTATTCAGTTAATATGAATTTGCAGATTGCACAATAACTTGCGATGCTATTGTTGTAGTACTCAGATTGTAGTTTATAATTGTATTACCTCCTTCTTACAGCTTATTCAGCTTCTGAAAAACTGTGATCACATTCTTACTGCAGTGGAATGACATGTTCAATTAAGCCCTCCATGCACAACATATTGGGGAAGAATGCAGTATTTAAGGCCATATTATATTTTTAATTTCCAAAAAGAACAACACACGCAACGTGAAATATAGGAAAAGAATGCCATGAACTATTGTGCTGTGATGTGCATTTAAGTAAATAAATGTCAACATTTAATATCTCAGAAATGAAGCAAGCCATAGCAATATGAGGTGAATGAATAAGATTCATTTTGTAACCCCTAAAATTCAAATTTTTTAAAAAAATTGTAGACTTTAGGTATTCTTTAGAGGGCAAGAGCAGTTGGCCCAAACTTATTTTGAAGCAACGGTTAAATCATCTCATTTGTTTTCATTTCATCAAGTACCTTCTATAATATTTAAGGATTTCAACATTGTACATCAAAGGAACCAAGCAGTTACGCCTAGTAAATTTTGTATTTGAGGAACAAATACTTGTCGCATGGCTCTCAGTAGCCAACCATGAAACAGGAGAATCTACCACACTATTTTCTGGTCGGGGTGACTGCATATACACTTAAAGGCAAGTCTGCGTCCGAGAATTTTCGTCCCCGAACGTTATCCTTTGCTCCTAGATTACCCCCCAATTTCAGCAGTCTGGCGCTACCACATTTTAAGTTGTACATGTCCTCTGGTCAATAGAAATTTTGTTTTTACTACAGACCAGGACTGTTGAAGCTTGTGGTGGACGAATTAACTCGCAGTGATAAATTTTCCAGCCGCAACGACCCACATAGTTCTAAACGTCCAACCGGGTTTAATTGCTTTTACAACTTTTTCAACTTTGGTTCCGGGCAACATTTGTTTAAGCCATTAGGGACAAGTATTAATATCAGTACCGGTAATTTTGTCAACATCACTTAGAACATGGAACATGTAAGTACTACCTCCAAAGTACTGCTTCGAGAAATATGAGGGTGAAAACTCTGTTGGGCTGAGAGGTAAAAAGAACACCTTATACCAATTTAAGCGAAATTATACAGAATATGGTAGCTTAGCTATTGATTATGTCAAATGTTTGAGGAGTTTTATTTTGATTTGCTATCAGTAAGCAATTTCGGCTTGGTTTTCGAGTGAATCGACGAGGGTCGGTGCACACCATGTTAACTTGTTGATGCAATATAAGCGGAAAGCAGGGACACCGCTTTAGGCTTCTTTCAAAAAATTAAAGTGTGCCAAAGTAATACAAAAATGTGCGAAAAGTACAACTTTTTCTTCTGTCCCCTACTCTTACCTGTAGGGGACAGAACATTTGTGTCTTAGTAAAGTCCACCAATAGCAAGAGAATAAAATGAGAAGATTCATTACTGTTCATATTGGCATTGGAATTACTGCTAATTTTTATTTTGAAACTTGTCCTTCAGTCTTTAAAGCTGAATCCCACATCGTGGTTTAGTACATGCTAAAATTATTTTCAATTTCAAATTTATTTCCAAATGTTTTTAAAAGTATACAACTTACCCAATATTGCAGTGGCGTAGGAAGCTATATGAGAGTGGGGAACAATTTTGGACTTTGCACATTACGCTACCCATTGACTAAAAGTTATTGCATTTTATGCTCAATTTTGTTTTTTTTTTCTACGTGCAAGAACGATTGTTATAAATTACAAAATGATAAATCTCATAATTCAGTTTTTTAAAAGAAACTGCGCACCGAAAAAGGTGGTAATATTCATTTTTTGCCAACCATGCTGCACTAGACAAAAATTTTAGTATACATGCCCTCTGCAACAGTGACGTAGCAAGACTTTCTTCCTTGGGAGATCAAAGCACCCAAGTTTCTGATTTTTCTTAAGTGTAAACACTACTGTATAGGAACATAATATGCGACGGTGGAGCGGCCGAAAATTTCCCTGTAAGAAAATGTAAAGAGTCAGGGGATCAATGAAGAATCCCAGGCTGCACTTCCTGTATAATTTGGTCCTTTGTAAACAAGATATTTCTAAATCAAGAGTTTTCATTGCACAAATTTGGAATTTTGTGTAAGCCATTTATAAGAAATAGAAATAAAGCTGCCCGTGTCTCTTGATGATTTCGTGTCACTTGTGGTAAGTAACCGATTTTGTCATTTTCAGACTTCGGAAAAGTTTACCGCGCTGATTTATGAACGAGTATCAAATGAATGCATTTTACATAGGATGTTGCTCCTTTTGAGATTCGGAAAAATGAAACAAAGGGGTTTTTCTGACCGCTTCCTAAGCCTATACAATATTCATTTCTGTTCAGATTATAAGCCTATATACATATTTCAGATTCCAGTAGTAGTGACCATAACTTTATCTTTTGACAATCAATCTGTCTCAGTTATTTCAGATGGGTGAAGTGTCACTTACAAAGATGCTGACAGTGACAACCCCAGTACTAGCAAAAGTAGCAGTAGTACTAATGTTTATAATAATGTGTGCTTTGCCTCAAGGTTCCAAGCAGCTTAGCCCGTTGGGGAATGAGCTCGCCGGTAGCCTACGAGGCTTATTAGGTGAGAGACTTGATGAAATGGCCATGAATACTATCATGGGCAAAATTGAACCACCTGTTAATTTGGATACCCTTGTGTTTCCCAAGGTAAATCCCTTAATTTGGGGTAACATTCCATCAAAATCCAAATCTAAGGATTTGCAATTCCAGAAGCTCTAACGCCCCATTGTTAAAGCACTCAATGCTCTGGCTAATATGTTACCACAGGAAGCTTCCCCTGAAAAACAGAAAGTCCTAGCTTTGTTGGCATATCCCAATTTAGAGGAAAATATGCTTCGAAGGGAACCAAAAAAGCCGTATCTGAACCCTAGAAACCATCCACTCTGCAAAGCAGATGTGAAGGTAACATAGCATTTGTTCGGAGAGGACCTGGGTAAAGTTGTTCGAGGCATGAATGAACAACAGAAAGCAGCATCGGTAACAAAAGTTGGTGCCCACTAGACAAATAAGGATACGGTAGTATCCGTTATAAGCCATATTCATGGTATAAGAGGAGACCAGGTCCTTAGGCCAGCGTTATACCGGATACCGCTCAAGTAATACTCAGCTAAGGGCTCAGGGACAGTCTTTTCAGGAGGGCGCCATCAGAAGACCGCCAAACGTACAGAAGCCTCTAAAGATGAACAGCTTGAGTCAAAAGACTGCCTCTCGACAGTCACAAAATCATAAGTGATAGTGTCACAAGTAGGTACTACATGTATACGATTTTTTTTTTGACTTCTGATCTCAATTAAAAGAGTATATGCATTAACTGGAGGTTAATTGAAATTAAGTTTCCATGTCTGGAAAAAACACACTTCAGACAGCACAGTGCTGGAAGTTATCAAGTGATAAAAATTAAAATTTAGTGATGAACCACCATTGCAAGTTCGGAAACCAATGAGAGGGCGGCAATTGATAATGAAATTCAATTACTTTGGCAAAAGGGAGTATTCGAATTATCCCATACCAAAACCTGTAAATTGTTCTCCTGCATTTTCATCCGGCAACAAAAAAAATGGTGGATTGAGAATAATTCTGGAATAATTCGCTGCTTAACAAGAGCTTAGAATTGTTACACTTAAAAATGGAGTATTTTATGCGGTTTATATAGTGGTGTTTATGTATATATATATATATATATATATATATATATATATATATATATATATATATATATATATATATATATATATATATATATATATATATATATATATATATATATATATATATATATATATATATATATATATATATAGATAGATAGATAGATATGTAGAAACAGCTTATTTCCACCTTAAGGGAAATTGTCATATTTGCTTGTAAATAGGGAAATAAGAAAAAGAATTCGCCCTTACGTCTAAACATGTAAGTAACATAATCTTAATAGCCAGCCATCCGTTTGTGTTAAAACCTAGGTGTCCGTAAATTTGAAAAAAATGTGAAGTATTTGTATCTTGTTTTTAAATCTACTACCGCGCCCATATCCGTTTTAGTATTTCGAAAGAAAAAGTGTGTGGAAACGTTTAGGCTAAACTAAGGTCGACTTTTCAACGCCTTTCCCTTTTAGTGACGAATTAGGCAAATATATATATATTTTTGGCGACCTAATGTAAATATAGACCTAAGGTACATTTTAGACGATGGAATGTCGACCAAAGGTGGCATTTCGGTAAATATATATATATATATATATATATATATATATATATATATATATATATATATATATAACGTACAAAAAGAAAAGCATCATTCCGACACAAAATATAGACACAAAAGAAAAAGACGGATATTCCAGTTAGAAAAAAATATTTCGGCCGCCAACTGGCGCCTTGATCACTGTGGAAATCACAGCATTAACCCACAAGCAACAGTACAACACAAGGCAAAGTTCATAATAACGAAAGTATAAAACACGAACTATCCTATCAAAAAAGCAAAAGCAAGAGTAAACAAAAGAAATAGCAAGAAGTATAGAAGATTATCCCTTTCTTTTGAAACGAATCGAACGATTTTGGGAATAAGTCCCATCGTCCACATTAAGTCCCCTAGGTATGAGCGTATCTAATCATTAGACCCAATCCCTTTCGTACGGGCGCAGTAAAGCCAAAAGATCGTTAATGCCACGCTTGTCAGCCTCCCGCTGCAGTGAAGCTTCTTTAAAATTTTGAACTACTTGAAATTTAAAGCCGCTCCCACAAGAACTAAGATGTTCATATGGTTGGTGACGATTCTTGTGAGTAAATTTGCCTGCTTGATATCCCTGCAGAGCTGACTTTTGATTATTCGTGCGAAGCCTAAGGTTGTTAGTGCAGCCGGTGTATTTGCAAAAACAGGATACGCATGAGATGACATAAACACACCAACGAGTCTTACAAGACGCTCCTGCGTTAATACATTTATACTGATTTCCAATCTCCCTACTCCTGTTAAAAGCATCAGTGATAAAAACAAAACACAGGTTGCAACGTTTATCACCGCAAGGGGATTGAGGCGGCTCAGAAGCTTCACGAACAGCGGAAGGCCTCTGGCTGCTTAAACGGGCGCGGACCAGACGAGATTTTAGATTAGGCGGTTGACGAGAGGCCAAAAAAGGTTGCAATTGAAGCTTATGGGCGAGTGCAACAGAATAGGCTAGGCTCAAATTTGCACAAAATCGCACCAATGTCGGGTAATCCTGGGTGGTACGAGAGTAATAAAGGCGCCTTGTCCCAATCAGGGAAAACATTAAGGGTCTCCCAACGAGCAGGAGGACTAAGAGCTTTGTTGATCTGAGTCATAACCGTGCGTTTGCTAAAACCCCTGCGGACCAGCCAATGACAAAGTTCTTCGCAGCGCTCTCTAACCCTCACAGGATTACTGCAGATACGTTTAATGCGCAAGGCTTGACTAAAAGCAATCGAGCGTTTAATATGATGGAGATGGCAACTACTATTATGAAGACATTGGTGAGTATCAGTATTCTTTACATAAAGATCCGTAGAAATAGAGAGGTCAGGACTTTTGGTTACGGTAACATCCAGAAAATCCACACTCCGGGGGGAGCAAGTATGGGGGAAATCTGAGGGTAGGGAATTCAGCATTTAGAAAATCAATGAAATGATTGAGAGAATTTAACCCATGATCCCAAAGAAGGAAAAAATCATCAATAAAGCGGAACACAGCCGAGGGCTTCAGTTCACACTTGTCCAAAAATTTCTGTTCAAGAACATGCCTAAAAATATTGGCATAAGAAGGTGCAAACTTCGTGCCTATGGTTGTACCGGACACTTGTCTAAAAAGTCTTTCATTAAATTGTAGAACATTATTCTCCAACACCAAACGGGCCAGCGAGCAAATACCATTGATTTTGTGAGTCGGCCAACCATACTCAGAGAGAAATTTTCTAAGCGCATCAAGACCCTGAACATGGGGGGTCGAAAGATACAGTGCCACCACATCAATAGTCACTAGCAGGGTATTACGGCCAAGTGGACCATAAGCAAGAAGTTTGCCCAAAAATCATAAGTATCCTTGATATAAGTAGGGATGACTGGCAAGAGCGGCTTAAGAAAATGATCAACCAGTTCTGAAGCTCCTTCGGTTGCTGTACAACAACATGATACAACGGGACGACCGATTACTCCAGGCTTATGGATCTTAGGGAGAAGATAGAAACGAGCTGGCTTTGAGTCCGTGGGAGAAGCAAAATGGTACATGTCCTCAGTGATAACCCCTTCATTAAGAAGTGAGTCCAAAAGTGTAGAGAGATAAGATTCTATCACAGGTATTGGATTTTCAACCAAGGGAGATTACACTGTCCGATCACGAAGCTGACGCTCACATTCACGGACATACAGATTTCAATCTATTACGACTATGGCAGACCCTTTATCCGCTTCTTTAATAATGATGTCACGACGACTTTGTAAGTTAACTAACGACTGATTTTCAGAACGAGTTAAATAATGACGAAAAGTCTTGACGGGGGCATTCAGGACTTCGTGGGAAACAGAATTCAAATATGCCTCAAAAGAGTAGCCATTAGTAGGCGGCGGGACGCAAGAGGATTTAGGCCGGAATTTGACGGTATCAGGGTCGGAAATACCCCGAGACATTGTCCACCTGTGACCTCAAATTGCCATCAAAGGGTATGAAATTTACTCCAGTGCCTAATCAGATGGATAGGATTGCCGGATGAGGCTTCACCATATTTACCATGAATATATATATATATATATATATATATATATATATATATATATATATATATATATATATATATATATATATATATATATATATATATATATATATATATATATATATATATATATATATATGTATATATATATATATGTATATATATATATATATTAAAATTGCGTCGCGAATTAGGCAAACATTTCATAATTGGCAATTCCTTTGTAAAGAGGTTGTACACATGACGTCGGCGCTTTTTGGCTTGGCTTGGTGGATAGATGTTGTCATGGGTAGTGCGTGGGATACCAGTACGTCCGCACTACAAGAACTTAGAAACGATAGTAAAAAGAAGTTAATGGGGAAATAGCAAGACACACAACGCGTTGACGTAGGTGCTTGGCCTTTGTACGCGCGCCGATTGAGTTGTAGCGGCACGCGTTTGTTTTTTCATTTGAATATCTTTTTTTATAAGTTATTATTTTGCCGCCTGATGAATTTTAGCACTTTTTATCTTTCCAATTGTTTACCCTTATATATATTATATATATATAGAATAAGTAGAAAACACCACAAATATGACAATATTAGAGCACATACAAGATAAGGGGGAACGTATATTTTAAAGACACTTGTCTTGTCATTAGCGCTACAGACCAAACTTTCACCCCTCCGGGCACTGCTTGTAACATCCGTTCCCCTTCCTTAAACTGTGGCAGGGCTAATGTAGTTTATCCACTGTGCTGCAACGTGTGTAAGAAAGGCAACTATGTGGGTCAGACCGGCCCCATTTTTATACTGGGGTTTAACAACCACAAAAAAAAAAAAAAAAAAAAATATTCTAAATAAATCAATAAGTTATCCTGTATCCGAACATTTCACTACTAGCTAAAACCACCCTTTGTCTAATTTACGATGTATCCTACTCAATTTTTATTACCATCTGTCACTCAAAGGCTTGAAGCCTGAGCTATTCCAAAATGGTTATCCCACAATCGTACAAGGGGTTTTTAACTGTGCACTTAATTTGTCTTTTTTGGTATCTCTTTGCAATACACAAAATAAATATGAGCGATCAGGTTGCTCATGTTTATTTATCAAGACCGTAACGCACAGCGTGTTTACAAAGTAATGAACGGAATCCGGGATTTCCGTATTGAGAAACCGTATTTAAGCAGGTACTTGACTCAAGAAACCCATTATTGTCACAAAGACCGTTTACATGACTGCTACTGGAACTCGGGAGTAAGGATTGGGAATTTCATTTTCAAAATATCATATAATCTAGTGCGTTTTTCAGCCAAATTTCGGATTTTGAGGTATGTGTTTATTTCATTTTACTGATTGATTCTTCTTCATTCATGTTGTACTGTCTTTCCTGATCAGCCGTTATTTGACACAAACACAAAAACAAACATTGAGTGTCACACCGAAACATAAAGGAAAATCATATTAGTGAACATTTAATATTTGTTTTGGGTAGATTCTTTATAGATTACTCGAAACGAATTTAAGTTTTAGCTACTCCTAAGTTTTTTCATAGGAAAAGTGCTGACTCCTTGTCAGCCGTGCTAACAAGTACTCGGGATTTTTCAAAAATGACATTCTCTCTGTCAGGGATGGACTCCTTTTCGCATGTTTGACAAATGAACGGACAATGTTTACTTGTCTTGCGGCATATAGTCACCAGTTATTGTCAGAAGTGCCCCCTCCCCCTCTGCCCATTTCCCCGTCTCTTTATGTTGTCGACAGAATCCCAAAGAAAACACTCAGACATATTTGATGAGAAGGCGCGGTTTTTGGAATCCAATTCGAATTTTTTATAGTAAAACTTACTTTGCATGTTTTGTTAAAACTTAACTAGTTAGAAGACATTAAAATTGTGTCGAGGGGGGATTAGTGTGGTGTCATAGGGGGGTTGGGGCACGACATGAGGGAAAAGTCCAAGGATAGACAGAGTGAGCCGCTATTTTTAGGTGTGTTTTCATTGCAAGGTTGGGTCATGGGGGTGGGGGTTCTGACCCCAACCCCCTGTGGCCACGCCACTGCACAAAATGGTAATTATTCGTGTGAAGTAAACTTGCTATAATGTAACGTCTTGATATAGGAAGGTAGACATTTTGGTTTTTCAATTGCTCCTGAAGTAGTAAATATCCTATATAAAATAGTTGGATAAGGGCTTTAGTATGGTGGGTTTGTAGTAGTAGTAGTAGTAATAGTCACATATATATATTTATATTTATATTTATATATATATATTTATATATATTTATATATATATATATATATATATATATATATATATATATATATATATATATATATATATATATATATATATATATATATATATATGTGTGTGTGTGCGTGTGTTACCAGTGCGTCCGCACTACAGGGACTTAGAAACGATTGTAAGGAGTTGATGGGGACATAACAAGACACACAACGCGTTGACGTAGGTGCTTGGCCTTTGTACGCGCGCCGATCGAGTTGTATCGGCACGCGTTTGTTGTTTCTTTTGAATATCGTTTTTTTGATCAGTTATTATTTTGCCGCCTGATGAAGGGTACATACCCGAAACGTTGCGGAGCTTTCTTCCGAATTTTAGCACTTTTTATCATTCCAATCTGTTTACCTATTTATATATATATATATATATATATATATATATATATATACCAGCTTGCCAGCTTATTGATAATACAAACCCAAATAATCCGATCATGCCTCTCCGGTCTAACAATCTCTCTAATTGCTTGTAGGGGATTTTCCAAGCCTTGATGGTTTACACCCAAGTAATCCGATCATATATATTATTATATAAACCTGACGGGGAAATTGTAAAACAACGGTGCTACAGAATTCTCAGAGGAGATGCAAATAGCGGAAGGCTAGAATTTAGAAAAATTAAACAGCCAAATGGTTTGAAGTAGAGCTTTTCATTAATACTACCTCTTTATCAATTCTAGGTCAAAGAATGACAAGGAGGTAGAAATTTTGGAAGCTTTCAAAGGTATAGGCAATGGTCTCACCTCTGTTGTGACAGGATAAGCCTTCTTAAGGCAATTGAGCAGGTTGATTGACCGTGAGGGTCTGATCGGATTTCTCGGGTGTAACCCATCAACAATAGGAAAATCCTCTTCAAAGTAATTAGAGAAATTGTTAGGCCGGAATGGCCTGATCGGATTATTTTGGTTAGCATCATCTGCAAGCTGGTAAATCGCTCCTGATGTTCAAGCCGAAAGGCGATGTGGTTTTGAGATGCCAGAAATTTTCCTTAGCTTTCTTAGCTTTGTCGGTCCATGTATCGTCTTGGTCGATACCAATGACCCGTAAGTTTTTGATAGAATGATGAGGCAAATTGAAATGGTTTGCAACAGGTTGTTGAACCTTTTTGGTTTTAATTGCTGACCTGTGCTGTGTCATTCTCAAGAGTATTTTTAGATTCTCCGACATACTGCACACCACATAAATTGCAGTATATGAGATAAATGACATTTTTGGAAAGACAATTTCTTATCTAATTTGGAAGGTGCGTGCATTTTGATTGCTCTGGAAGCCTCTCGTGGAATCAACCAGGGCGCACGTCTTGCATTTGGAAGGGCAAGGTAAACAACCAAAATTTTCGTTGTTTTCCTCGACTGAGGCTTTGTCCTGGAATTTTGCCCGAACCAAAATGTCCCGTAAATTTGAGGGCCGCTTGAAGGCAATAACGGGGGGTTGGGGAAAGATAGACCTTGGGCCATCGGTGCTCTGAAGTGTGGGCATATGCTTTTTGATTAATTTGGCTAGGGGTGGTAGACCGGGATGGTACTCAGTTACCAACGGCACTCTGTCGGAATTGCGCTGACGAGTTTTGTACGTCATAGTTTGCGAGCGAGGGTTTTCTTTTGCCTTTTTGATGGCATTTTCAATTGAACCCCGAAAATACTGCCTGTTACGGAGGTAACCGGATAGTTCCTTTGCCCGAGTGTCAAAATCTGTTTCAGAGGAACAGATGCGTTTTATGCGGAGTGCTTGACTGTACGGAATGTTTTGGTGCAGTGCGGAGGATGGCAACTGCTGGGTAGAAGGTAGTTGTGCTTGTCCGTTGGTTTGTTGAACAAGTCTGTTTTGAGTGATCCATTTTCTATGGTTACAGTGGTGTCCAGGAAGTGGACACTGGACGTGGAATGGTCGGCCGTAAATTTGATGGTGGGATGGAACGAATTGATGTTTTCAATAAAAACTTTTAGACAGTCTTCACCGTGGGGACAGATCATGAAGATGTCGTCTATGAAGCGTAACCAAATTTGTGGTTTCAAATTTTGTCGAGACAGAAATTTTTGCTCGAAGTTGCCCATAAACAAGTTAGCAAATGAGGGAGCCATTTTGGTTCCCATGGCTGTACCATGAATTTGGAGGTAGTGGTGGTCACCAAAAATGAGATTGTTGTTGGTCAAAATCAGATGCATGAGTTCGCCTAAGTCCTCTTTTGGTGGGAGTTTTGCCCTGAATCGGATTGAAGGCGTTGGTGCAAGCGGAAATGCCTTCCTCATTTGGTATGTTTGTGTACAACGAGGACACGTCAAGAGTGGCCAGAATTGTGTCCGACGGGAGATTTTTTCGAAAATCGAAATCTACAACTTAAGTTTTCCACTGTAAAGAGTGACATTCGCTCGGAGACTTTTACCTAAGTGACTGTTCGTTTTTCTAAGACACCGGTGATCGCGAGATTCGTTGGAGGACTCCAAAGCGAAACCAGGCATCGGTTCATTAGGGGCATCTCTGGAGCAAGGGGACCTTTTGCGGAAAATATACATCCATTAGGTGTGGCACTTAAAGTACCGCTATGCTCTCTCCGCGGTGATATAAGTTTTAAGAGGTTATGTTCAATCGAGTAGCCGGGAAATTTCAACGGGTGGGGGGGGGGGGGTGGGTGATAGACAAACTGCGCCAACATAGTTGTCACCATGTGTTGGTGATGAGTAGTCAGATATGAAAACTATCGTAATTAAAACAGTGTAAGATCAGACACTTGAAAGAGCAAATTCGCCAGGACTTGAATTTGAACGAGTAAACGAATACGTAACTCGCAGCTACCCCTTTCATATCTTTTTCAAATTCGTTTTTATATGCATAGACCAATTGAATTCAATACCCTTTACCGAATCTAGGCTACCTTTGGAATTTGAGACACAGCACTTGTTGCATTGTTTGAATACCGCAAGAGTAATAAAATGTATGGAGAGTTCTGCTAGACTAATAAACTGTTCCTCTGAAAGACACGGAAATATTTACCCTGCTTAGAGTAAATACCCCATGAATTTGCTTTCTTTTTTAAGATGAATATAAATCTTTTTTATATTTTATAAAAAAAAAAACAAACCAATTGAGTTTAAAATTTTACAAAGTTCTCCTTCTGAAGTTTAAACACATTTATCACTTTGATTTTGGTTACCTTACTGCCAAAAGGAATGATTAATAAAAAAGAATGTAACCGGCTGAAGTGGACAGTAAGCTCTACCCCGCTGGCAGTAAGTATGGCACCACTTTTAAGGCCACTCAACACATGGAAGGGATGTTAAACAAATATGCTCTGATCTCAAAGAGAAACTAAATCGAATGCTTATGAAATAACTCACGTTTTTACAACCTCCACAATCAGAAAACAACTTCCATGTGTGCCCTACAAACTGAGAGTACATGTGACCTAGAAAATTCAGATGCCACTTAAGCCGCTAACAATCTCTTCCATCTCCTGTGCGGATCCCATGGAACTATATCAGTATATCAGTGACCCCAGTTCCTATACAAATTATGGAAATACACCTATGTATGTAATTGGCTATTTACATCAGAAAAAATACGAAACACTTGACTGAATGAGTGATATTTAATGTTGAATTTTATTGCATCTAAGGATACATTAATGTTTTAAAATTTCTAAGGGAGGGAATAGCTCTCCAGGTTGACTCTGTCCCCCATTATCATAAAGAAATCCTTTCTACGCAACTTTTTTTAAGGAATAAATCCTACTATGAACTAATGACAACATCCCCGGATATGGGATCTGGCCCTCCTTGCATCATGCGGTACAATACTTGGAGGAATAGGCGCAAAATGTGTACTTGGCTGTGAAATCTTTTGAAAGGCAAACACGATCTTAGGTTTATGGTGTGAATCTTCAATATTCTGTATTCTATATTCAGAAGAAAAAGTACAGGCATTCCAATAAGAATTGGCAATTCAATTTGATGAAAACTCTAGACAATATTTTCGAAAATTACCTGCCATGGTTCAAGGTGCATACATGTCAGCAAATGAGATCAGCCCCATTTATACAGTAGCTTTCCCTTCGTTTTTGATGACTTTGGGTTTGCATTAGTATTTAGATAATACCTAATTTTTAGTCTTTTTCTTTTAGAATTGTAGATATGACTTTGGTTGACAAGCCTTCTCTGTTTTCTTCTCAATACAGGTCACACATGTGACTTAATATGTAACTTGTTATACGCAGCAGTTTACTAAGATTGAAAGATAGTACAGGAGTACAGGTTATTTTTCTTAAAGACACTAGTTCATCCTTGGCAATATTACTCAAATTCTATTTAACTATAACGATCAGGTGACCTTGAGTTTCCTGCGATCATCTCTTATTGTTACTAAAAGCGTCGTAATCCCTTCCGGCAGTGACGTAGCTATGGCTTGGGCGCTTGGGGTCTAGAGCCCCAGCCCCCGCATCCCCCCACTGGCGCACTGAGCAAAAAATTATATTCATGTCGGCCGATGATAATAATTAATCCGGGATACCCACCTACTATGACATAGATACACGTGCGATAGATCCATGCATTTCCAGGGTATTCAGCAATTGTGGCCCACTCTGAATTTCTTAATAAATTCACGTAGACTGTGACAAGCTTAATGTCTTCGGAATGTCTTAACTTTTTAATCGTTGGGTGCCTGGATGGGTAATTTTCTAGCAAATTTGGAGTGACTGAAATTGGCTACCTTGGTGTAGATTAAAGTGCCCTCCTAGCATCTGGTCTGTTTCTGTCTCCTGTAGGGGTCTTTGTAATTCCTGGCGTTGCACAGATTTGTTCTAAAATCATACTTGGTGTATTGGATAGAACATTTGAGTCAAATATGATTAGGAAGAATTTGCACTTCGAACGACCATTGTTACGAGTCATTGGCCGGTGCAAAACCCTAACCCATGTTGGGTCAATGCAGTCTCAAGGGTCTCAACCTTACCGCTATTACCTTACAGGACCTTACTTAGCTCTTAATATGCCCGAAAAAGGGGAAGAAACGTCGTAAAGTCGCAATACAATTTTCATGAAAACCAAGTCAAGATTCCAAAAATCGCTAAACCTTGGGGCAGCACAAAAAGCTATTATTCGTTTCTTTTACCCCACAGATAATCACAACTTAATGCCCGAAAGTGTCTAATATCCAAATTCTTTCAGGCATTTGCCAGAAAATTGAAAAGTATCATTGTAAGGGTAACATAGTTACGAAAAATCAAACAGATAAAAAATCGTGACACATTTGCGAAGCCTGTGGCTTAAAAGAGACAATCCATTCTTAAGCCTGTTTTTAAATCTTGCGTAACAAAATACCCGAAATGGCCGACTATTTAAAAGAATTCCTTGTCGAAAAACAGAAAAATATATATAATATGTTGACTTTTTATGGAAAGTAACAAAGATCTGCGACATATTTGGACAAAATGTAAAGAAAAAAAAAAAAAAAAAACGTTTTCATCATCCCCCCAAAATTGCCCTGAATGGTCAAATATTCGGGCGAAGTTTAAAACAATGCTAGGACGTTTTCAATAGCCAAATTACTTAAACGGACAGACAGGAGGGTGTTCATGTGCCCACAGTTTGCCTTCCACTCAGCTTTAGAGCTTTATACGGGCAATGGTTATGAAAATCGGGTAATTTTTTTTCGATACTTTAATGATACAGTGAGAGAATGTCTTCCCATAAGTCTGCTTGAAAATTCGATTAAACAGACCTTGTAATCATTATGTGATATTTTTCAAAAATGAAATCATATATAGTGGGATGTTCGGGCAGTCACACAATTTTATCAATATATATTGAATTTAGCCAAGACCTCAATAGAGTGAAATTCATTCACATGTTCACAATTCCGTTTTGTAGTTTTCCCGGAAAAATATTTGGGACCATTTTATCGATTGTGTAGTGATACATTTTCTCTGGTAGTTTTCTTATCAAATAGCGACTGCTTAGATCCAAGCCAAGGAACTGTCGTTTTCGACTGTCTTAGGGGGTCCGATTCTTCAAAATTTTCTGTTCGCTCCGCGCCAACCAGTGGTGGAGGTCCGGGTAGATAGTCTTTAAAGTGAACCTGTTTTCCAAATGTAACCTCGAAATAGCAAGTGCTTAGACCAAGCATAGAAAAAGACATTTTTGACTGTCTGAAGGGTCAGGGTTTTCAAAGTTTCCTGTACTTTTCGCCCCAACTTATGATGATGCTCCACTCAGACGGCTTCATAGCAGAATTGAAGTTTCAAGTGAGCGATTTTTGCAAAAGCAAACTCAAAATAGTGACTGCTTATATAACCCTATAAGCCTGGGAAATTTTCAACGGTCTGAGCGTTCGGATATTTCAAAATTTTCTGTACGCTTCGCGCCAACCAATGGCAGCGTTCTTCTTAGTCTTTAGGCTTCTTCTTAGGCTTAATTTTAGTTTGAAGTGAACGTTAATCTGCAACTGAAACTTAAAATAGCGACTGCTTGGATGCTCTTTATAAACCTAGGAAATGCCAATTTTTTCAAATATTCTGGACGCTTCGAACCACCCAGTGGTTGCTCTCTGCTTTTGACTGTCTCGCGGGCAGAATTTCATTTTTTCGGGCAAAACTCTTCTGCCCAAAACTGAAATTCTACCCTACGCTTATGGAAATACCTCACTCAGCGTGCACTGGAACAGTTGCTTGCAACATACAGCAGGATTCCGGATTTGCAATCCTAGGATACAAAGTCCAGTGAAGTAATAAACTGAGCCAATCAGTATCTCAAAAGTGTGTTTGAATCTGAGAGAAATATCAAATTTTTCTCACCAGAATTAACGACAATTAAACCTGGCAAATACCATGTCTTGAAGGACGTTTCGTAATAGGAACGAGAACTAAAAGAGGAATGAAGGCCCGTATGCAGCTTTTTCAGAAGGGAGGAGAAGGTGGGTTCGATTTCGCCACAAGCGGAACGTTTTGATACACACCAACTTTCACCCCCAAAACCGAATAAAAACCAGCAGGCCTTATAGTTTTAGGAGGGGAACACGGGTGGTTCAGGGGGATATGGTAGAATGGTCTGAGGGAACGGGTTCCTCCACCCCCTTCCAGATATAATTTTCTTTTCACATGCGATTTGGTGAAAAATATTTACAATTGTGAAGTGAATTTTCTCCTGAAAATTTCGTAACTGTAAATAACTGTAGGCAACCGTAGCATAAAAACAGATAATGGTAAAAATGTAAATGCTTTACATACATTTTATTTACGTGCACTTTCCATACTATTATAGTTTACAGTGGCGGATATAAGGGGCAGGGACCGTGCCCCTTCCCAAAACGGTTGTGCCCTATTCCAATTAAAAGTCAGCCTACGTGATTCGCCATATTAGCTTAATTGCACCCCTCCCTAATATCCCTCGAATTTTTCCCCTATTCCATACCAAATAAAAGCCTGCAGTTTGTTAGGCAAATTTGTGATCATTTTGCACTTTTTCATTCTTTTTGTTGATTTAGTTAGTTGGTCAGATGAGATTTAACGACACACCCAACATGAATTTGTTATATAGTTTCATATCAATTTGGTAAATATATCAAGTTTGAATATCGTGTCAAGGTTTCAAAGATCGTAAAATCCAATTCTTGCCTCAAAAAGTTCAAATGCGAAGAAAGTCCTCCCCTTCAGTCGCCCCTTACGACAAGCGGAAATAACCGCGGACATATTCTACAACCCGCAGCTCACAGGTTTTTTTGTTGATTGAAAGATTTCATTGCAAAGAAGAAGCTCCCAAATGACTACTGCTTTTACATTAACTTAATTCCCACGGAATGCCATTTCCTATTGTCGGAAGTGTTGCGGTCTCCATCATTTTGGAACGCTATGCGCCGACTAATTGATGTTGGCGCTTTTCTCAGATAGTCTTTCAGACATAGGATACGGGACGAAGATGCGGGGGCAGACTTCTCCCACAATTTCCCAAAATCTAAGATTCGGGCAGTTTTTTTAAGGGTGGGGGAGATGGGGGGGGGGGGATTTGGAAAGAATGGACAGCCTCTTGAGTTTCCAAAAAATCGTACTTCAGAAAATTCCCAAGCACGCCCGAGCCCAAAGCAAGTAAAAACAAAAGGAACCGTGACAGAACTTTAATGAAAGATCAACAATATTCCAAAAAATGGCTACACATTGTAACAGCGCAAAAAGCTGTTTTTGTTGATTTTCCTTCGTAGTCTTTCACAACACGATTACCGAAACGGTCGAATATCTAAAAACGTCAAAGCATTTGCCCGAGAAATTGAAAAGTATCACAGCCAAGGTAACCTTTTTACGGAACATAAAAGAGATAAAACAAATTACAACATGTTTGGGAAGCATGTCGCCTGAAAGCAACAAATTTTTTCAGCCAGTGTTTGGTTTTAAATCTTTTGTAACATTAAGCCCAAAATGGCCGATAACTTTAACACTTTCAAATCTTTGAAAAACTATGTTCAAAGAAAAATTTTATGGAAAAAGGATACCAAACAATTGCAAAAAAGTTTTTCCTCGGACCTACTTCATACTGCACTCTTGCAAAATTTCTTCCCGAAATGTTAAATTATGGGATAGAAAGTTTGGAGAGTTCTGGGTTGTTTTTCAATGGCAACACTTGTATCATACTGAAGGACGTTCAGTTGTGGTTGTCCTACCCCTCTCTGCAACAGTAATAAATATGAGGTCGATATGTTGTTTTTCAATAACATAATGAAACGGTGTCAGAATGTCTCTCTTCCCATCAGGCTTCCTGAAAATTCATTGTAACCCACCTAAACAACTTAATCGCTTTAAATTATATTGAATCTAGCCAAGAGGGAGTAATATATATATTAATCATGTCTTGAATTCTGTTTTATAGTTTTTCCCTCGAAAAGATGCCAAGACAATTTCATCGAATGGTGCATTTTCTCTGGTAATTTTCTGATCAAAATTACAACTACTTAAATCCTCTTCCCAAAGCCTCGAAAATACCAGTTTCGGCTGTCTGAAGGTTCCTATTTTTCAAATTTTCTTTACGCTCCCGGCCAACCAATGATGACGCACCGCAAAATAATCTCCCTGACCGAATTTTAGTTCCGAGTGAACATTCTTATTTTTTTTCGCACAACTAACATTTGGGACTGCTCAGATAACCCCATAAACCCGGGCAAATGCAATTTCCGACTGCGGGGTACTATTCTTTAAAAAAAAAATTGTGCGCTCAGCACCAACCGATGTCTAAAAAATGACATTTCTACGTAGCTCAATGTAGACACGTAGAAAAAATATTGGCACCATTTTTCATATTATTCTCATTCGGTAAGTCATTTCCGGCCATGTGGAGGATTTGTAAAGTCCAAAGTTTTATTGTACGCTCCTCAGCAACCAACGGAGGCGCTCCGCTAAAATAGAGCTGCTGGCGTTAACTCCCCCTCCCCATAATTTTCCATTGCATCACAACTGACCTGGGCTCCCCTTCTGACAAATTCTGGATCCCCACTGGTCTGAATATTTACAAGTTGCATTTCTGGACATTTTTGCAAAATCTAGGTCAACGAAGCTGGCAGTTTGTGAAAGGAGTTTTACGGTTCAGTTACTAACCAATTGGTTTAAGTCGGGCGCCTGCGGTCCGGCTTCTTTTGCAGTAGTGACTCACTTACTGGCTTGTTTTCCCTACTTCATTGGTAATCCTAAGCACCAAGCACAATGGCAGTAGCAGGAGAAGCTACTGGCCACTTGCTACTTTTGTCTAATATGAAAATCAATCATCTTAATTATTCAAGGGCATTTGACTTAATTGCTCTCTCTATTCGGTCATGTTTTAACGTCAAATGGTAAAACTCGTTTTTATACTGTTTCTTTTGAAATTTCCGTTAACAAAGATTTTGTGAAAAACGAAGTGGCTGCTTTTTTTTAATAAGATAATAGGTGTATTAAAATAAGGAAGAATTAATTTTACCAAATATGTTTGACAATATTTGCTCGTAATTTTGTTGCTCATGATGTTCCCAACACAACCACTTATAAGATTTCAAAACAGGTCAAGTGGCAGCTATAATACAGGCTATACAAACTTAGAAAATAATTATGCTATGAACCTCTTTTCAAAATTATCAGAAATTTGTTTTTGATACTTTTCAGACCGAGAAAAATAAGTCTCATTTTTTATTATTTTAAGAGTATCCCACAGAGATTGTTAATTGGCAAAGCTATTTCATTAACCTCAAGTTCAAAAAATGTAGAGTGTAGCTCACGTAACATGTCATTTACTGTACTAAGAGTGTTTCGATTACTCACTTTGAAACAATGAACTGAGTTTGTTACTGGATGGTGGTTATTCTTAGGCAGTTGTTGGAGGGCTTTAATAGGTACGTTAGGAGAAATAGAACTGTTTGGGCTGAAAGTATAAGGCCTTTAACACTTTAACACTAAGTGACAGGGCACAAAAAGTAGAATTGTCTCTTTTCCAAGCTTACGAAAAGTGCAAAGATCATTGCCTCTAATGCCAATGCGATGCAAAAGTACATTTGTAAATAAGAAAAGTTGATAACTTGACTTTGAAACCATATTTAAGCGTTAACAGGACTTTTAAATCGAAATGCTTTATTAAAACAAAATTTACATACAATACGTGTGATAGATGCTTTCAACAAGTCATTCCTCATTGATCTGAGAATGATATTAGAACTAATTAACGCCTTAACAATAATGCCGAAAAAATCTCGACAACCTTTCTAATGTTTTTATGTAAAACAGTATATTGGAGTCCTGATGGACATTGGAAACTTTTGATGAATCTGAAAGACGGTTTGGCTAATGAATTAGCCATTCGGAGACCATTTAAATCTAGGAAATCGAATTTTTACTCCGAAGATATCACGTATGGTCGCAAAGATATAAAAAAATCCCCCCATCATCAAGGAAGTCATTTAATAAATAAATTTTGGTCGCTAAAAGAAACGATATTTACAGGATGTACAATCATCCGAAAAAGGTTATTTTTCAAGATTCGTTGGCTCAAGAATTCTGTTGGTGTACTAATTGTCACATTACTATAAGATTAATGCAAACAGCATTCACATCAGTCCAAAAGGGGTTTTTAGTGTGTTTATGTATCTTGTAATAAAATGATTACCTCTTTCAAAATTTACACATTTCGTAGAATAAAATACAGCAATCCTTATTTCCAAATAAAGCCGTCAAATCTATGAGATCTTTTCAGAATTGATGTGCGCTTTTGCATTGACCATCTTCATACCATCCTCTCCATTGCAGTCACACAGTTGAAAGCATTTCATTTTATCCAAATTTCCATTCCATACAAACTTAAGCAAAACACGGTGCAATTTTCGACAAACTATTCCTCCGGTTGAGAAAGACACATAAAAGAGTTTTTTTTTGACCAAACTCCGTCAGTTGACTACTCAACTATCGACTAATTTCTCAAAGTTACTTTAATACTTTCAATGACTTCGTTAATGTTTTAGTTAACCATTAAGTTTAAAATTGTACAAAACGTCATGTCAAGAATACTTAAATTATCTTTGATCCAATTTAAAATACATATTTACAACTGAAAATTGGGGTATCATTGAATATACTACCAATCCAAACAACATATTCTTTACATAAACTTTTAACCCAGACCTATATAAATGGGAATGCTCTCCATTCTGTTAGCAATACAACATTAAGCTAGTTTTTAAGTAACAGTTTAGTAAAGTAATCGGTCGTCAATGTTACAATTACGTCCTTTATTTGGCTTTGGTATAAGTGTGCAGACGCCACGAGACAAAATGGTGGATAGTGAACTTGTATTGTGGCAGTTATTTAATGCTATGCAAATAAAGACCCTACGTCACGCCAAAAGTATTAAAAAAAAACTAAATGAGATTGTTTGATATGCCCTTAAAGATAGTGGGACATGTCAGCAAAAATTCCTGAAGTAACTTCAAGTTGGTAGTTACGGAAGAAGGTTTCCAAAGGAAATATCCGTTAGATGTATTTCAATATCTTTTACCGTTCTCAAGTTATACCCCTTCAAAGTTTGAATGTTTGTGAAGTAACCTTCTTGCTTATGCTAAAATAATAATGTGAATTGTTGCACAGTGTTCACAGTTCTTTTGCTACTCTGTATAAAATATGTTCTAATTTCTCATCAGATGGTTTTTGGTATGGTTATTGATACTTAACATTTTTCAAACATACAATTCAAACTTACAAAATTAAATACAAAATTAAATATTCAGGACATACTAACTGCCTTAAAATGTAGATGGCAAAAAGGTAACATTAGCCATTTATATCATGTCCCTATCATGCCCCCACAAGATTTGCATACTGAGATCATGTTTATGCATGGTTAAATTCAAATTAGAAATAACCTCGTTAATGGTCAAAGTTTAACCGATTTTGATGGGAATTGCAGCGACTTTTCTTTATTTTTAATGTTTTTTTACACAAAATATCCAATTTTGTCATTTTCGTGTAACACTTCTCTCGCATGTCCTACCATCGAGCACGTGACCTAAGGAACACCCCTTCTAAAGTTTGTTTTTTAATTTCCTCATGCAAACTGATAAAGGATTCTTGTGTGAGATTTTCTTCCATTGCCTTTATTTCATCCATAAGTTTTTGTTCTTTTTTAATTAACTCTTACTTTATCCATGAAGAGTATTATTTTGATTCCCGGCGATTATTCATGAGTAAAACTCCTAACAGAAGTGACTCATAAATTCTAGGTTAAATTACATTCTGAATTAAACTCTTGACTACATAAGTATATTCATTGTACAGTAACTGTGGCGTATTAGATTTCCAGCACGAACGACCCTGGGAATGATTGTCAAACACGAATTTAATATTCACTAAAGAATGGTCCGATCTATAACGGAGACAAATATTCACAGTACCAATTGTAGGTAATAACTTACTTTATACAAGGATATAGTCAAACCTTGCTTGCTTAAACGGATTTTCTTTCTCCCGGTGTAGACCTTTTTGTTGAAGTATACAACTCGATATGGGTCACTTAAGTGGTGGTCATTTATAAAACGTACAATTATTACATTTCTTGCCATGGAGTTATTGTTATTTAAATACCCATCACAGTCTAAGGAAATTAAGAACACAGTTCTAGTCTCCACTTAAAACAACAAAAGTATCATTCACATAACTATCATAAATGTGCAAAAACTGCAAAAATTAGGAGAATCTCTATTAGGCCCATAAGCGGAAAAAATTCTGAAGGCCTGATTTTATATTCTGACAGAAATATTTGACATCAAAACGTGCCAGCTGATTTTTTTTTTATTTCTTTCCCTTAGAAGGACGAATTGTATTCACATCTTGAAGCTCACACGTCCAACAAAAGATTAAAGGAAAGGAATGTTTAAAAGTACAGTATCTGCACTATGTATATGTCCAACTTGTACATCACAACAACTAATACATATTACGTTTTTTATTTATTTCCGAGAACGTCTTTTCGTTTTCTTAAGAAACAATATAAGCACTCTACTATCTGAACGTTTGACACGCATAAAATTAATCTGAAAATTTTGAAAAACACTTTAAACCAAAATTTAAAAACGGAAACTATAACAAACTTTGGCATTTGATTTCGGGTCGTAAAAATGGGAGACGCGTTGTGCGTTCTTCAGGTTTATGCAGAGTGTATGTAACGTAATTACCCTTGTAACATGCTTTTAAAGTTAATGAAAATTTTGGATTCTTAGTTTGTATTTTATTGGGGCGGTTCGCAAATGATGAAAATATATACGTTTGAAAGATAAGCGCTATGTATGGTTGCACTGTCACAATGTTAAATGAGTATCTGCTTTATGGGGGATACATATACAAGCCCGACTGGATTCGTTGAAGAAAGGAGACTTCCAGCTGAGGGAAATTGGTTGAGAAAGTAATTGTGAATAACAACGTTAACCTTCTTTTCTCTTCAACATATCCGAGAAAACCAACAGTGGTGCCTTTCCAACCTCTTGTAAAGGGCGAGAGTAGAAGAATAACCAGCAGGATTATTTGGTTATCTCCTTTTACAATTTTAACTAATGGATTACAAAAGAATTTTTCCTTAAAGAAAAAGTATCTCCTACCTCGCCATTACACTACACTACGGTCTCACGTGAGAGAAAGTATTCGCACAATTTATGCTGTTCTTCATTTACGGAGAGAAGGTGTGTTTTTTATTTTCGGAGAGAAGGCGTGTTTTTCATTTTCGGAGTGAAGACGTGTTTATTCGTTATTGGAGTGAAGACGCGCTTTTCATTTTCGGAGTGTAGACGTGTCGGACTGGAAACTACAAACGTGTCGGAGTGACGCCTGGGCCCCCATAAATACAGACAGAGAACTACCTTCCCAGTCAATGGACGCTTTTTATCTTTGCAGTGAAGCAGATCACATTGCATAAAGATGGAAGTACTTAAAACGATTCTCCTTCTTTAAACTTTGGGCGTCATGACTTGGCCGTTAGCGTCATGACGCTTAATTTTAACTAATTTTCTGTGGAAAACTTCACCTTACCTTAAGGGATCTTCATGGTTCAAGATTATTTGATGTATAATTTAATTACTAAATGTAATCCTTTTTCACGTCATTAGTAATTTCCGCGCGTCGAATATGGATATTTACTTGGCCGATTTCGTCAGGACTTGACCGATTTTTGATTATGCAAATCCTTAAAAGAAAACTTGGTATTTGGTGTCCACCGCTCAAACAAAGGCTAGGATTGTTCCGTACTGCTGAAAGTATAAGTTAAAAATGCTAATTTTTCCGATAAAATAGGAGCAAAATTTGTGCCTACATCTTTTTAAGATTAGGAGCTGCTTCAAAAACTTTTAGTTGTGTCAGTTTAATCTTTTTTTTGTAATTCGTTTTATTTCTCGGGTGGCAACCAGGTATGAGGACTTTACAAGAATGTGGCGGAAAAGAATTTAGAAACCGATGTGATACCTGAAGGTATCAAAGTTTACAACTTCGAACAAATAAGAGGGACATTTAATATGCACTTTTTGTTCTTTTTTTTATGTATTGAAATATTAAAAATATTAATGCCTAACCACGCATTCTTCAATGGATGTACAAACGCAATTAAATGCCAGCTAGGCTACCACAATAAGAAGTTATTAGTGCAAACCTTCTTTTAAACAAACATACACTATAGATGGAACAGCTTCAATCATATTAAAGTTTAAACAACTAACACTTTAATAATAATAATGAATATCCAAACATCAATCTGCCAACAAATTACACATGTCTCTTTTCATTAGTTATGGTTGAACATGTTGTTGAGAAAATTACTTGGAGTCTTACTATGCACATAGTGATCAAAAAGACTGCAGGGCACTCCCAACGACCTATTTTCCTAGCGACATCTGGATCACACCCTGTTGCAATAGCGACTGTTGCAGCCGTTGGTCGAAAAGATTTAGCACTAAATCCACGTCCTGCGAGAAAGTAATGTAAGTAATGTTTATAAACACATGAAAACAGATCAGGCTAGACGGTCAACTAATGTTTGTTCATTGTTTTCTTCTTCCAGCTTGTTATAGCAATCACCAAAACACAGACAGAAATAATGGAGACGTATCTTAAAGAACGCTTTCTTGAGGCGACAAAATATTTTTGGTTTGAGTTCTTCGGGTTTGCATCAAACGAAGAACATCTCCACTATCCTTATATCACAGAATCAGAGTTGGAACATTGCAAATCGTCCACGAATGCTCTAAAGGTGCTGAACAACATGGGGGAAGAAAAATTTAAAAAAACATGGCAAATTACACTTTAAAGGTGAACAAGACACTGTCTAACTCTAAAGAAAAAGATGAAGCTCGCATTGTTCTTATTGGTAAAACGGGTGTTGGGAAGAGCTCCACTGGCAATGCTATTTTAAGTACAAATGCCTTTTCAGTCGGCAAAAAAGCTAAATCAATGACAAGAAAATCAATAAAGCATTGCACCAAAAAGGGAGATCGTACCATCAGTGTTGTCGATACTCCAGGACTATTCGATACAGAAAGAACAAACGAAGAAATTTGTGAAGAAATTGCAAGAGTAATGAAGATATTTTGTGATGGGATTCACGCTTTCATCTACGTTCTTGATATTGCTAACCCTCGATTAACGCCTGAGGATAAGAAGACACTCGAGATTATAGAGGTATTTATATTTTTTCTCCATGTGCTGCTCATTCTATGTTGAACTTTCACACCAGGTAACATGAATATCAGTTGTAGAGACCATTTTTTCGATGGCTCGTAGAACCAGGACATGCAAGGTTTGATTCTTGTTTCCTCTTTCCAACATGAAGGTACCGCTAGACCACCTTAGTTACCCTATGAAACCAATGAAAGTAACCAAAAAGGACTCAGTCAACTTTTGCGTCCGAAGAATCTCCACTGAATTTCATATCCGCTCACTCACTCTAGATTCAGTTTCAAATCCAGTTTGGGTAGGACCAATGATGGAAGTGATGCAAAACTTCAGTCGAGTAGCCTGGACTTTTGCTCCAATTTTGTAATTTGTGTTGAGCAGAGTAATTGAACGGTAATTGTCCAGTTAATTGGACTCTTCACCTAGTTCTAAGATTAATGATATCACTCCTCGCGACTGTTCTGTGACTAAAAAAAAACTGAACGAAATGCGGAATTCAGACTTGTGACGACATGGGGACCTAATAAGTGCAAGCACTTTTTATAGAAATTAGTGGACAGACCATCAGAACCCGGGGATTTGTTATTGCCCATTGAGAGCAAAGCCGCAGAACACTCCTCTAAAGGGAGTTCTCCTTCACAGATTGTTTGATCACAGCCATTAGAAACTTGAAAGTCGGGAAGCGTAGTAACAAAGGCATCATCAATACAGGAATGCGACGTATATACAGTAGAGTGGTACTTAAAAATTTCATCCAAAATACCTCTGTGATGATCAATGACATCACCGGAAACCGTTAAAAGTGAATTTATTTTTGAAGTGACTTATTCCTTTTTCAAGGTTCAAAAATATTTACTGTTCTTTTCCCCCTCCTCCGCCCATCTGGCTCTAGACCTCATAATGGTACCTCGCAGTTTAAAATCATAGTTTTCTAGAAGATTTAGGTTTGCTTCTTTCAGTTGGGAACTTACTGAAGCGGAAAGAGTATGAAAATGCTGTTGTTCTAAAATATGGTCCTGCGTAATTCATTTCCTTTACGGCGCCTTTGCTTGGCTTTCTCTTTAGAAAAAGTTATAGTAAACCTGCGTATTTTTTATAAAATAAAGTCCCATGATACCCCAGGGTTAGCGGGGTCAATTTGTCCTAGATGTTCAATGGGGAGGTCGTGCATATTATAGACATACATTGCATCGTTTAAAAGCGAATTATTAAATTTCCAGAGATCTGAGCCTCTAGCCATTTTCACAGGTGCAATAACTAGAGTACAGATACAATGGTCAGACTGTAACCCAGGAGAAAAATATACTGAATGGACTGAATGTTTTAGGTGACGAGAGATCAGAAAAAAATCCAATCTACAATGTATACCCGGAGTTATGTTGGACTCCATGTGTAGAGTTTACCGCATGGATTCAATTCGCGCCAAATATCTATTAAATTATAAACTGACATCAAAGACAAACATTCATCCCTGGCTTTAAAATTAGTCCTGGCCTGTCCCCCCGTTTTGTCCAGGTCTAAACTTAATATAATATTACAATGACAATTTTACAATGACAATTGTATCACAAAGGGAACTGTCCATCTTATGTAAAAGCTCAGTAAAAAAGGCGGGAGTATCAATGTTTGGTCCATAGACCCCAACCAAAGTAAATACAATATTATTTATTACAAGATCATGAATAATGAACCTACCATTAGAATGAATAAATTCCTTATGAATATAAACAGTAGGCGATAGTTTAATGAGTACACAGACTCCACAACCACCATTAGAGCTAGGGCAAAATAAAACGGGTCCACCCCATTCGTTTTTCCAATAACTCTCATCTCGGATGCAACTATGAGACTCTTGCAATAGGCATATGTCATAATTATGACGGTGCCGAAACGTAAACAAAGGTCTTCTCTTCTTTGACTGCCTGAGTCCTCTTCCATTATATGTTACAAAACTTAAGGTGGGTGCCATCTCAGGAAGAAGCAATATACATAACAATGGTCACAGGCAGTTGAAGAGAATGATAAGAAAAAAATAGCATGTACAGCAGGAATCAAATACTTTATGTTCACAGTAGGATTTAAAATAAAAGAAACATCAATCCAAAGGAAAAAAACACTCACACACACAACAACAACCCCTACTAGTCTCTATCATAAGTAAATATACATGCACAAATTGATCCAAGCAGAAATGCGTCCATTTTCAAATAAATTATGCTTCCTGTCTACGGAGAGTAAATACTTTGGTTCCAGTAACGAATATACCCTCATATTTACCTAAATGAATGACTGACTGACTGACTGAATGAATGATTAAATATATTTTTCCTCCTCTTTATATTTGTCTTTTTTCACTTCAATTCTGTACATGCTAGCTTCATATTGAAATAATATGCAAAATTAATCAAGTATAAGAGTATTTATAACATCAATATAAAGCTTGACTTTCTTACAATGCTGTAAAACATTTGCTGCAAACTTAAATTTATAATAGAGAACTTCCTTATCTAAATGACTTTTTTTCCTTGAGCAAACGTAAATATAGAACTTCATGTGTAAAATAAAAAAATTGTACGGACTGTACTCCTTGTGGTGAAAACCAAAGAAAATTTCATCTTTCGAAAAAGGAATTGTCTTTAAAGAAACAGTCGTTCTACTTCTAATATAAAATTTCGAACAAAACTACTTTCCCCCAAAAGATGTTAATCAATTGGTTCTTCATGTATATTACAAAATGAACACTGGAAATTCAACTTTTTTCACGTAAAAGAGTATTTACTTGTTGGTTGCAATTATCCGATGTAGAAATTGAAATTAAAAATATTGTAAACGTGCTTCAAAACTATTCTTGAAGGGAATTTTAAAATAAACATTCCATCGGTCTTCATAAATTTGATAGAAGTTATTCCACTTAGAACGGGAAGTGGGCTAAGTTGTTACTCTCGCCAACAAAATAGGATAAATGACGTGAGAAACTAATAATTTCTCACAAAAATTTTTTCTATTAATTGTTCGCTTGCCGTGGGCTCAATCACAGCATCTTTAAAGGCAGTTCTTCAGTGTATATATACTCTTTACTTACCCCCAATAAGATGAAAATTGGAAATTCCACACATTGCATTTTCTAGTGAAAGCTAAGCCATTCAGGGGTAAATAATAAACACCAAATAGGTAAATGATTTTCTTAACTCCTTTTCCATATAAGTTATCATAGAATACGACTTTGCCATCAACCTTAACGTTAGAGTTGTTCCAGAGATATTCATTTCCAAAATTGCTTTCAGGAATAGCAAATGAAACTTCACACCATGCTTCAATTACTTGTCGAAGAAAAAGATTTCTAATAAATTTTACATCTGACTTGGAACAATTACATTGAAAAAAAAAACCGAGATCCATAACCTTTTAAAGACATCTCCTAAAAAATCCCCATGGAGATTTTTAGGACATGTCTTTCAAAGAGGTAACGACGCACCCAAGAGCATTTCAAAGTCTTTATGAAACTATTTACATGTGTTACTTACAGGCCACCACCTTCAATATGATTAACCAATAAGCTTCGTTTAATTTTATCGGGTCGGCCACTCCAAACAAAATAAAATTTATATCTTCCAATTCTTTCACAAAATGCGATTGTGGGTAAGGCAAAACAAGGAATAAATATACAAGTTGGGAAAGCGCAAATGACTTCACTATAACATAACGACCTATTGGGGTCATGTCTCTAAAGGACCACGATCGTAGACAAGATTTTAGCCGGGATAATTAGGGGTGTAGTTGAGCTTAAAAAGGTCATCTCTATTATTGGTAAAGAAAATACCCAAATAAGTAACAGGACTGGTGCTAACAACAATGCTATCAAAGGAAGTTAATGAACAATCATTCACAAAGGGACCCAAGGGAAACAGGACCGATTTACTATAGTCAAGAGTCAACCCTGACACTGCTGCAAAGCTACCTAAAGTTTTTACTGTTTCTCGTAAGGAGTCACTGGAACCATCCAGAAGAAAGACCGTATCATCGGCATATTGTAAGATCTTATAATTAAAATTTCCCACACAGATACCTTTTATTTCCTTTTTATGTAAGACACTCATTGATAGAAGAACAGCACATAGGATAAATAAATAGGGGCTGAGTGAACAACCCTGTCTAACACTTCTATTTATACGAAAGTAACCAGTTATTGATAACACCAGCATTGCTTATTATTATACAAAACAGAACCCATCTCTGGAATTCCTCACCAAATCCAAATAAATGAAAGCCTTTTGGATAAAGGACCAAT
Organism: Holothuria scabra; assembly: GCA_037179385.1. Taxonomy (NCBI): domain Eukaryota; kingdom Metazoa; phylum Echinodermata; class Holothuroidea; order Aspidochirotida; family Holothuriidae; genus Holothuria; species Holothuria scabra. The sequence goes on from CM074179.1 coordinate 69,667,050, forward strand.
TTATTTTATCAAATGCTTTTTGAAAATCGATAGAAAGCAGACACTCTGGATTATTGTTGTCATTAGCATAATCAATTAAATCTAAAACATATCTAATATTCTCACCAATAAAGCGACCTTTAATAAAACCGGTTCGAGTAGGACCAATAAGAGAGGCGATACAGGATTTGAGTCGATTTGCCAAAGCTTTCGCTCCAATTTTTTAGTCGGTATTAAGTAGACTAATTGGACGATAATTTTCTAGTTTATAACATTCCTTACCAGATTTTAGAATAAAGGAGATCACACCACGAGATTATTCAGTTGCAAGGGAACCAGTACGAAAAGCATAATTCAAACTTGATACGACATGGGGGCCTATTAAATGCCCCCTTTTTTTTATAAAAATTGGTCGACAGACCATCGGAGTCTGGCGTTTTGTCATTAGACATAGCGTGTAAGGCTGTGGTACATTCTTCAAAGGTAAGTTCTCCCTTACAAACAGTCAAGTCACAATCCAGAGTATGAAAAACCGGGAGCCTATTGAAAAAAGTTTCAGAAGTTTTAGAATTTGAACTGTAAAGGTTTGAGTAAAACTTGAAAATTTCATCTACTACCCTTTTGATGATCAAATACCCTACCAGCACTATTTTTTAAGTAAGGTTATGGTATTTAGTGACTTGTTCCTGTTTTCAAGTTGTAAAAAATATTTACTTTTTTTCTCACCGTCTTCAACCCACCTTGCTTTTGATCGTATAATAGTATCACGTAATTTAAAGTCATAATACTCGAGAGGTTCAACGTGTGCATTCCTTCACTGGGAACTAACAGCAGCCGACTGGTTAAGAAATACTTGTTCCAGAGTACAGATTGTCTGAATGAGTTCATGTTCCCTGTGACGCCTTAATTTGGCTTTTTCCTTAGAAAACTTTCGAATTTTATATTTAACTAAGTCCCAGTATACGCCAGGGTTATGGAGATTGACATTATTCAAAAGTTCAAAAGATGATCAATCATTTGGGGGACGTACAAAGTGTCATCTAAAATAGAGTTATTGAATTTCCAAATTCCTGGACCCCTAGTCATTTTAGTCATATTAGCAGGAGCTAAAACAAGAATACAGAAACAATGATCGGACTGGAAACCAGGGAAAAAATGTACAGAATGGACTGGGTGTTTTAGGTGAACAGAGATTAGGAAATAATCCAATCTACAATGAATTCCTGGAGTTATATTTGAACTCCAGGTGTAATGTTTATCGAACGGGTTCATGTCCCGCCAAATACCAATTAAATTATGATCTGCCATCAAAGACAGACATTTATCACGGGCTTTGAAGTTAGTCCTAGCCTGGCCTGCTGCTTTGTCCATTTCTAAATAAAATAAAAAGTTAAGGTCTCCCACCAAAATGCATGTCTCACGTAAGAAACTGTCCATTCTCTCACACAGTTCAGTGTAAAACAAGGGTGTGTCTATGTTTGGCCCATAGACTCCAAACAACGTGAAAATAATGTTACTAATCTCAACATCAAGAGTAATTAACCTATCGTAGGCATGAATCAAATTCTTATGAATTTTAACAGCAAGAGAGGGCTTAATAATTAAGCACACGCCACGACTGTCCTTGGCTTCATGGCAAAAAAAAAAAAAAAAAAAAAAAAAAAAATAGTTCCACCCTATTCGTTTTTCCAGTAAGTTTCATCTTGGATGCAGCTATAAGTTTCTTGTACTAGGCACACATCAAAATTATTACGGTGCAGAAATGCGAATAGACGTCTTCTCTTTTTTGATTTCCGTAGACCTCTCCCATTGTATGTTATGAATCTTACGGTAGATGCCGTCTTAAGAATGACAAAAACGAATACCAGTGACCACAGGTAATTAAAGAAACAGTCAGAATTACATGCATTGCAGGAATAGAAAACTTCGTACTCATTTGAGGTTGAAAAAATAAAAGGAACAACAATCCACAGGAAGCGTATACAAAAAAAAAAAAAAAAAAAATACACACCACACTCTCATCAAGAGCAACACCTTCTTTACCATCCAGAAAAAAATGACAATGAAGTCAAGGAAGGTTCGCCACTGTGCATAGTCCGAAGAATGGCTAAACTAAATGTAATGTTTATAAATTATGGTGCAATCGTCCTTTGATGAGTAGTTTAATGAGAGGCAACATAAGCCACTAACGAAACGATGGTGAAGTGAAATTGTAAGGCTCGCCATCGGAGCCCCTCCAACAGCCTTCTGTAAAGCGAAGTCGCGTCCCCTGTTGGTAGAGGTCATTTACCTGAGTTTTCCAGCGACGTTTCTCCTTTAAGACAACCTTAGTGAGGTCATTTATTATATAAAAATCCTTGTCGGCCAAAGCCCGTCTCGCCTCCTTCATCACCCGACCTTATCTTGGTAGAATGACATCTTAACTAAGATATGTCTATATCGTCCCGCAACTGTTCTACCGTCACGGTGGGCCCTCTCAATCTGGGGGTTTGTAAGGCCCATGTTAGTGAGAATATCTTCAACGTCTTTGAAGCAGTCTTCATCTCTGTCATACTTTGCGCCCACAATACGAAAGTTATTCCGTCTTGAGATGCGTTCTTGATAGTTTAGTTTTTTTTTCTCAAAATCCTCCTGACGTTTCTCTAGGGTTTTGACTTTCTCAGATAAGTCTCACTTTCCTTGCGAAGGGAAGATATCAGCTTACTATAATCTTCAATGGCTTTAGCAAACTCCTCTCTTACTTTACCGAGTTCCACGTTGACATTCTCAATAGCTGTGTCCAAACTGTGTAGGCCGGTAGTAAGTGACACGTCATCATCTGAGTCCTCAACGGTGTTGACTAGCTTTGATAGGCTAACCGTAGCTCTCAGCTGGGAAGCATCTACAGTTTCTTTTTTCTTATTTTTACTTTCAACCGGTCTACCCCTTCCCCTTTTTGCCTCAGTTGCAATGAAAAATAATGAAGGCTCACCAAAGAGTGAAAATATCTTCTCGAGGAAGGAAGGAAATACTATCTCAAGCAGAAATGTCTCTAGCCAAAACTTCGCCACGTCCTCCCGCTACGACATTACAGCCTCGAACCCCAAATAAATAAATAAATAAATATTTTTTTTTTTGTGACGATCCCATTAATTGAAAACATTTCATATAGAGCAGGTGTTATATACAACATTGCAATAAAATACATACGTAGTTTATGCATACTCTCAACTTACACAATTACATAAATAGCGATCAATAAACATATATACATTCAACACGCTTATGAAACATTATATACACTATGCATATATACATTATATACATTCAAGACATATTCCCTGGATACGTTATGTAAATTTCAAAATATTTCATGATCTGGGCAAGGCCAACTATAATAATAACATATATTTAGGATGCATTTATAAATGTATGACGTTGACCTATATAAAAATATATGAAACATGGAACTTACACACACTGGGTATACCTTATAAACGTAATCTAGTGTAAAAAAGGATCAATGATTATTGCTTTTACTATTTATTAAATAGATGTTGGTACTCATGATAAAACTTTAATACAGCATGCAGTCCGGTTTGTGAGTGAGTTAGTGAGTGGGGGAGGGTTCAGTCCAAAGGTTAGTTTACAGTGACAGCCCATGGAACCAACAGACTTTATAAGTGCATCCTGTTTGTACATCAAAACAAGGATGGTGCCTTAAGAACTTTCCAGTTCATCGATACAATATGATAGACAGTGTTGAATAGCTTTAAATTTGTTCCTTCTATACCTTGCAGCATTCGTCTTAAGAGCTATATATTTTTCAACTTTAAAAATAAATTTCATTTTACGGAAAAGGTGCTGCAGTCAGGCAGGGTATAATTAAGCCTATAGTTATAAATATAATATTTGCATTGCAAAATAAAGTAGTTAATAGGATCATATTCATCATATATTTGACCAAAGAACAGGTCCTTTCTGGAAAATGTAAATTACCGTCCAAAAATTTGAACTCGCAATCTAAAAGGAAACTAAAGGTTACATGACATGACGAGAAGAGGTGCTCTAAGGACTCGGTTTCAATATGACAAAAAGTACGATGATCGGTATTCGTCTTGCCCATTAAACACAACAGCCTATTTGTTCGTAAGATAGGATGAATGAATCTGAATTGAAAGTATTTTACCTTACAGTACAAAAGGCATCTAAAAGATAGCAACCCAATCATCGGGTGAGAGGTTAAATTAATAATGCCATTTTTCACAACCTTTCGGCGGACTGATAATATTATTTATCAACAAAGGGTACACTACTTGAGAAGTTTTAGAATTACTGTTGATAGAGGTGATAATATGATCATTGACGTTGTGGTCAGCTTGATGAATAAGGTGAATCCAGTTACCAGGAACTGCTAATAGTAATCCAAAAACCTAGTAAATGGATAACTCAAAATATTATATTTGTTTCGAAATACATGGTTTGGCATTTTGCTACCATCAGTCTAAAACAGATCCTTAACAAAAGTGACAGCTGCCAAATGAAGTTTTTTTTTTATCATAAAAAATAGAATTATCACTTTTTATGTAGGAGTTGTTCCAAAGTATTTGCGTTCCAAAATTATTTTCATCAGGGGTGGAAAACAGAGCGTCACTGCAACCTTTAAAGGTTTCAAAAATAAAGTCATTAGCAATATGATCTACATCTTTTACGAGAAAATTACATTCAAATAAGAATTCTTTACCAAAAAGGAGAAAGAAAATGATCAAAAAATAATTTCTAATAACCAGTATTTCTAGGGTCCTTATACCTCCAAACCCAAGAGGCCTTCAATGCAAAAGCGAAACTCTGGATATGGATGACTTTTATACCCCCATTACTTACGCTATTATACATTGTGCTTCTTTTAATTTTGTCGGGGTTAGCGCTCCAAAGAAAATCGAAAACAATGCTTTGTTAATTCTTAAAAAAAAAAAAAAAAAAAAAAAAAAAAAAACTCTGTGGGAGCGATAGGAAGCACTTGGAAAAGCAATACAAGTTGATTTAGACCAAACGCTTTAACAATCCTATTCCTACCAAGTGGAGTGAGATCCCTGCCACTCCAAATTTTAAGTTGATTCTTCAACATAGTAAGCTCCTTAAGATAGTTTAAGCGAATAAATCATCTCCATCATGGGTAAAAAGAATTCCTAAAAATTTTATTGGACCCTCAGTCAAAGTTATTCCAAAATCGTGACTCAATAGGGGAGAAACCAGTTGAATGGCCATTGTTTACCACACAAGCAGTTCTACCATAGTAAAGAGTCCTAACTCACGAAGGAAAGCTGTCCCTAAATTTAAAATATCTCAACGTACGGTCGATAAATCCCCAATCTACACGATCAAAAGTCTTCTCAAAATCAATAAGGAAAAGAAACCCAGGTATATTTTGTTTACTGGTATAGTTGATTACATCTAATACAAAACGAACATTTTCACGTTTAAAACGGTCCTTAATAAAACCAGTTTGATTTTTATCAATAATGTAAGTGACAAAATTCTTTAATCTATTAGCAAGAGACTTAGCACATATTTTGTAATCGGTATTTAGAAGGCTTATAGGTTTGTAATTACTCAAGTGGCTTTGATTTTTATCAGGTATACGAATGAGAGTAATTATACCCCTGGTTTGCTCAGGGGATAAATATTAACTGTTGAGAGCAAAATTTAGAGAGTTCACCACATACCGACCAATGACAGGCCAAAAATACTTATAGAAGGCAGTAGATAACCCATCAGTACCCGAGGGTTTCTCATTTGGCATAGAAGATAAAGCCTGAAAACACTCCTCGGCAGAGAGAGGTCCATTTAAAGTATCAAGATTGCATTCTTGTTCATTAAAATCTACAAGGTCAGAGATAAAATCACAATCGAGATTTACAGAGCGGTTAAACAATGAACTGTAGAATTTACGGATTCCTTGTAGAATGTCCTTACTCTTGTAAATACAAACGTCATTATCTAATTGCAAGCGAAAAATGTTATTGTTATTTCTGTTTCTCTTCTCCAAATTCAAAAAGTACTTAGAACTCTTCTCACCAAATTCGACCCACCTTATAAATAAATAAAGAAATGAATAAACGAAGGAATGGATGAATGAATGAATGCATGAATGAATGAATAAACAGATACTTTTCCTCCTGTTTATTTGTCTTTTTTTCACTTCAAAACATGATAGCTTAATACTGAAATAATATGCAAAATTAATCAAGTATAAGAGTATTTACAACATCAATGTTAAGCTTGATTTTCTTACAATACTTAAACATTTACTGCAAACTTAAATTTATAATAGAAAACTTCCTTACACTGAAAACATAAATTACTCGCTTGACTAACAAAAAGTTAGTCAAACTGGTGCCTATGGTGCGCGGAAAGGGCCACCAAATATGATGATAATGCTATTTGATACGTTGATATACTAAACATAAATGTCACTTTACAAAATTTACATGCCATCATAGCTATAATACACGTCATTATACCAAAATGTTATGATATAGTACCTAAATTACATGTCACTGTACCAAAACGACACGTCGGTATACCTTAAACATACGATACTATACTGAACATAAATGTCATTGTACCTAAAACTTACGTCACTATACTAAACTTATACGTTGATACTATGAACGGAAGTGATGATATATCTCCAAGGACCGTATCTAAGGTAATCATACGCAAAAGAGCTGGCGGAGTAAGCGTGACTATATCCAATATGCAACACGTCACGCGATACGGTGCGTCTGATTGCACTCCATACGGTGCTGGAAGACTTTAGCCGAGTCAAGTAATCATACTTGCCAACCCTCACGGTTACAAACGGTAACTTGCTGCAACAAGGCTACCTAACTTTGCGACCCGGTTGGTATAGTAAGATTACCACAAATGAGTTTAAATGAAGAAGAATTCTTGAAAGACTAGCACGTACGTGGCCAGGAGACTTTTAGGTCGTAGGCCTTCATTTGTAGGGCAAATTTTCTGTCTAGCCATGAAAGTAGGCTTAGACCAGGCATACAACAGTCTTGCGACCACCATTCAGGGAAGAGTTACATATTTGCAAAATGATAGCCAAGAGACCTGTGAGTAACCCAGAGTCCCAGACACTTCCAAAGGCACAAATATTTAAGTTTACATTGTGTAGTGTTAGTGGTGGTGTTGGTGTAGTGGTTTGACATGCATTTGGGATTCCTTAGGTTTCCTTCCTTTCAATTAATTAAAATGTGTAATGTTAATTTACCGTTATTACATAATGAGTCATGGTATTAGTCAACGAATGATGTAAGCTAATTAGTAAATACTTGTAAATATTATTATTTTTATCCTCTAATTTGCTGTTTTGTATGTATCTATGTTGAGACCGAAAATAAAGTCTCTTACTACAAAAAAGAAAAAGAAAAAAAAAGAGAGAGAGAAAAAAAAGTTCCGAGATCGATTTCCGCCTCGTAAAGTAGCTTTTTTGTGAGCTGTAAATTTTCAGATGTATTTAAAATTCTCCTGTCAGAGTCTCATATTTAAGCTTTAATAGTATTCTAGAAGAGTGCTTGTTTTCTCTAGTTCTTTAGGAAAAAACAATTGATTGAATTACACAGAATTATTTTTTGTTTTTCCTTTTTTCCTGTATTTATAATTTCAAATGAAATGTTAAAGGGCAAGCATGAAATTATGTTATTTCTGGTATACAGGGTAAATGAAATTAACAAATCATTATGTCCATACTTGTTAATATTATATTTATTCAACTTTCCCTGCATATGTATGTTCAAAATGTAAATAAATTTCTTCCTTTCGGGGAAAAAAGAAAAAAAAATTCTCCTACCTCTGTTCTACAAAGATTTTAAATATTTAGGGCAGAAAAAAGTTTTCCTTCAAAAGAAATTCAAAAGAAAAAAGTAAAATAACTGTACCCAAGATGTAAATGAGATAGGCCTAAAATCTTCTTTCAAGGGCAAAATATTTTTGGGGAAAAATATAAAAACAGTGGCGCAGCTACGGGGGTGGGGGGTGGGGCTGGGGATTGGGGCTCCATCCCCCACTGAATTTTCCATCCCCCAGAACCCCCCCCCCCCTTCTCCACCGACGACCTAGCAAAAAGTATATTCTTGCTGGCCGATGATGATATTCAATCCGGGCTACCCGGCTACTATGGCATAGATACATGCACTTGCGATAGATTCACTCTGAATGTCGGAAAAAATTCAGGTAGACTGTACAAGCTTCATATCTTCGGATACCGGATACCTTAGTGTGGATTACAGTCCTGCAAAAGCGTGCTCCTAGAATGGCCCCTGTAGCATCTGGCCTGTTTCTAATTCCTGTAGGATTTTTTATATACAATATATAATATGCCCGAAATGGTCGAAAATCCAAATTCTTTCAAGCATTTGCCCGAAAATAGAAAAGTATCATAATAAGTGTAACATAGTTACGAAAAATTAGACAGATTAAAACTTTCGACACATTTGGGAAGACTGTGGCTTAAGAGAACAGTCATAAGTTTTGGGAGCCCCGATGAGTTGCCGGTGGGATGTGATAGGTGGCTTTCTTATTAACAAATATTTGAAAATCCCGAGCTTGTTTAGAAGTTGGTTTGGAAGAATCTGACAATGATATGAGCAAAATCATGAAAGCTATGTTGACGACTGAAACTCGTTTGCCGCTACGCCTTTTATTGTAATCCTCCGACAAACTGTAGATTTCGCTCGAAAACGTTTTACCTCTTGTGAAAATTAAAGCTTATATTACAAAAATATGTGGAAATCGATTTTTTTTTTGGGGGGGGAGGGGGAGAAGTTTAGGTGAATTGGAAAAAATGGGGTCTTGTGGGGGTGACTGAAGTTCGTTTGGTTTTTTTTTTATTAACATATCGGGAGTATTCACCGAAACAGCAAAATTTTCCGAATTGTTTTTGTTCCATTATTAAATTTATGTTGGACAAAAAATTAGAATTGTGTGTGACGGATGTTTATTTTTTAGTTTGAAGAATCTGACCTTATGAGAAAAGTAAGTAGGTCGAAGTGGTGGATCAAGGATTTACTAGAAAGTTGGACAGGTCAGATCTTTATTGTCCATGTCTCATGAGACCTCGTCTTATCAGCTCCTCGTATCATAAGTCCCTCTGCATCATTCCTTAGTCTCTCATCTCATTAGTCCCCCTCACTTTCATTACTCAGTCTCGTTCACTTGCGTACGCATGGGAGGCATTGGCTATGCCCCGCCCGGCGGATGCTATTTTTTATCCTTAAAATACATAATTTCGTGGGTATGCAAATTTGAATTCAAAAAGTAGCATATGTGGCACCAGAATGAATGGAGGGACACCCAATTTCTCAAAAAATTTCAAAGAGGGGGAGGGTTGTCTTTCCAAAGCCCCCTCGCTGGTGCCAATTCTTTTGTTCCAAGAATACGCACATATTGTGATACTCCATATTTAACTGCAAAAGTTAGCATAGGCCAACATAGCCCCAGATTACATGTAAGGACACCCAAATTTTCCAAACGTAGCAGGGGACATCTCCATACACACTCACCTACACCAGCGATCCCTCAGCATGCTGCATGCACCCCGTCAGAGAAATCTTGAGTATGCGCCACTAGTCACATTGTCACCGACTCTTAGGGGATTTGGGTCACGGGTTAGGGTTATGGGTTAGATTTTAGGGTTATGGGTTAAATACATCCTGTGCTTATACATACAAAACGAAAGGTAAAAAAGGGATTTTTCTATATTAATCCCTCACGCACCTCGTCGCGGCACAAAGAAGGTATAATGTTTAGCATTGCTACAAAGGTTTAGGAAGGAAATAAAAGGATAGAAAGAAGATTAACTTTTTTTTTGAAGGAACGTTTTATTTCTGCCTTCAAATACTTATATACAGACAGATTCATACAAATTTTGTTAAATAAAAATAATATTTACAAGTATTTAGTATTTACAGTAATTAACTTAACACGCGTAATTTCAACAGTACATTTTACATTTTAATATTGAATAAAAACAAACGCAAAATTAATTGTCAGTGTAATACAAACGAAAGGAAAGTTTACCATCGTTGACTGAAACAAAGGAATTACCAGCTGTCCAGACCTTTCTAAACCCAGAACCACTGTATCTCTGTTTGTCTGCCTTTACGCGATCTTCAACGTGTTTCGTTATTGCCGAGATTAAAGCTCGGGTTGACTGAAGTTTAGACTCAAAAACGTGAAGGCATCTAGACTTCCATATAAAAAAATGTTGTTACGCAAACCACGAACCATAATCTATCGAAAACAGCCTTCGGACCTTTAACTCCTGGAAAACCATTCAAAAATTAATTAGTATTCGTATTGAAAAGACTACCTGGAGAAAAGTTAAGTACTAAATTTAACCAAGAAAGAATTAGCCCAACTTTCGGACATCCGCTAAAAATGCGTTTAACGGACTCAGCGCACGAATAACTAGTCATCGGGCAAATCCCATCACCCATCTTTCACTTCTTAATTTTACTGCCCGTGTAAAGCACATTATGGGCCAAACGCCTCTGAAAGTCTTCCAATTTATTGTCCAAAATACTATTATTTGCCCCCAAATTTGAGACCATGGATGGTGTTGGTGCTGGTGCTGGGATTGTGTTCTACACAAGCAATTTTCACATCAGAATCACGTAAAAGTTTAACCAGCTGTTGCGTGCAATTGAGCGAGGTGAATGTCTGATCTAATGTATACAGACGTTTAACAACTTGACAAGCGTAAAACAAGTGGTCGGTGCAGACATCAGCATTGGGCATAGAGTTAGACCAAAGTTGAGAATAATGACCTGGAAGTACTTTGGCAGTAAAATATCTAGCAAGGGTCAGATAAGTAGGAGTGGGAGTAGAGTTTAGCTTAGGAAACAAGGACTTAGCTAAGTGAATGTCCATCTTGTCATTAAGGCTGTCGAGTCCCAACCCACCTTGGTCCTTGGGAAGAACCATGACCTTGCGACTTACTAGGTCAGGCTTTTTCTCTCCCCAAATGAAAGCAAACACAGTTTTGTTAACTTCCTTGATCACTGACATTGGAATGGAAAACACAGGAGCGAAAGAGTAAAACAATGGGTACAGGAGGGAGTTGACTATAACATTCTTTCCAAAAAGTGTCAAATTCGCAGATTTCCAAAAATTAGGATTTGGGGGTAACTTTGCCAAGTGGATCTCTGTTTTGTAAACTGATATAAAATGTTGTTTATTACTTAACGGGAAACTTTCTGATCCCATTTCTATTTCTAGGGGCGTTTGACAGAGCTGTCCCTTGTCTCCCCTCCTGTATGTTCTCTTTATTGAGCCAGTGGCATGTTATATAAATAATAGGGTCAGTGGTGGGTCAGTGGGAAGGGTTAAATTTATTCAGTATGCCGATGACGCAACTTGTGTAACTTCTAATGTAAATGATATTCCTAAGTTTACTGATGTTTTCGATTTGTTTCATAGAGCTACAGGAGCTTCGGTTAATTTTGATAAGACTCAGGGGATAAAGCTTGGTCGTTTGACCTCTGAGCTAGCTACTTCCACTTGATATCGTATGGAGCACAACTCGTATCAAAGTTACTGGCATCACATTTGGTTCAAATGAGTCCGTTAATATTTACAAGTATTTACAGCTTAATTAATTAATTTTTACAGAGCTAAAATATTTACATGTTTATACAATCTTACACACATTTCACAGTACCTACCAAATCCCACAAAGGATCAAGCAAGAATAACACTTTTTAATGGAATGGCGCGTTACCGATTCAAAGGTCGCGCAGCCGTCCGCGCTAGCCACTCTGCCAAGTTCAATCAATCAGTCTGTTGTAGTCGCAAAATACTCAAACATAATTCAGCTTTCACACGAAGACAATCATCTAGGGTGCTATATAAGCCCTTCATCCATTAAGTGATGTGACAGGCCTGAATCTCTATCGATTTGTCTCCGGCGGAATAGTACAAATAGGGAGACCTCCTTTTTTGGTGGTACAGGTCAGCCACTGCTTCTCAATAATGTAGGGCAATACCACATTTTCCGTGAATTACTATCTGCGGATCACGATTTTTTTTCTGCAGTGCGAATAGTTCAGTCCATTGTCTTCTTATCTGACCTGCAAATAAAAAAGTAAGGCGCGTAACCACTGGAAATGGAAACTCATGAATGAAGGCATGCACTCACGAGTAACGTGTAAGTCACTCCCATACACGCCTACTCCGCCAGCTTATTTGCGCATGATTACCTTAGACACGGTCCTTGGAGATATACCATCAATTCTGTTCATAATATCAACGTATAAGTTTAGTATAGTGACGTAAGTTTTAGGTACAATGACATGTATGTTTAGTATGGTATCGTATGTTTTAGGTATACCGACGTGTCGTTTTGGTAAAGTGACATGTAATTTAGGTAGAACATCATATCATTTTGGTATAATGACGTGTGTTTTAGCTATGATGTAAATTTAGTATAGTGACATGTATGTTTAGTATATCAACGAATCAAATAGCATTACCATCATATTTGGTGGCCCTTTCCGCGAACCATAGGTGCCTAGTTTGATTAACAGGTTATTAAGTTAATATGTGTACTAATTAGATTGACTAATTTATAGTTAGTCAAGGCTAGTTAGTCCAGCATGCTTGACTAATGTAAATGGAGTGCTTGACTTACATATGACTAAGTTTAGGCTAGTCAAGCCGGTGCCTTTTTTGACTAACTTACGGACTGTTGATCAGACAAATGTTAGTCATGAGTATTCTATGTTAGTAAAGAATGTTTGACCAATGCGCTAGAATAGTTCGTTTGTTATACTTTTTTAACATTGAATCATAACCAAACATGTACACATGGGAAAGCAATATTCACAAATCGCCCCAATTTTTTTTTTGATAGGCTACATTATTTATTAACCAAATCATACAACAGTTAACATTGCCGTAATCATCAAGCCATGCAGTGAGGAAGATACACCTATACTGAGGTGAATTGTCGTATTACAAACACATTATTTTGCAATCCGACAATGCGCAGTATTATCACCAAAACGTTTCGGATTAAAACTGTATGGCCATTCATTAGGGAAAATGAAAGAAGTTATCCAAAGCAAGAGAAAATAAAAATCCTAAGAAATTAATGTCAATCAAAAGCTAGTACAGCAATTCTATTTCACTCTGCTTATCCTCCAATATTTCAGTCTGAATTACAACGTGAAAGTTAAAAACAACGTGAAAGTCTATCCGGTTTTGAAACAGATTTCACAACTTCTCCAATCCAGGGCTATAGCTGGTATGGTACTTGATAGTCAAAGACCTCAATAAAGAGTTTAGGGATGACTAGTTGACTAGGTAATATGATCAAACAGGATCTTCAAATTTATTCTCGTTTTCATAGACATGTAGTAAGAGAGGACTCGTTGTTTTCATGTAGGTTTGATACCTGTCTTTTTCTAAATGTTTGTTAGAAAAGCAGATGGACGTTGTGTTCAACATCCTAGTAACAAATTAAAATCCAATGTCCAAAATGTAATAATCCACTGTCAAGGTCCAGGAACAAACATTGCACAGTATACAAGGACATCATTCAGTGTCAGTCATATAGGAAACTTCTCTGCTCTTAGGAAGAATGTGCATAGAGAGGGGTGTTGTTGGGTTTCATGTATGGCTTGTATGTGCTTGTGCTGCGATCGAAAGTAAGGTCTAAAAAGTCCACTATTTTTTGTTTGCTACGATTTCTATTCTTAGCCTGTTATTTGGGATTATCTTGCATATTTCGTTCTTTATGTTTTCTGTTTGCCTTGATGTTGCATTGCAAACAGCCAAACCGTCGTGTCTGTATAGGCCGACATTCATGTAAATGTGCTGAAGTTGTGATAGAAGGTACAATCCTATTAGTTCACAAGTTTCAACAGTGTAGAGGATAATATGCCTTTTGAATGATGGTATGCCTGTGTAGTTTGATGCAAAGTCTAAAACCTCGTTGAGGAGGTCGGCAGTAATTGAGGGGTGAAACTCATAAATGGCAAAATATTTTCAATCATTTAGCTTCCTTCACAGGGTTGAGCACTTTAGCATTGCCTGGTTGACATTATTAATTACTTTTTACCATTACGGTTACATATATATATATATATATATATATATATATATATATATATATATATATATATATATATATATATATATATATATATATATATATATATATATATATATATATATATATATACATACATATATATATATATATAAAATATATATACACATATATATAAATATATATATATATAAATATATATATATATATAAATAAATAAATAAATAAATATATATATATATATATATCATAGTATTAGAAAAAACATATACCGTGTGTTGGAAAATAAACTAAATAGTGTCTAATTCCAACGAAATGGTGATACACATAGAAGAACACTACACAAATAACGTTTCGATTGCCCTGCAATCTTCCTCAGAAATGACCAAGGCTGTTAAACTTGACGGACTCACTAAAGCTTTACTTATTGATTGAGTAAGGGGATAAAAAAGATGTGTCCCGATTAAGGCCAGTGCTGTGGGATTGGAGTTTGTGTATTAGCCGCTGTTCTTACAGCTTTCTGTTGTTGCTACTGGTAAAACCTTGTTTGGCGATAAAGCAACGGAGATCGAGGGGAGAGTGGCCTGTTGAATTAAAGGGGGATGCTACTGGAAAGCCGGGAGGGTTATTTATAATGCTGTGTTTGTGATAATTAAACCTCATTCTGAAACGATTTGGTGTTTCACCTACATAAATGGCTTCAGGACATATTGAACAGGACTATGATCCAACACAGAAACTCCACAAGGAATTGATCTCTCTAGTGGACGAGATTGAGAACAGCGACACTCAAAATCTTATTAGGTCCCTTATCCCGCACTATCCCCGTGCTGGAATTTTTTACACCATCCCAAATTTGCACAAACTGGAGGGCTTGGTCGCCAGACATATTGAAAACGATGAACCACAGCCGGTCGGTTCTCTCGAAGAAGATGATGTAATGTCTCTTGCCAAGGCTTTTAACATCGTCCCGCCTGGCAGACCTATAGTTTCGGGGAAGGGTACATTCACGGAATACCTCACATTCCAAGCTACATAAAGTGCATCACAGATTTCCTCAACAAGTTGACGACAATCAAGGATATTCCCAATATCAGCCTTTTGGTGACTATGGACGGGACAGCCTTGTATACGAACATTCCTGACGATGACGGAGTCAGAGCTTGCAGCCACTTTCTGGACTCTTTTCCTGTCACTGAAATTCTACTAAAGAAATGTGTTCTCTTATATCATTTATTCTCAAGCACAATAATTTCACATTTGGAGATAAGCATTATTTACAGGTCAGCGGGACGGCCATGGGTACGCCATGGGTTTCGCCAACCTATTCATGGCCCTTATTGAAAGTGAGAAAATCAATAACAGCCCTCACAAGCCGCTGCTCTACATCAGATTCATTGATGACATATTTTTACTCTGGACCCATGGCTGCCCCTCCCTGGATGAATTCATTCTATGGGCTAACTCAATCCACCCGTCCATCAAGTTCACTGCTGACATCTCTAATGACAAGTTTTCCTTCCTGGATGTAATCGTAAACCTAACCCCTAATGGCTTTAAGACGAGTTTATAAAGGAAGCCCACGGATAGGCCCACTTATCTCAATTACACTAGTTTCCATCCACCGCACATTAAGTCTTCGATAGTCTTTAGCCAACTTTTGAGATTTAAACGCATTTGTTGTGATAAAGTGGATTATGACAGAGCTGTTTGTGGCCTAGTTAAAATCCTGTTGAGGAGTGGCTACCCATATAAACTAATTTCTAGAGAAATCAACCGGGCGACAAATATTTCCCGGAAGTCATCACTCGGTACAAAAGTAAGGGGGCACACCGTAACCGTATCGCTTTTGTCACCCGGTTCAACCCGTCTAACGACCCATTGTTAGGTTAAGTGAAAAGAGATTGGAGAAACCTTAAAAAAGACCCGGATCTGGCTGAAAATTTCTCTTGTCCTCCGGTTCTGGTGAAGAAACAACCCCCAACTTATACAGCCTTCTGGTTCACACCTAAACTGGCCCCCCCCCCCCTCATGCAACGTACTATGTAGGAATCCCCGCTGTAAAATATGCGAGCATTTTGACATCAGCCCATTTATCGAATTTAGTAACAAAGTCAAGCTTTACCCAGACAGGGCAGGTTGCAATACCCCTGGTGTAGTGTATGCACTTTACTGTACAAAATGTCTTGAAGCCATTAATGAGGTGAAACAGCAAGTCGTTTCAGAATGCGGTTTAATAATCACAAACATAGCATTAGAAACAACCCTTCCGGCTTTCCAGGAGCAGCCCACTTTAATTCACCTGGCCACTCTCCCCTCAATCTCCGTTGTTTCATCGCCAAACAAGGTTTTACCAGTAGCAACAACAGAAAGCTGTACGAACAGCGGCTAATACACAAACTCCAATCCCACAGCACTGGCCTTAATCGGGACACATCTTTTTTATCCCCTTACTCAATCAATAAGTGAAGCTTCAGTGAGTCCGTCAAGTTTAACTGTCTTGGTCATTTCTGGGGAAGATTGCAGGGCAATCGAAACGTTATTTGTGTAGTATTCTTCTATGTGTATTACCATTTCGTTGGAAATAGAGCGTTATACTTTGTATTGACAATATGTATATATATATATATAACGCTAATTCCCACCTTAGGGGGAAATTGCTATATCTGGGCGTACATAGGGTGAAAAAATAACAATAAAATACATAAGATAAAATATTCGCCCTAACGTGTAAAAATATAAACAACGTTTTTTCAATGGCCAGCCATCCGTTCGTGTTAACAGCTAGGTGTCCGTAAATTTGACAACATTGAAGTAATTGCATCTACTTTGTAAATCTAGGAGGGCGCCCTTGTCCGTTTACGTATTCCTATAGAAAAAGTGTGTAGAAACGTTACGGCAAGACTTATATTTCGCCCGAAAATTTTTTTCTCCCTAAGGTAGACTATATATATATATATATATATAACTGCAAGTGCAACTGCCTCATGAACAACATTGTGCACCAAGCAACTGTAGCACGCCGCGACAACCATAGCGAAGAAACATACATTGGTCTAACAGAGAACACATTCAAAACAAAATACACCGCCCACAAGTCTGGCTTTAAACACAAAGACAAAAGAAACGCAACTGCACTCACTGACTACATCTGGAAACTAAAGGATACAAATGTAGAACACTCCTTAAAATGGGAACTAATGAACAAAGCTCGAGCATACTCCACTTCATCTAAAACTTGTAATCTCTGTCTGGAAGAAAAATTCTTCATTATACTCAAACCTTCCTTAGCAACTCTAAATAAAAGAAACGAAGTGATAAGCTGTTGTAGACACAGGAACAAACATCTACTGTGTTATTATTCTAAAAGGTAATGTATCTTAACTCGCTGTACACCTTTCGTGTCTGTTCACATCGAACACGGAACGAACACGTGCTTAAAAACGGACACGTTCAAAAGTAGCGAACATATACGTATTTAACGTTATTGACATCATATTCTACTTCAGGCTTCTGAGGAGTGAGGACCTACATTATTGGCCCTTACGAAACAGTTCTGTAGAGCTATGTTGTAAGAACTTATTGCAACCTTTTCAATATTACAGCTCCCTTCAGAGAGTTGAGCACTTTACCATTGCCTGGTTGACATTATTAATTAATTTTTACTATTACGGTTATATGTATATATATATATATATATATATATATATATATATATATATATATATAAACATGACGGAGAAACTGTAAAACAACGGTGCTACAGAATTGAAAGGCTGGATCTCCGAGGAGATACAAATAGCGGAAGGCTAGAATTTAGATAAATTAAACAGCCAAAAGGTTTGAAGTAGAGCTTTCGAGGAATACTACCTCTTTGTCAATACTTGGTCAGAGAATGACAAGGAGTGAGAAATTTTGGAAGCTTTTAAAGGTGTTGACAATGGTCTCACCTCTATTGTGACAGGATAATCCTTCTTAAGGCAATTGAGCAGGTTGATTGACCGGGAGGGTCTGATCGGATTACTCGGGTGTAACCCATCAACAATAGGAAAATCCTCTTGAAAGTAATTAGAGAAATTGTTAGGCCGGAATGGCCTGATCGGATTATTTTGGTTATTTTGGTTATTTTGGATTATATATATATATATATATATATATATATATATATATATATATATATATATATATATATATATATATATATATATATTCTAATTTAAATTCTAATTCCCACCTTAGGGGGAAATTGTTATATCTGCGCGTACATAGGGAGAAAAAAATAACAACAAAATACATAAGAAAAAGAGTTCGCCCTAACGTCTAGAATATAAACAACGTTATTTCAATGGCCAGCCGTCCGTTCGTGTTAACAGCTAGGTGTCCGTAAATTTGACAACTTTGAAGTAAATGTATCTACTTTGTAAATCTAGTTGGGCGCGCTTGATCGTTTGCGTATTCCTATAGAAAAGGCGTGAAGAAACGTTCAGGCGAAACTTATATTTCGCCTCAAAAAAATTATATATATAAATAATATATATATATACATATATATATATGTATATAGATATATTGTGTATATATATATATATATATTATTGTATATATATATATATATATAATTGTATATATATATATATATATATATATATATATATATATATATATATATATATATATATATATATATATATATATATATATATATATATAATCACCAATGTATTACTCACCTCTAAATTCCTTTTAAACACGAAAGAGTGAATTAAGGTTTCCTCGACATATTTTTCAAGTTAACATCCATTATGATACTGCTGGACAATAGGTGTACAATGCTCCAGCATTTTATGGAACACCACTTTTTATACCTCAAATTTCTTTTTCGGAATACCAATCATACAGGTTTGGTTCAAATGTACTAAATCAAGTTCAATTCTATAGGGAGCTTTATTGCCTTCAATTATAGAACATGACTGGCGTACTAAGGAATTTTAATTAAGGTGGTCGACTGCAGGACCTATCTGCCTGTCTTGGGAAGGGCCAACAAACACATTCCTGGTTTTTGTGTCACTTCTTCCAAATATTGATACATTTCCGGGAAATTCGACATCCACATGCAAAACAGCTTGTGTGTGGGGGGGGGGGGGGTGAAGATGCAGATATCGTTTTCACCAAAACTTCTCTCCTTTTGTGAAAATATGTTAAAATAAGGTGTTAAAGATTCGGAATGATGTCAACCTCGGAATATTTTTAGTGTTTCTCTTAGGGTTAGGAGAAGAAAAAATGTTGAATGCGCTTCAAGCGCGCAGAAAATTTTAGTTTTGCATCATATCTGTGACAAAACATGCATTGAAAGTCTCCATCTAGCAGTTTTGATTAACCATTTCAGCCCATATGCTGATCGCAACTCGAGTATTCCCTTTTATGGTTCGCGTGCCTATAGCTTTTAAAAGGTATCTGATGATAGGTGTGTGTGAAAGCATTTGGGTACGGTAGGCCAATTGTTTCCGGCCTGCATGGAATATAAAGCCTTGCTCGAGAGACTGTCTTCAGTAGACGCGAAGCGTACAGAAAATTTTGAAAAATCGCAACAGGCAGCCGGAAATGGCGTGTCCAGGCTTGTGAGTAGTAGCTGAGTTTTTCAATTATTTTAAGTGTGATGACCATTGTATCAGGATCGCATTGCACCGCGCGAGGAGGCTATGAAGATGTGGATGTTGTATTGCAGAAAGCTTTAGATTCTGGGTTTCCTGTAACGAAATTTAAAGAGTTAGGCAGTTATTGAAGAATCTGCACTTCCTTTATATATTGGTGGCAAATCTGAGAATGATTGCTTTTCCTAAAGTGGTCCCGAACTCTTTGGCAAAGATCCGTTCGACGAAACGACACTATAAACTGCTTCCAGAACAGGAGTGGCGCATGGATTTCCCCGACAGGGGGCCAAGCTCCCCGACAGGGTGCCAGCATTTCCAGGCCCCGACAAAGGCTTTCAGTTAGTCCCGGTGGGATGTGACTTAACAGATTTTGAGGCCGGCGAAACGCGCGAAATTTTCGGCTTTCTTTTCAACAAAACTTAAAAATCTGGAGTTTATTTTCAAGACAAAATTTCGATTTTTTAAAGAAATCTCGCTTTTGTGAGGACCATTTAAAAGTTGGGGTGTGTTTTCAAGAATCTGTCCACAATATGGGCAAATAAAAAACGTCACTAGGCGACATCCGTAAATATTTTTGGGTTACGCATTTCATCGTTTTTAGGCCTACGAACTAAGGCTTCAACACGAGACTAGGTTGCCCGAAAAGGTTTTTCCTTTTTTGAAAGAAGATTTGAAAATTAGGAAATTATTTTATTGGAGAAATTCTAGAATTTAATGGAAGAAAATTTGGTTTTGGGGTGCAGTCATTGTGAAATATTTGGGTTTTTTAATTAATTGATATGACTTAATTAGGTAGAGTGTTGAGGTGATTAACAAGGTTGGCTTTGGTTATTTATTGTACGGAGTATCAATCGAAATTGGAAAGTTTTGTCACTTTTAACAATCTGAAGCTTTAATTGGAGAAAATTTGTAATTTTTGACAGATTTATGGGCTTTATGGTAGGATCTAATCTTCTTATAAGAAAATCAAGTAGAGCGTGATCTGTAGTTTTGTTGGGGTTACTGAATATCATTATGCAGATTTTGGCCCTGGGACCATATTGGAAAATTATGCCCCGGAAAGTTTGGCTTCCCATATATTTGAAGATTTATATTGTATGTATTGACATAGACGTAAGGGAGCGTTTCAGATTGGGAGGGTCGGAATTCTCTTTTTTGTCCGAAAAATGTAATTCTGCCCGAATGACCAAAAAGTGCAGAGCACAGAAAGGTTTCAAAAAATTAAGAATCCCCAGAAAGCAGGAAACGGCATTTCTCGGGCTCGTTCCTGAAAACAAATCAGTCATTATTTTGATATTCTTTCGCACTAAAATTTTCACTCCACAATGTTTTCCCCCAAACGAAGAACGCTATCTAAGCGGAGCGCCACCATGAGTTGGCGCAGAGCGTATAGAGAATTTTTAAAAAATCTTACCCCTCATACAGCCGGAAGAGGCATTTCCCAGACTCGTACATAGAAATGAAGCAGTAGTAATTTAGAGCTTTCCTTTAAAATGTAAGTTTCACTTCAATAGAAATAACCCAACTTGCTAGGAGGCATTATCCCCAGCTCCCCCGCTTTCGACCCCTAAGGCTGCAAACATACATAGAACAGGTAAAAAAGGGCGCGCGCGCAAAAAAAAAAAAAAAAAAAAAAATGGTAGTAAGGGAGAGATCCAGGGAAAGCGGTTGAGCATGGTGCTTACCTTAACCAAACGAAATACAATATCGTTTACGGCAGACCAAAGATAAGCATTGAGCACCCTGTGTAAATATTTTTGATATTTTCATAATGAAACTTTCCTTTTTTCTTGTAAAAGCATCATCATTCTCCGTCTGATTACATTTTTTCGCTCCAGGCAGGAGGAAATGACGCATATTCATACGCAGTTGATATATTCAGGTTTCACATTTGACTAATTAATTGGCAGCACCAGATATACCAAAATACACGAAAAGTATCGTAACATCTTGGGTAAACTAAAAGACAGGCAAAGTAAATCTTAATTGTTTTCTACGCATTGTGAACACGATGATAACATATGATACTTCTCCTAAGGAAACAGATGTTGTAACAAACTCAGATGACAGTTGTACACCGAACCGCCATTGATCTATTGGGGTGTCTTGGTCGCATTTTCAGGAAGCAACGTCACAAAATGTTCAACAATTACAAAAATAATCGGCTGGGAGCCATGTCCGTCCCCGTCTGGGTACGCCAATGTTAAATATAATGAAGGAACCCGAACTTAAAAACACCGATGATGTGGATCACATTTTTTTCAAATCTTATTCAAAAAGCTCAAGGGACTCCCCATCGTTAAAGCACGCAAGTGCTACCTGGATGCACCCTAAGTTAAAATAACAAAAACGCCTTAGGAATCTTATCATCGAAGGTAGGTTATCATCATGGAAGGCTAATATACGTTATGTTGACGCGAACTAAGCTAATGGTTTCGGTAATATTGTTTCGTCAGTTTGAGTGTGTCGTTGCTACAAGACTTTTCTTTATTTTCTCAAATTCTGCTTTTTTGTAGGATTTTCAAAATGTATCTTTGGTTGTTTGTAAATAGATGGGAAGGAACGGTTTCATTCTGGACTGTCGGTTCGCATTTGTACTAAAAATTACATTTTTTTTTTCTACCAAGTTATAAAGCGCCAAGCTTAGGCATACTCCGTTACAAAGAAAGTCAAAAGAATAGAACAAAGCCAAATTTATTTTTGATATTAAGGAGAGGAAAACAAATAAAAGACCAAAGCGTTTCGTTTAATGACATTGTAGCTTCTCGACAAAAGGAGTGAAAAGTCCCCAAGAAAACTTATCAAAAGGTATATTCAAATCTTTTGATACACACACACACACACACACACACACACAACCTTCCAACAAGGTAAGTGTGGGATTGATTCGGAAATAACCTACCGATGCGCAGTTTCAGAAACGTCTTACGATGAAATTATCCTTCATCTTTACTGCCTCATGGAGGACATGAAGGAAAAATACACACTTTTACAAACAGTTATTCACATCTGACCGATTTAAAAAGAAACAGTTGCGCAACAACTTAACGTAAGTCATCAAACGATTCAGACATGAGTAAGTTGGTAGTAATGTCTTTACCCCTACTGCTAACACAGTGGAAATGTGTATGACCTGAAGGCACAAATAATGTAACAAAATTGGATCCTATTTACGACCTACACAGCCTTTGATCTCATCAGACATCTCTGCTAATTTCTTAAAAATAGCAACGTCACGGCTTGTTACTTAAAATTTTCAGGCGAAAGACTATCGTCATGATATATCATCACTTCATAACCCTTTCTAGACCTTAAAAATGAACATGTAGCTTCAGTTTTAACGTATCACATCCTTATGCTATATACGAAACTTGTTTCAACAGAAAGGTCGATAAAAGAAAATGAAGCATCGAAATTAAGCAATCTTAAACGGCATTAAAATATGGATTTGTTTTAAGGGGTTTTGCGATCTCCTTTTGAATAACTTTTAATTGCTTTCTGTAAAATATATTGGGTTGGATTATTGCTAAAAAAATCCCTTTCTGCCCTAATTTATATTACTGATGAGACCAGGAAACAATAATTACACCACCGTTGTTGTTTCATGGTCGCTCTTAGCTCTCTCAGAAAGCCCAATGAAAAGATGTTAAAATTGATCAACCAAATGGAAAAACTGATGCAATGTCATTACTGTAGAGTATTTAATGATACTCTCACCATTTACTGGGCCGTAAAACTCCAATTAACTAACTAACTCACCATTTCAATTTAAACCATCAAATTAGTGCAGGCTTCATTTTAATGATTGACGAAATATATTTATTTATTTGAACTCTTATAATTCTGAAGTTTCTGTAAGGGTTGCAAATTTTTATTTTTAAGTTAACTCCAAGCGCTTAGGAAAATTGAAGAATCAAGTCATATCATGTTTTAACAAAGATATTTAATCTGCTGGTTACATAACAGAACCCTGTCAATATATAGTACTCATTTCCAGTTTCGTGATAGCCATTACCCTTACCCTTGTCTTGCTTCAAATCAGTTTATCACTCTCCTTTGTAGACTTAGGTCATCTCAACTTGGTCTTCGATTTAGGTGCAAAATTTTGGAATTCTTTCCCCTTTGAAGTTACTAAGTGTAAAACACCATATGCATATGAAAAGCAGCTTAAAGTTCATTTCATTGCAAACTACCTTTGAACTTCCGCCTTTGTTCTTCAGTGTTTTTGTAGAGTATTCTGTTTGTTTTTAAGGGGTGTCGACACCCACAAGCTCCTAGGGGCTTTTAGTTGCCACTCCTCAGTCTCTTACCTTGTTTTGGTAAGTAAAGTAATTATTTTATGGTGTGTTTAAGCATGATAATCCTTACATACTGTAATTTCGTTACATTTACCACTCTCAGAATGTTGTTTAGTATTTTATATTATGGTAAGAGATTGGAATAAAAGTCCTACTGAACTGAACTGAAATCCACCAAAGGCAATGCTCTCATACTTTGTGTGCGGCAGAAGTTAATTCGCCGATTCTCATTGCAATTCATATTCCTTAAAGTAATGCATGAATTGCAGACTTGAATTTCATTACTATTCGTTACACTTTAAATTTGTTGACAGGATCGATTTGGTGGCGGTATCAAAGACTACCGACTTCTGGTCTACAGCAAAGCGGATGCTTTCCATTCAGTGACTTTAGATGAGTTCGTTCAAGCAGAAATCAATGATGAATCACAAATAATGACCGACTTCTTCCGGGAACTAGACTGGAGAATTGTAGCCATAAACAATGCCACAACTGTCCCAGCGGAAAAGAAGAGAAATCAGGAAGTTATCATTGCAATGGTGGACAAATTGAAAAATCAAAACAAGGGCAATGTTTATACAAACGAAATGTTCCAAGAAGCTGCGAAAAAAAGGGAAGAAATCCAACAAAAGGGGAAAGAAAAGGGGTGGAACCCAGACATTATGGATGCTGTCGAAGTAGTCATAGAAACTAATCCGGATATTTCTAAAAATCCTGAAAGGTTAAGAATGTCTGTTAAACAACATTTGGAAGACAGGAAACAAAGGTTTCAAAACTATTTGGATGAGGCAAGACAATTCAGTCAGATGAAGGAAAAAATTAGTTTTGCAAAACAAGAAGCAGATGATTTTGAAACAAAAGAAGGCTTGGAGGGACACCAGGAAATATGTTCAGAGTTGCAGGAAGGGAAAAAGCCCGAGATAGACATTAAAGGAAAAGGAGGAAAAGACTACTCACGAAAAAAGTTGGAAATCCGTTTTCCTTTGAATGACAACAGCAAAAAGCAGGTGAAAGAAGATAATGCAAGTAGACGTTGCCTTGGAAAACAGCAGGAAGATGACTTGGAAACTGAAATTCGGAAAGACCGAGAGGAGAATGAGTCTAGGGTAAGAGAGGAGCATCTCAACCGAGAAGGTTCTAAGTTTAACGTTGACCAGCCCCAGCTTGAAAAAGAAGCAGAAAAGTGGAATAAAGAGACGATAGATTTACAGAAGAAGGAAACAAGGCATCCACAAGCAAAGGTGAATGAATCGGAAACCAGTACAACTCGCCACAGAAAGACGGAAATGACCAAGGAAGAATCGGCAGATACACATGAAAGTAAAAAAGAAAGACCAACTCCTGTACAAAGCCGGGAAGAAATGGAAAGGAAGTTTCGAGAGGAGTTGATGAAACAAAAAGAGGAGATGTTTAAAACACATCAAGATCTTCAACGTAAAGAAAGAGAATTGGCACAAAAGGAAAGGGAACAATTGATCAAGGAACATGAAATGAGATTGGAGCTAACTCAAAAAGCCCTCGACAGCGCTAATGTGGCAAAACAAGTTACCGAAATAGCAAAAGAACACGAAGATGCTGTCGATTCAATGAGCCAAATAGTAATGTCCGGTATACAAAAACTTTACAATTATGGGTGGAGCTTTTTCGGATATAAGGAGTAAACATTTTATACAACATGCAAGACAGTGGCGGGTCCAGGAACTTTGCAGTGGGGGAGGTCTGCATGTGGATAGGATATCAAATGTACCCTGAGCGAAGACCCACAACATGTATGGCTGTTGTTCAGCCTTTGATGCCTGTAAGAATTCAGGAAATGGCACTTCCCAAACCTCCCCAGACCTATTGGGGTTTAACTGTTTTGTTCCAAAATCAGCATTCTGTGCTACATCGCAGTATAATAGCATAGCCTTTTTAAAGACGTTCTTGCAGATATACGCAGGTACAGCCTACATACTTTCGTCACTACATGGGTTTGATAGGACTGGGAGTATAAAATGGCGGGAGGAAGAAAGCACTCTATACCGACAAGCGAACAAAATGTGACAACAAAACCACGGAAAATATAACTGCTAAAAATAAAACAATCTTGATCAAATTATGTTCATTATATCAATAATAGTGCAATTGTGACATCTGAAGGAGATGTAAAATCCTGACAAAAATACATCACATACATTAGGCCATGTTCCTTAGCCAGTGGCATTTCGCTGTCCACCTTGCAGTCATCCCTATGGCCTCTTAAGGCAATACTTAGAGTTGTGCACTCAAGATAATAGTTTTAATAATCGAAACCAAATGATTACGGTTGTTCTGAAAATTTTGTTTTGTGCTGTGCATTAACAACTATTTTCATATCAGTATTTGAATTAATAGAGTACAAAAAATTGTCTGCCATCACTTGTGCAGTCAAATGATACTATTTTACCAGGTGTTCTGTCAAAAAACCGTGCTTGCCTTTAGGGTGACTGTAGTTTGACAAAAGGCTTGTTCTTTAAATTGCCCAGATTTGTTACCTTTTTCCTGATGTTAGAAGTAGCATCTGGCGCAAACAACGCACATGTTACAAAGACGAGACCTTTCATTGACGGTAAATGTTTGAAACGATTCTTTTTTACTGATATATGTTGCTTTCCAAGAAACACCTTCAGTGGATTTTTTTCCTTTCCGTGAGCAAGGATTAAACCTTTCACTTGGCATACAATGTTTTGTCAGAAGACGTGTCTTACTATAACAATCCCATGATTTGACCAGAGCGGCATTCCTACTTCCGTTTCAAACACACAAGCAATACCATTTCCCGCTGGCACCATAGTGTCATACGCATGTCCAGAAGATGTGTTTGCATTAGATGCGTGTGTACAGCTAGGCCCGGCTGTTCAGCACTTTCAACGCTCCGAAGACCTCTAACGACACAGTTGTGCGATTATTCAGGAGAACCTTTTCTACCGTAAAGCCTACCTTCTCTAACTAATGTGTCGCCAGGCGGTTTGCACTGCACTTCTTCTTTTGACTGAGCGATGAAAAAGTCGCTGACGAATTTCTTCCATTTCTTATGGGGAGGATCAAAATCTTCCATCTTTATCTCTTTATGAGACTGTCCATATTCACAAACGCAAACTCCAAACAAATATTCCTTGGTGATGATAGGCTATTAGATAATCCGACATATTTCAAGAAGACACACAACCAGCAACGCGAAATCGGTACACGGTATTAAGCTATGTCATGCGTAGACTGTACGTAGTTCCACGTATTGTTTATACATAAGCCATTACAATAATCATTTATAGACACATATACGACGTTACAAACAGCGTTAGCAAAACGGCCTTTGGCGGGAAACCCTAGATTTAGTATTCGTTATTGTGCAATGTGTAAACGAAACGGGAATTTACCAAATGAATGATACGGCAGATAGATACGTTATAATTTATATTCTTCATTTTATTGAAGAATGCGACACAAAAAACGGAAATCAGATAATGTAACAGTTATCACTGTATTTTAAAAAAAGTAATGAGGCATAGGCTACAATTAGCCGGGCTATGTATACAACTTTTACCATTCCGGCGGGTGGGATGCATACTCCCTATCTACCTTCTTGATCCACCACTTATGCAAGAGGTTACAAGTGGTAATTAGTCGCCTTAGAAAAACCGCAGTGCTAATTTGGAATGATTTTGTCAACTGGAAACAGGACGTGCCATAAGATTTCACCATACATGCTAAATTAATATTGTATTCAATACAATAAATTCCTTTACGAAATTGAATTTATTAAACTCAATCATACAATTCACTGAAATGGAACACGTTTGGTACCTACTCTCCCCAGGGAAAGTGGCGTCTCAAGTTTCATTTAAGGGGCACCTGGATGCACAAAGATTTTGCAGAGGGTCACTGCTCGACCCAGTAATGTGCGCCAGAGGAGCTCCGAGAGCGAAGCGAGAGGCCAGAACGGGTAAGGACTAGGGGCCCGTCAAGGGACGTTTATTGCGTTCATGTGAAGCATCCTTAGGGTAGGAGTGACGGAGTCACGGGAAGCTCTTGGGTTTAAGCTTATTTGTGATGTTTCAATGTCCTTACATTGAGGGTTATTTTTTTTTGACTAAAAACTAGTATTAAAATTATTTGGGTAACTAAAAGTTTTATTATTAAAAAAAAATACCCCCCAGTAGCAAATATAGCTCAGCTACTCTGAAAAGAGGGGAGTTAAGCTCCAGACAAATCAGGTAATTTGCAGTGAGATGTGATTCTCTTCAGGAGACATGCAATCCTGCCTAAAAGAGTGTTTGAGCTGAGCGCCACCTTCGAATAACCCAGCGCGTACTTAATCTGAAAATATTGAAAGCATACAGGGAAATGGTATTTTTATAGGTGTTTCAAGCTATTTATGCTTTAACTACACAAGCTATATCACTTTTTGAAAATCCCATATCTCAGTTTCCAGAGGGGAACGCGTCATCTGCTCCCCTTGTATATAATACACAACTGCAAGGGATGGGGACATTTTTTTAGAAAGCATTGTCTATCCTGTCCATTCCCTGCCTTAAAGTAACTTTGTTGGATATTTAAAGACACGACTCAAAATTCTTACCGTTGCAAATTTGATGCATTCGCATATGTGGCATATTGACAGACTGCGGAAGCTCATGTGTGTTAAGTTGCTCGTCACTAAAAGAGGAAGTGATGTTTTTTAATTGTTCTTTTTAAATGTAGTTGATATGTAAATTTACCTACAGACAGATTAGAATTTTCACTTCACTGGAAATGAAAGATTAAAATTGGTTAAAGAATTTCATTAAAAATTCCACTTCATTGAAATCGCGTTCTGCAGAAAAAATAAAACAACAATTTGGTGCCTTTTCATAGAATACACGTTGATCCTGACAACGCTATTTTACGAAGAGGGTATGCAAATTAATGACAAAATTTTTTACAGGCATTAAATTGCAATGTTTATGTGTTTTATCGGTAGCATACATAAGTAATGAAAGCAAAGTAAAAAACCTAACACCAAGAGTAGGACTTACTTTTAAGTTACGCCATGTTTAAATGGTCGGTGTATGATGCATTTTCTTTCGTGTGTGTTTCTCATGCCAGTGGGATCTTTAGTATAGGCAACAAAAAACATCAGTTATAAAAAAATAGAAAGGGAATAATGAATCCCTTTGCGTAATATCTGGTACCATTGTAAGTGCTAGTTCTTATAACTTTTCCTGTAAATTAACTTGCAACGGTGTCATTCATCATTCTTTAAAAGGAAAACGCCTGAAGACTAAATTGTTTTGAAGACTGAAGGTAGTTTCGTCAAATAGTTTTAGCAGATTTATACTTCAAGCTGATTTTTATGTCAATACATTAAGTAAAATCAGTAATTTGGAACTTAAAGCAAAGATTTCAGTGAGAATGTTGTACGGTTAATAAAAGTACTTTTGTCGTGTAAATATTTGCTTATATCATTGCTATATTCGGAGTACTGAACTGCAACTGAACTAGCACTCTCCAGCGAAAATTGTATCTAAATCGATTCAACAATAAAAAAAAAAAAATGTCCAAGGATGCTAATAGACTAGGGTGTTAATTAAAAAAAATATATCGGACATCGTATTCATTTCAAAACAAGCGGATAATACAACGAACAACGTACAGCGGATAATACAAATATTGCGTTTATATACACATTCATATATTCTTACTTGACTTATATTTAAGTCTGCTAACCAGCCTCTTTACAATCCTACGTGTAGGGAAATATTATTAAGCCCAAAAAACCTATCACTTTTAGGGTGTAGAACATTTCTTAAGCTGAAGTACCCATAAATAAAAACCGCATCTAAGAGGCATAGCCTAAATTAGTCACACTATTTTTAATAAGTGCGGTGACGGTGCTGATCATTGCTAGCTATCTGCTTGTTTTTATATGTGTTTATTTGTTCATGTCGATGCATGCTCCTTTCAACCGAAATGAGGTTAAATTATCCTTTACCATTTCCTGTTGATTCGTTAGTGGCTATGGTGTGATTTCTGTCTTTTAAACAATCATCACTAATCTTTGTTGCTCTCGAATTGTAATGAAATTACGTAACCGTGTAAATTTTTCTAGACGCTTCCTTTATTGGAGTGCTCACAATCGCCACTTAAAGCAGTGAGCCCTTACCAATCGAAATCATATTTTAAGACTTAAATGTTGAATTCAAAATCTTGGGAGTCCCTAAATTTAAACATCGGATAATCTCTGGCAAATTTCACCAATTAGCTCACTCGAGCCAAAGATAGCTGTTACATAAGTTCCGTCAGATAGGGTCCTAAACCTAAATTAGCTCCTTCATTCTTAACATAGTGAGGCTTCCGGCCTTGTTACACAAACAAAAAAGTCAGATATTGCAAAGAACATGAGAATAATCACACATTAATAAATCTTAAGATTTGAGTTCCTGTAGAAGAAATAAATTCTCAAAATGGAGTAGAGGTGGATTTTTCAACAAATGTAATTTAGCAGTCGCGAATATGGGAGGCCTTTTTGGGGGGGCTTGGGCTTTAGATAATATTAATACAAATTTTATAATAAGAAGTATTACTAATTGTTTTAACTCTCGGTTAATACATTTAGAATGCATTGACACACTTTTTCTCAATTTAATTCTTCTAGGCATCTAAGAGGCAAAGATACTTGATAACTACCGAAAAGGCTACAGTATTTTATATAAATTTAAAATTAGTATCTACAAGGGCCACGATTTGTTTCCAATATTGCTGGCACGTCACCACATTTTTCAAAAACTTACTGTTTGGACGATATCTCACATATTGTAGGTACGGACATGTCGGCCGGTTCCCCTAGGATAGCCGTCTATGGTGTAACTGTAAGTTGGCAAGTGTAAGTTGAAATAAAGTCAACTCCTGTGTTTGATTGACCAATCATGCGTCAGGACTTCTATACACTTTAGTCGTTAAAAATTTTTCTTTATCTAAATGATTCTAGGTGTCATATTGATGGAAACGCTCCACAATTTTTCCAAAGACTATTTTGATGTTTAATTCATTTGACAGTTCCGCAATTTTAATTTTATGTTTTGACCAGATATCTGAATGCAGCTGAGTAGTATTTTTTATCCCTTGCCGTAGGTAGGGAAGGAATCTATGCGATGGTAATATCGTGTGTATGTTTGTGTGTGCGTGTTCTTTGGTAATGTATACACGAGGTCTCAAGAGAGAAATGTTCGAAAGTTCAATATTTTGTATAGATCTTTTTAGTTGAGAGAAAGAATCCTACTTATCTTGGTGGCTGTGAAAGGTCATTTGAGGTCAAAAGGGCTCAAAAACCGAAAACCTTGTAAACACGATATCTAAAGTAAGGAATGATCGACTGTTTTCATATTTGGGGTTTATAGAATTTTCAAGTTGGGAAAAGAATCCTGTTGTTTTTTGGTAGAGGTAGGAACTGCGAAAACTTCCAAAATGGCTAGTAAACACCCTATCTCAATATACGAATGACCAACACTCTTCATATCTGGTATGTAGATTCGGTAGGTTCAAAGGAAGAACCTGATTGTTTTGGGGAAGGTCAAAGGTCATTTTAGGTCACTTTGGGCAAAAACCGGAAAAAGCTCGTTAACATCCCATACAAAAGTTTTCCATGGCATTCTTAAGAAATGCCTATAGAGCTCTATAGAACTGTATAGAATCAACGCTTTTCTGTACAAATGTTTACTGTCGTCTATAGAAATTTGATGTTCCTTTAGAAGTCTATAGAATAGCCGTTTCCATAAAGAACAATCTCTATAGACTTATTCTACAGGCTACTCTCTATAGATATTCTATAGAAACTTATTCAAAAGTTTCTATAGAACTTGCAAAAAGGTTCTATTGAATTTTATACATTTTCTATAGAACACCTAATTTGCGTATTAATGTGCATAATTTGCAAATATAAAAGGTTCATTCAAATCCCTTTTTTTATCCTTGTAATGATAAAAAGTCCTCACCCAAAATATTATTATAAATTGAGCAAGAAATCATCAAATTCCAGCTCTCTTCACTGAATTACTTATGGCATTGGAAAAAATGGGCGTGACCAGAATTTTAATATAAAAAATTTTGACACAAAAGTTGTTAATTCATGCGTATAGTAGGTTTAAACTAATCAGATATTTGTGAAGAAACATCTTTTTGCAGAAAAGATAAGTAGTTCATCAATTTAGAAAGAGTATGTTAAGGTGTATGAACTGTTTTTCTCTAACAAGTATGAAATAACATTTTCCTCTACAGGCCTAACCAACGAGTCACAGATGTGGTATTTATAGCATTCGCTCACTTATTACTTTATCAAAAAATGTCCGTAACAATCAAGCGGAACTCCGCTCTCGGCCCCTGGTTTTCTTTCCCGAGACATAAGAGGATATTGGAAGAATTAAAATCATCTTGGATGCTAAATTTCATGCAAATTATGCTTAAGGTGCTGATTGGTCAGTTTCTATACATCTGTAATGTCAAATTGCAGGTATTAGGGTCAGTGGCGTAGCTGGGGGGGGGGGGAGGGCAAGGGGGGAGTTGCCCCATGCGCTGCCTCTAGGGGCGCCAAATCGAGATCACTTAAAAAACGTTGGACCTACCATTTGCATTGATATAGCAATTTCATCTTTTAATGAAATAATTTAGTAATATTGGCAAAATTAAATGCCAATCTAAACTAGAGCAAATGAACGTATAAATTGACAACAATCCCACAGGTTTTGCGAGAATTCTCGCTGGCTAACCATACACCCTACATACTTCCTGCAGAGAATTCCTACACAGAAAACCATAAGGGTAATTCTGACATAACCTTAACATTTGTTCTAATTAAAATGATGAGTGGTGTAAGTATTCATCAGATACCCCCGAAGATGGGGTAGGGACGCCAATTTCTTTTCTTGCCCCGGGCGCCACAAACCCTAGCTAAGCCCCTGATTATGATTAAAACTTCTATACAATTGCCATAGAATCTCTTCAGAAAAGAGGCCGATTTTTTAATAGAACCGATATACATTTTCCATGAAATATCGATACTGTTTGCATAGACCGTCTATACGTTACCTATAGAACCCCAGTAATTCTCAAAAAAATTTATAGAGTTTCTTAAGAAAAGTAGCCAACTTTTCTAAAAAACCTTTACGGGGTTTCTTTAGGGTTTCTAAGACCATATGAATATTTTATAGAAAATCTCGAACAGTTTCTATAGAATTTTGCCTATAGAAATTTAGAGGAGATTTTAGAATGGGGGTATCTAAAGTAAGAAATGACCCACACTTTCAATATTTGTTATATAGATTTCTCATGCTGGGAAGAAGGAACTATAATTTGGGGTAGGGGTCAAAGGTTACTTGGGGTAGTAAAAATCTCAAAAACTCGCAAACACGATATCTCATGATATGAAGGACCGACACTTCATATTAAGTATATAAATTTTCATGATAAAAAGAAGGGCCATACTGTTTTTGGTGGAGTTCGAAGGTCATATGAGCTCACCAGGCTTCAAAAAAAAAAAAAAAAAAAAAATACTAAACACGATATCCCACGATAGGAATGACTTACTCTTTCATATTTGGTGTATAGATTTGTAATGTTGGGAAATGGAAGCTTATCGTATGTGGTTAGGGTCAAAAGTCAGTTGAGGTCACTAGGGGTTAAAACACGAAAACCTCGTTAACATAACATTTCAAGTAAGGAATGACCAATACTTTTCATATTTGGCATAAAAGATTTGTCATGTCGAGTGGAAGATCCCTATTGTTTGTGGTTTGGTCAACGATCATTTCAGGCCAGAGGTTACACTGCCAAAACCACAAAACCAAGTAATGGGCTTCACTTTACAAGTTCTTGTTACCTGGAGACTTTGAAGTTTGCTGCAAACACGCATG
Organism: Holothuria scabra; assembly: GCA_037179385.1. NCBI lineage: Eukaryota > Metazoa > Echinodermata > Holothuroidea > Aspidochirotida > Holothuriidae > Holothuria > Holothuria scabra. The sequence goes on from CM074179.1 coordinate 69,700,981, forward strand.
TTGCCACCTAAAAAGAATCCCCCTGTCCCCTGCCTCCCTTCCAAAAGTTTTGGTCCCTCCAGTGCCTCGCCTGCCCACAAACCTGGAGGGCTTGTTATCAAAATATCTCAAAACAGCAGTGAAGGACAATTTTTATATTTGGTTCATAGATTTTTAGTTTTTTTTAGGTCATTTGACCTCACAGGCACTAACTATGCAAAAATCCCCTCAATGGCTTGTAAGGTCGCAGAGGTCAAATGCGATATCACCAGTGGTCATATGCCAGGTTACCAGAGGTGAAATGTCCCGTCCTAAGAGGTCAAATGCCAGATCACAAGAGGTCAAATGTCATTTGAGATCGTAAGGGGTTGTAAACTTCCTTAACATGATCCCTTCAAGTAGGAAAGATGGAAGGAGTTCATAATTGGTGTATGCATGCAAAATAGTAAATTTAAAAGATCCCTAATTGTCTTGAGGAGGTCAGAATCAGGTCAGCCATAATTAAAGATAGCATTTCCCAAGAATTTCAAAGAGTGTCATCTGAGGTCACCATAGCATACGTCAAAGGTATCCTTTTGTCAATAATTCCCTAAGCCCTCTAACTTTTTGGTTGGGACCAACTTTTACATATTAAACAGCTACTTTCAAAAAATGTTAAGGATCAATTTGTGTCTCCACCTATAATGTGAATACAGAATCGAAAACAGTTGAGAAACTAGTTATGAAATGAATATTTTAAAAATTGAAAATCGGACATGATTAAGTGAAGTTAGTTAGGAATATAAAATTTAAGAACTGCTGAAACAGAATTGAAAAGAAGAAAAACGCTGCAAGTACTCTATGTGTTTAAATAAACTTAAAGCATGTTAATAATTTTATACGGAAAACTACTTTTTGATTGTTGTCTATGTTTGGGTGATTAACAACTGGTGAAAATAATCAGGTTAGTGTGTTACATATTTGTGGTTTCCTATGGTTTGAAAATATGCCATGACGCTATCGGTAAAATAATTGCGCCCATTTTCAAGAGGGATTACTTTGTAATATTGATACTACCAATGTTACTGAAGGTTACGCCAGAAGTACCAAACAACGTATCTTGTCTTTTATCTATTGTCTTTGTTTTCTTTTTTTTTTTAAATTTCTTTCCGAATTTGAGTATAATCAAATGCAATCTGGCGCAATATTTACTTGAAGTCACGTTTGTGACCTTTTCCGACACGTATAGGAAATGAGTATTGATGCAATTTTTACATATTTTGATTTTATACTGGAACTGGATTTTAAATATGTTAGATGACTTTTTATTGCACAGGACCGCGACCGTACTGAGTAGAATTGCCGTTTTTACTTAGCAAATGATATAACACATCAATTTTAGTATATTACATTACTTTGTTACTCTGACGCACCTTTAAATGGAACATTCATCCAAGATGCATTGTCTTAATTTGTCTCAATACATTGCCTATTTGATACGCCTGACTGATCAAAGCATATTGCTCAAATTGATATTAAGAAATACGTATTCGTCGTTTATCTGCAACATTCCCCCTACAATAAACCAGTTCATAATTGAAAATGCGCATGTCAGGTCGTGGGTCATAAGGGTATAACCGAGTTGATAAAAACATGGGACATATGGCTTACTGGAATAACTTTCGTTACCATCGCTATTTAAGTACTACTCACTCAGCACGTGCCAGCCAGTGGCGGAGCTAGCGATTTGGGTTAGAGGGGGCAAAAATGGTTTCCAGTGGCGCCTCTTTATGAAAGATAGATACCGAGTTAGCCGTCAACCTATAGGCCAATATACAAGCCAACTCCATAGATGGTCCAAAATGTCCCGCTCTACAGAGCTTGCAAAGTTGCATACAAAGAATCGAATAATTTAAAATTTAGTGATTCACAGCTGCAGTTCAGGGTACCAACCTCAGTTTTAGGTGTTGTGTAATGTGTTGCATGTGGGTTATAGCAGTCTCTGTAGAGGATCACAAACATAACTGTATATATGTGACACTGTCTAAAGTGAACATGTTAAGAACCTTTGCATTTCTCAGTGGCCGTTTCGTTTGGGTTATAGCATTCGACAGATTCGTTATAGTATCACTTTATGCCGACATTACATGTCTTATCTCCCATTTCAGTGAAATTGAGGGAGGGGGGGGGGGGGGATTAGGATGTACTATACGACGTTATCTTGTTGGTGAAATGCATTAGTTTTCGGGAATAGCACTCATCCTGTCAATTTATGCATGATTTAAGCAAAAGCTTTGTTATTCCACTCCTCTTTTGGAGGAATGTGTGTCGTTCTCAAATTGACATTTTAGAGGCTTTTTTTTTTGTAAACCAGCAAGACCGGTTTCTGTTCTTGGCTCTATACGACAGAACGTCATCAGAAGTAGCCATTTCACTATGGCGGAATTTGTCATGAGAGCTAGTAATGCAGATAAGAGCGCATCTAATAAAATATCGTTGTACCTTTCCTCTGTTTCTTCCGGGTCTGGGGGGACCCTTTCTTTAGAAAGCAAATGTTTCAGATTTGGTGCCATTTCATTGGCAACAGTCGGAAAATCGGGAGAAAGACGGAGTAGTTGCTAGTCACCATGCAGTTAGAACTCAGTACTTTATTTAAAGTCGCTTTTAGGTGCCTTATTTGGATGAAGGTTGTTTTGAAAAGGAGTGGTGTTGGTGCCTTAATTTTCTCAAAAATTAAGGGGTATGTCCTATGTGTAGAGGGAATGCCGTAAGTGGCTCAGGCGATCTCTTCAGGCAAGTATAGTTTCTAGTGAGAAGTTTCTCTTTTCAGGAATTCTTTTTTTTTTTCTAGGCAATCAATTTCTGTGCTGCATAAAGTTAGCGGAGTTTAGCCAAATTTCTTCTATGAAGCCTTTTGAATGTGGTATGCGGGTATGCACAGTAACTTGATCGCGGTGTATTGAAAAGTGTCAGTGAGCGCACGGTTTTGACTTTAGTGTCACGGGTGTCGCTTGATTGAAACTTTCACCTTTTAGCAGAATTTATAATCTAGGTAGGTTACCTCAGTTTCAGGAAAAGGAATATTGACAAAAACCCTTGTTTTTGTCTTGAATCTTTGTTTTGAAAGATGTAGCAGAGTTTCATCTTGCCTGCCGGGATCAGTTCTTTCTTTGACAGATGAGTAAATTGCTACGTTTAGACTTCTACGGCGTTTTTATGAACTTTAAAAGCTTAAAAGGCTGCCGGATTTCCATTTGAGTGGGTCAGGGGGTGGTCGCCCCCGACTGTGTGGTAGTTCCCCCACTGGTGCCAGGTGAAACCGAACAGCGAGGCCTTCCGGCTTACCGTACGTGAGGGGAGTCGGTTACAAAAAAAAAAGAAAAAAAAAAAAGACAAATGTATGCAATACAAGCCTTTCAATCCCCTCTCTCAGATATTTTAAAAATGTGACATCTTAGGATCACCTTAATCAATCGGTCAGTTGTTATTTGTCACAAGAATCTGTTTACAAAAGTTATCGAATCGTACAATACTTAGACACAAGCGGTATGGTCATAACACAAACCTACTGGGGTCTTCAGTGTGTCTGCGAGTGCACGGAGGCTAGTCGACGAGCGAAAAGGTTTTACCCATCTTCAATTGTGATTATGCGTAATTTACAACGTTTACCATCATTGCAAATATTGAGAGATAGATTGTAATTCTACAGAAGTAAATCACTTCAGCATTTTTCTACTGCAGGCAATTTCTTATTGATGGGACTGTGGATGAGTATTGTATAGTGTACATCTCCGAAAGGTGTACTGTCATTGTAACTATGCAGTGCGGTGCAAGCAGCATTTGCGTTCAGAGTACCTTATGACCTTTGACCTGTTAGACATTGCTTTAAACTCCAGCCTAAGGAGGGCAGTCATCTAGGTGAAATGACAACTTCGAAAATCAAAACGACTGCCCAGAAAGATATAGAAAATTTATTTTTGAAACAAAACTTGTTTAATGTCTGCCCGTGTTTAATGGGTGGCTCATGGTAGTCATGTGGATATTTTTCTCAATAAATTTTGAAGCATAACAGTCTAATTGAGTTTTGTTTTTGGATTTGTTAAATGTGTTGTTAATATTTTCAGACATTGTGAAACATTTTTAAAGCGAAAAAGTAAAAAAAATTGTGTGATCTAGCTGTTGTTTCAAAATGAGATAAGGCTACTGTTTTGACCTTTAAAATGTCGAATGATAACCGATCGGTAGACAACACTCACAGGATGTAACATTCACGTTGCTTAATTATTCCATCTGACTTGATTTTTTCGGTTCTTTATTTAAGTCATCTATTTTTTTTTTAGCAAAAGCTTCACGCAGAGCAATACATATAACACTAGATCGACCGATAGGGGAAAATCGGTATACCGTAAAAACGTTAAGGCGAAAATAAAACAATAAAATACATAAAACTATACTTCCCCTTTGGGTTTTGAGATATGCATAGACGTTATTTCAATGGCCTCCTATACATTCGTACAATCGGAAACGTGTACGCAAGTTGGTATGCATTGCAGTAATTACATGAACTACCCATGGTATGTGGGCATTAACTAAACTGTTACGTATTCAGATTGAACTTAATGTTTGACAAAACGTTGAGGGGAAACGTTATTTTCGCCCTATAGGTCATTTTTTTCAAACGATTTTTTGCCCTAATCCGCAATTGGAAATATATATATATATATATACATTTACACACACACACACACACACACATATATATATATATATATAGATATATATATATATATATATATGTATATATATATATATTTTTTTTTTGTCTCGTTTATTCAGCTTTCAATCTTCATGCATATGTACAAAATTTCACGTTTCCTGACTATTTACATTTTACTTCGTATTTAATAATTATACAAATCGCAACGTACATTCTAAGACAATATGAATGGTACTTTATTAAATATATACGTAATATACGTTATGTACTGTAGTTTCTCATATAAATGCATTGAGCTGTAACTTTCTTCGTCAAGGCGTGATCTATAATTTCTGTGAATATATAAAATAAACCCTTTTCAGATGACTACATATAATAGGCTGTCAATTGTCAAACAATTGGGTAACCTTTGTTCATTCTTTTGAGAAATATTCACTTCTATTGAAAAAAAAAAAACAATGGCTAGAAAGAAGGTAAGACAAAAAGGATTTCATTTAATCCAAAAAAAGAAACAATGATTTAGATTAATAATAACTTTTAGAGAATGTTGAGACCAGCAGTTGAACCTGCATGAACACTCGAGTTCAAATACCAAATTTTTTTTTTTTTTTTAACACTTAGTTATCATTCATTCAGATAGAAGGTTACAGCAAAGACATAACGGAGTCCAAACATAACAAAAAACTGTTAATTGTTGATAGCAAAAAGAAAGAAGAAGCTTTTTCCTACCCAAACACAAGTTTATTGGTGAATTTGGGTACCTTATCATTTCCTGACCTTGTACCTTGTTGCTGAAAAATTAGTAAACAATTATAAGCTTGTGATTCACGCAAACATGAACATTATTAGTGAAATATTTGAACAAAGTTACAACATAACACATAATGAGGTACCCAGATAAGGTTGTTGAAAAAGAGTTACTGAATTAATCCTTAAACATATTTTTTTAGTACAAGAGACGGCATTCATTTTTAACTTTGTTAAGTATGTGACAATCCACCTGTAGATAATATTTAAGTTTGTATGAAAAAGCTATGGCATCTGGTGCCTTTCCATTTAATTTACAGCAAAAAATGTAATACTTTGCATGTAGGATGAAAAAATTAATCGGGTGTTTTACATCATCAAGGAAACCGAACTTAACATGATCATAGCTTAAATCAAAGTTGCTTTGTAAGCAGAGGTCACAACATTGCACCCAGAATGTTTCCACGAAATCGCAATCCCAAAATAAATGCTTTAATGTTTCATGATCATTACAACAAAAAGTACACAACGAACAATTTGCAACGTTGATCTTGGATAAAAACACGTTAGTACTTAATATTCTATGAAGAAAACGATATTGAAAGTAGTGAATTTTCGTATCACGCACAGCGAAATAAGGTAGAATAAAAATTTTGTCCCAATCATGTTCTTTATTATCTATTTCATGCCATCTCTGAATTGCTCTTGGTAGTTCCATCTTTTTTTCAATGAGGTATTGGTATGTATACTTCGTTATTTTAGTGGACATTTCCGCCTTAAGAAGACGTTGCTCATTACCATTAGGGTTGAGAGCAAAACTAAGGTCGCTTTTCCAGAGTCTTGGGATTGTCGACAAAATACCAAAATAAATAGTGAAAGGGAAATTATTCAACCTAAACTTAGCACAAAATCGGTTATAATCGAAAGCAGTTCCATTGACATCGAAAAAGTCACGCACTCGGTAACCACCATTTTCTTTGAGATAATCAGAGTAAAACAACTTGTTATCGATTTTTATGAAAGAATTATTAAGTATATACTGATTACCGTAATCAGGTAAATCTAGGTTTCTAAAATTAAAATCTGACCACGCATTACAAACATCACGAATAAAGTTATTCGATATATGTATGTCATTTTTACAAAAGTTGCATCTAAATAGAAAAGCTTTTCCATACCTTTTAAGTTCTTCATCGAACAAAACTTTCCATAACCCTTCATTGTCATCAAGGTAAAGTTTGACCAACTTACACTTTAAACTTGTTGCAAATGCCCTGATATTAATCATACCAAGGCCTCCCTTACATTTATCATTTACTAAAACGTTTCGTTTTACCTTGTCGGGCTTTTTAGACCAAACAAAACCATAGAGAAGACTTTCAACCTCCTTGAAAAATTGTGTACTTGGATTCGGTAAGACAGATAAAAAGATAAACAAGTTGCGAAATAAGAAACGTTTTTATAAGAACAATTTTACCGATAGGAGTTAGATCTCTGGAAGACCAAAGATTAATAATACTTTTAATACGTGAAAGTTTTGGAAGATAATTTAACTTAAAAAAGTGCTCATGGTGATGAGTAAAGGAAATGCCTAAATAATTGACTGGTTCATCGCTTATCACAAAGTCCAGCATTTGGAAATAAGGGGGTGGAGACGAAAAAAGTGGACCGAGAGGGAAAAGACAAGACTTGTCCAGATTTACCTTTAGCCCCGACATTTTGCAAAACTTATCAAGTAATTTCACCGTCTCCGAAATATCGTTCAATGACCCATTGGTTATCACTACAGTATCGTCAGGATAAGTCGATATTTTTAGAACAGAGTTTGCAATAACTATACCTTCAATGTTAACATTAGACTTAACCAAAGCACTGAAAATTTCGGAACAAGTTATAAATAAATATGGGCTAAGTGGGCATCCTTGACGAACACCTCTGGAGACTTTGAAATAATCAGAAAGAAAACCATTATTAACAATACAAGATAAAACATTGCTGTACAGTGTTCTGATCCACATTCTAAAATCCTTGCCAAAGTTGAAATAAGATAGAGTATTTTGAATAAATTCCCAATCAAGACGATCAAACGCTTTTTCGTAGTCAAGAAAAATTAGCGCACCAGGAATATGATTTTCATCGCAGTAATTAATAAGGTCTAAAACTAATCTGATGTTCTCCCCTATAAAACGTCCCTTAAGAAATCCAGTTTGCTCGGGGCTAATAAGGTCGGTAAGAACATTTTTCATGCGTAATGCTAGGCACTTAGCAGCAACTTTATAGTCAGTATTCAGTAGAGCTAGTGGTCTCCAGTTTTTTAAATAGCGGTGATCTTTGTTTCCTTTAGGAATTAGATTCAAACAAGCTCTACCTTGTTCATCGGAAATGAAACCCTTTTGAAATGAATAGTTAAAAGAATCCACAACCAACTGACCCACATCTTCCCAGAACACACGATAAAATTCGGTTGGGATTCCGTCAGTTCCCGGAGACTTATTCATAGGCATTGAAAATAAAGCATTTGAACATTCCTCAAGTGAAAGAAGTCCCTCACAGCTCTTTGATTGATCATTGGAAAGTTTTGGATGCAAAAAGCTAGGACTAGTGAAAAGAGTGTTTGAATTAACGGCCAAATCCTTAGTATAAAGTCCATTATAAAAATCATGAGCTGTTTTCAAAATGTCATCAGGGTTACTTATCACTTTATCATTATCTAAAATTAATTGCTTAATGCTATTGAAAGCTTTGTTCCTTTTTTCCGAATTTAGAAAATATTTCATATTTTTCTCCCCATTTTCACACCAACGAGCCCTAGATCGGATAACAATGCCCTCCAATTTATAGTCATAAATAGAGTCAAGCTTAGCTCTTGACTCCTCAAGCTGATTTTGTAAATCAACAGAAGAGCAAAGAACATACTGTTGTTCAAGTAAAGCAATCTTTTCGATTAAATTCTTTTCATCAAGAAACCTATGTTTTGCCGCAATTTTAGAATAAGCAATTGACATAGATCTTGTAGTCAATTTGCAAGATTCCCCGAGCAACTTGGGATTGTAGTAATGATGGGTTGTGATTAACTCCTTAATGGCATCTTTTACAAAATTGACGTAGTTTGGGTCTTCTAGTAAAGAAATGTTAAGTTTCCACATACCTTTACCTCGAACATTAACAATAATAAGTTTCACAGTTACACAACAATGGTCTGAGCCAAAATGAGGCAAAATGGACATATCTGTAACGGCATTTGTAAGATGTTTTGACAAAATAAAATAGTCTAGCCTACAATGAATAGAAGTGTCGATATTAGAATGCCAAGTATACTGATTTCTGCATGGATTTCTTTCACGCCAAATGTCAATCAAATCATATGCTTCCATCATACTTAGAACTCTGCTTCTTGCCTTAAAGTTAGTTTGGGCATTACCTCCAACCTTGTCGAGGTTTAAGTTCATTACAAAGTTAAAGTCCCCTCCCCAAATCATAGAATCCCAAGTGTGATTACTGATATATCTTTCTAACTTAAGGAAAAGGGACACGTTATCCACATTGTGGCCATAAATATTAATAAGCTCAAACAATGTATCATTGCAATTAATGTTCAATATAATAAAGCGACCATCTACGTCAATTATTGCGTTTAAGACTGTCATAGTTATAACCGGATTGATCAATATTGCAACACCTTTGCTACAGTTTGAACCATGAGATAAGTAAGCTTTCCCTCCCATTCATTAGCCCAAATTGAATTGTCGGTAGGAATGGAATGCGTCTCTTGCAGATAAATGAAATCGTACTTGTGGGTATGTAGGAAAGAAAACAACTTACGGCGTTTCTTGCTATCACGAATACCTCTCACATTAAAAGTAACAAATGAATACGAACCCATGTCACAAATGAAGAGGGTAAATGAACTCTGGTACTCCAGCTACTCGAAATAGCTCATTGATAGTAAAATGGGAACCAGTTAAAGCAATAGGTTCAATTCTAACAATACAGACAGTACTGCACTTTTCAAAACATTGAACCCCAATAACAGAAGAGTTGAAATAGACGATGTATATCATAAATGTACGTAAATCACGAGACTGGAAAAGATAAGAAGAAAAAAGTAAAGAAATCACGTTGACCAGCATCCCCCGCTGTAAGCAATTCTGGGGTATGACTGCTTAGAAATCAATAGAATAAGCAGTAAAATGGTCAACCAGGTCCAAGGACCAAAAAGACGAGCACAGTCAGCATAGAGGTGGGGATATGATAATAGAATAAAAAACTAATATTTCATTAAAACAGGAAAAGAACTTCTCACCAAAGTAGGTAGTGTTGAATGACAGTTTCCAAAGTAAGTCCACGATGCATTAACATAAACCACTCAGTTAAATACGTAAGGTTTTCCTGCAGCACCTCTCCACTTCCCTCCACTAAAAGAAAGTTTTACCCCTCCTTCATAAAGTTCCTTCACTTTGGACGACCACTTCTTCTTTTCAGTCTGGTTAAATCGTCCACAATGAAAAAAGATTGTCCCTGTGAGGCTCGTCGTCTGTACCTCATGATGAAGGATTTCGCCTTGTACGACAGACAGCGAACGAGAATGTAAGGGGGTCTTCCAGGTGGGGCTCTGCCATCTCTGTGGCACCTCTCAATATGTAGGTCCGGTGCGTCCTTAAATAGTGGGAATATCTTCTCCTTTACCAAATTTTCGCAATTTTCATTCTCGGTAACGGGGATTCCAACAATTCTGAAATTGTTCCTACGTGAAAACGCTCCAATTTGTTTGTATCCATGGTTTTCACCTTGAGAGCGTTTTCTAATGCGGTAACTCTCTCAGCAAGCTCATCACATTAACGACCCTTTTCCTCCACAACTCTCTCTAAGTCGTCAATTGTCCTGCTCTGGAACTCCACAGCTTTGCTTAAATCCTTTTCTAGCGTTGTAACGGATTTTTGGAGTTCCTTCATAGAGCGTTCAACCGTTTTTTGAAAGGAGTCTATGGCGGACTTCCAGTTCTCAGATTCTTCAAACTCACTGTCAGTTTCTTCGTGGAACTTGCTCTCGGGGTTCTGCGTGTAGTGCAATAAGGTGGGTGTGGTTTTCGAAGGCTTCGATCTGGAAGATGATGAATATTGGGAAAGCGGAGGTCTTCCCCTTTTCCCTCTACCTGCCATAATGTAGTTGGTAGGTCCAAAAACAATTTCCAAAACGTTTAATTTGAAAAATACGCAAATTCACCGTTAAAATCTCGCAGAAATATCAGCCCCGAATAGGCAGTGAGTTTAGCCTGGCATGCCTTAGGCTCGTCCATAAATATATATATATATATATATATATATTTATGGACGAGCCTATATATATATATATATATATATATAAATATATATATATATATATATATATATATATATATATATATATATATATATATATATATATATATATATATATATATATATATATATATATATATATAAAACTCAAGAGGTCAAGAACAGAGCCTCTTCATATTATGGCTGTAGTAACCGTTAAGTGTTGTATTGAACAACGTGAAGGTGGGTTGAAATGTTCAGCCATCCGATAACCTTGCAGATTCTGTTTGATGGACCTATGGTGCTCGGTGACACGATCCGCGAGGCGGGGCTTAGTCTCTCCCACACACAACGAGTAACAATTCCCACACGCTAAAATATGAACTACGTTGGAGGAAATGCAGGAAAATCATTTGTTGACAGTGAAGCTATTGCCCTTTGGGCCTAAAATGTTGACGAGATTGTGTTTACCAACAACTGGGCAGTATTACACTTCGAACGGTTACAGAGAAAGGTACAAGGGGTATCGCTGTTGAAGCAAGGAGCTGTTAGGCTCCCTGGTTGAAGGCTGTTTGGAGGTGGAAAGCCCGAACAAAATGGTCTGTTAAATTTTGTAACAATTCTGAAGGCAATAATGGGGGGCTCCGGGAAAAGCTCATGGCTTGAAGGGTCCTGTCTTAGTGACTCTACAGTTTCGTAAATAACATGTTTAAAGGGACAAACAGAAGGGTGATATGAAATAACCAAAGAAATGTGTAGATTGCTAGAAGATTTGTCCTTTTTCTCCAGAGCTTCCGCTCTCTTAGTTTCTTGAATTCTCAAATGCGAATATTGCCACTACTTCTTCGACAAATGTAACCATTATGAAAGAAAAGGAACACATGGACAAAGTAATTTTGCATGTTTGACGTACGTCGTATTACTTCTTTACAGCAGATATCGGCATAACAACAATCCAATTGGTGTGTAATGTATGTAATGGCTAACAATCGTTGATAATTGAAAAATAGGACGTTAGAATTTCTTTAGATGGGAGTAGATACAGTTATAAGGAGATTGAATTCTTGCTGCCACTTTCCAATCAAGTAAACTGTTGCAGTGGCGTCGCGAAACACTTTCCCGGCAAGTACCTACGACTTCCGATTTCTGTTGATATTGTTAATATCACTGTATTTTGTAAGTAATTTGGGGCGCGCGAAGTGCGCTCGAGTGTTTTGCCCCTTTGAAACAAAAATGTAAATGAATGCACAGAAAACTCGGTTACTCATGTTGCATGTTAAACCTTGTAAGATAACGGGTACAACAACTCACAACACTGAGAAAACGCTGTTTATCTTAGTAAGATCGCTTAGTATTACGTGTCAACTTCTACCGATTGGACTACTTTAACAGCAAGTACTTGTATGATGACAATCATGTTAAAATCGCGCAAGTTTAGATACAATACGACTTCTCATAAAACATCTTGCCATTAAGTTAACCAACAAGCAAACTCTTGCCTTCACACCGTTTGTCTACAAGTACAAGTTTTGAGTGAAGTTACTTAGCTACCCAGGTAGCATACCCACATGGGGCCCATATGGGACCCATATCAAATAAGATAAGGGTCCCATATGGGGTGTCCCATATGGGACCCATTAACTTTTGCACCCAAGAACCATGTGGGACCCATATTGGTTAGCCCATATACCCACATGGGATTAATATGGGACCCATGTGGGCCCTACATGGGTCAACTTGTGTGGGCATCATGCGGGCATGCCCATATGGGCTCTAAGTGGGTATCACATGGGTCCAACATGGAACTTCAGTATGTGGGCTTTTAATGGGCCAGCCGATATGGGCAATATATGGGCTTCACATGGGGCCACTGTGGGTCAGATTTTCATGGGCAAGCCCATATGGGTTTTTACAGGGGCCCATGTGGGTTATAAGTGTGTGGGCTTTATATGGGCTAGCCCATATGGGTTATATAAAGGAATCACATGTGGCCCATATGGGTCATCAGTATAATTACGAGCATCACAATGGGCTGCCCCATATGTGGGATTCATCTGGGGCCTATGTGTAAAACAAGTATGTGGGTTTCATATATGTCATCCCAAATAGGCAATATATGATATGATAGGATGTGTATAATTAATCTAAAAGTTGCCCACGATATGATACAAACTGTACACTTGAATACCTTATGGATAAAACCATTTTACTTTTTTTAAATCCTCCTGGCCCAGTTTAATTAGAGGTTTTGGTCTAAATTAATGGGATCAATGATACGCCTACTTAAACATTTCCAAATGGATAATCTCTACTGAGAAGAGGAACTGGTGAAAAAATATATATATATGAATTAAGACAGATATGAAAGAAATGACCATGCATTTAAGTATATGCATGCAAGCCATCCAACATAAATTAGCTAATATATATTCTTTGAAGTGTGGGCATAATAGTACAAAAAGGTTACATAACAACCGTACATGAGAAATGCCCCTAGAGAGTATCATACACTGCAGAAGGAACCAATCTCCTGAGGCCAGTTTCTGCAAAGTTGCCTCAGAAAGGGTTGCAGATTATACGTGTAAGGTTAAGTTCATTACAGCAAAGTAACCATAACTACTGATTTCATCGATTTTGGCTCCTTTCCTGCTAAGTAAATCATGGTACAATTTTTATAACAAATAATAAACGTAAATATATAGCCTACATAGAGGCCTAGGCCTACCCTAGGACCTAGGCCTGGGCTAAAGTCTTCATTAATTACAACTCCAAAGCGGCAAAAAGACAGTTCCTGACTGCCTGAGTATATGCAGTTAAGTCGAAAGAAGCCAACACGAAAAACACAACAACACAAAATGTCCTGCTGCTGCATGGGTTAGCCCACAGGCGGCCCTAGCGTTACACAGTAGGTGCCTACGTTAGTAATACTACTAATAGTATAGGCCTAACGTTAGGCCTAACGTTAGCGTTGGCCGAACGCTAGGCTAGGAGTATATTATAAGACGGAAAGGTGAAGTATGCTTATCGGCCTTTCCCCGCCGAGTTGTTTTAGGCCTATATGAACCACGATTTTTTTACCTTAAACCTATAGAGTAATATAACTCTTTTTAATTCACTCGAATGTTCCACTCGATCGCTTGTATCAGTCGTTATTGATAATAACGCATCTTCTGATCCCGCTTGCTGTAGCCCTGCTGATCGAGTGTGAACGTCTGCAGTACGTATTACGCGGCGGTACTATAGCGCGCGCTGCATTCATATCATTATGCACTAATATACAGCACCGTACGCACGTTCGATCGTACAAATGTACATATCGAAATTGGCGGGAAAGGATATATTCGTATACCACATGCAGAGTGACAGTACAGACAAAGATTGTATATTGTTGTCTCCATGTATATGTACAGTACGTATCGCTGAATGAATGACGCTCTTTCTTCTGCTTTCCGGTAAAGTAAACATATATAGTACAGTAGTAGTAGCTAAGGTTTGGGGAAGCACTTCGATCAGGACTTGAACTTTCCCAGAATTGTATGCATTGGCCCTTCCTGTATAGGACGTACCTATGTGGTAATACATATGGATAGGTACGTATATGTCCGGCCCGTGTACATACATGAGGGAAAGTCCAGGAAATTCCCATATTGAGCCTACATATGGGGCAGCCCATTTAAAACCCACAGTGGAATAAGTTACCAATATTTTCCTCATGTGATACCTACATGGGGCCCATAAAATACCGATATGGCCAAACTCAGGTGCCCCCATCTGTTACCCATACCGGTTAGCCCATAAAATACCCATATGGGCAACCCAACAAGTCTCCCATATGTTTCCTGTATGGGTAAGCCCATATAATACCCATTTGGGTAAACCCAGGTGCTCCTTATATGTAACCCATATGGGTTAGCCCATACATTTCCCATAAGGGCAACCCCAGGAGTCTCCCATTTATGACCCCTATGGGTCGGCCCATATAATTCCCATATGGGTAAGCCCAGGTGCCCACCACATGTTACCCATATGGGTTTGCCCATATCATACCCATATTGGTAGACCCAGGTGTTCCCCATATGTAGCCCACATGGGTTAGCCCATTTCGATTCCCATATGGGTTAACCCATATGGGTCCCACATGTGTAACATATGGGTTAGCCCATTCCCAGATGTCCCACGTAAAACCCATGTGGGTCCCATGTGGGTATGCTACCTGGGTAACAGGTACTAACGTTACCTAGCGAATCTTGCAAATGTACGACGATAGAATGGCACTAATGTAAAATGAAAGACTAAATAGTTTATTGACGAGGTTTAATATACTCGGTAGCTCTTAATTTTACGAACTTTCCGGCGCGTGACAATTACTTCACAAGCAGATTTCCGAGTTTTGTAATTAAACACAACCGACGTTGTAATTTGACTAAAATACAGTGTAGTTATACGTACGTAACGTACGCGCGCGTGTTCTTGCAAGAATTAATCCACCACACGCCACCGTCTCAACAAACAGAACTCGCAGCTATTGGTGAATCCCGTCTTGAATTTACAAAAACGAAGTTTCGTCGTGATTATAAGGGTAAGTATATAACAAACCTGGGTGCAAAACTGATAATTCGTGTTGGTAAAATTGAGAAATGTCAACTTCAATGTGAAAATGGTGGCATTTTGTACGGTGCTATTGTTATGAGCCTAAGGTTAAAATTTGTACAAAGCCTAACATATAGCATAGGCCTAAGTAGTGTGGTACTCAATCATACATCATCATACATTTGCGTCTAGCCTAGGCCTAGGCCTAGTACTAGCCAGGTAAGTAGTAGTACTGTAAACCCGCTCCATAGACTACGCCTGCTACAAGTACAAGAAAAAGAGTGCTATTGCTAATGCCAAGAGCGTGTATGTAGGGCCTGATCGAAGTTAAGGTCTACGTTAGGCCTAAGGTTTAGCCTACTTCCTTTGCTGATTTATTATTACTTAATATTACTGTGTCTTACTCAGGTATTGTGCATTCCATTGAGGTTGTGAAGTGGTGAATTAACAGCGATATTCTTTCTGCAGTGCAGATATTGCAACAACATTTCATGTGCTTCTCTGTAGGCCTAGGCCTACTGACGAAAAAACGGGTTATTCCCCACTTCAGGACCATAACTTACTCTAGGCCCAATGATGGCTCTAGCCTAATTTAGACTCAGTGCATGCCCAAAAGTCATGGTTATTGATGATGGTTAAGGTTAAGTTTTTGTTTAGAATTAACCAAATTTTGGTTTTGAAAAGCCATTTAGCTCTAGGCTACAATAATTAGCTAAGTAATTTTGAGAATTAGGGTTAAATTTAGGGTAAAATTAGGCCAAAATTACAATATTTTTATGAAGAATTACATCACTCCCAGGCACTGATTTTAAATAAAGCTAGTACCCCGATGACTATGATGGGGTGATCGTTGACTGTGGGCCCTTCAAGTGCGCATGATGTAGCCTAAAATTGCATGTAACAATGTTGGAATGATAGCTTTCTTACGGTGCACATTTGATGGTCACTTAGGCCTATACAAGGTGAAGACTATAGTACGTCACGAAACCAGTATGGCAGGAAAGTGTCCTTACCATTATGGTAAATAAAAATGGTTTTGCTTCCTTGGTACACATACTAGAGTAGCTAGGCCTACCGAGGGTGTGAATGTTTGCATGAACAGGTGTTGCATGTTGTCATATATACTGCAGTGCATGACTGGGGAATAACCATTGACGTCCACATAGTAGAAAGAAGCAAATGAAAACAAATAACATTAACAAGCTGCAAGTAAGGTCTTGGCTGGGTACGTGGCCTAGCCTACAGTTTTTTGATGACTTCAATTTCAAAAACCAACAGAAAATCAGCCTGTTAACTGTAGCTAATGTAGGCGTAGCTGAGGCAAAGTAATCAGGCTTCCTCACCTTGTCAAAATGTATGGGATAGAAAAAAACATTGGTGCAGAACACAAGAGAAGAAGAAAAGGGAGAAGATCAGGGGTGGCACCAGAATTTTCCCAACAGAACCTCGCCGGGAAGGGAGGGAGGCTAAAACCCGATGGCCCCACGAAGGGGATGAGTTGCCAAAAAAGAGATGATGAGCAAAGAATGTTTAACTTGTTTTAGGAAAATATTAAAAATTTGAGTTTTATTGAAGGAATATTGGAAAAATTTGAATTTTAATGGAAGGAAATCAGAAAAATTTGGGATATTAAAGGAAATTTGCATGGGCTCTTTATCGACGAACTTGCCCTTTCTATGAGCAAACACGCACTGTCAAGGAAATTAAGGGTTGTGTGATTACATGTTGTCCTTTGGTGTAGGGCTTCCTGACAAAATTGAAGTTCCCCAACGGGGGGCCAGCCTTTCCCGATGAGGCGGCCATCCATGAACCCCCCCCCCCTTCTCCTTCACTGGTGCCAACCCTGGAGAAAATGAAGTTGCATAGTTAACACTAGTGACAACTAGATAGGCCTTTACAATTAGGCCCAGCCTACTGTAGACTGAGGTCTGGTGGCATGAAAATGACATATGCTTTTAAAAACCTAGAAAATAGCAAAAAATTCAAATTAAAATCAATCAAAAATTGACCATTTTTGGCAATATGTTTGCAAAATACTGTTATGTAAGCATGAGCTTAATTTATAGGTTTTATGCAAATTTGTGATCTCGAGAGAGCGACTGGCCATGCATACAGTAATTACAATATGGCTAATGTTGTCCTTTGTTTTTGTAACTGTCATTTCAAGGGCAGTTGTAATTTAGGCTAAATATGTCCTGCGAATTTATCAAGGAAGTTAAAATTGTACATCCTTGAAAAATGTCAGTATCACTCTGCATATCAAAAAGTTTACTGTGCAGACTAGTAAAGAGTTAGACTAAAGGATTAACATAAACGGCACACTATAAAACACATCATTTTTTTGCATGGGCAGTGACTTTCTTCAGCAAGATTCAAACTTTGAGGACTGAGGGGGTAGGCATGTATATCTTGAGAATGAAAACAGTATTGAAATAATACCAATGGGGCTTTTCTTATCAAGGACAACTTACAGGTAGTCTTTAATTACAAAGTAACACCAGAACTTTTGTGGGCATGTCACCATACCTTTAAAACTAGGCATTCTGCACATGATGCTGATTTCCCAATACCCAAGGATTGATGAACTCTAATCACAACTTATCTTTTGAGTAAATAAACCATGCTGCTCAACCTCTGTGAGGAGTGGGACCACTCTCACAAAGGTTGCATTGTGCAAAATCAGTCATGCATGGCAGGCTACTTCAGTCCTAGATGGTCCTGCCTGGTCAGCTGTGTACAGGAAAACCACAAAGTAAACATGCCATGCAGGCATTTTACCTAATTGCTCTTCCCCAGATGTTAGGCTGGGAGATCGGGAAATAGACTATAATGGGAAATGGCATGCAGTTTATACATGGCATTAATAAGGACAATGGTTGTAATGATAGAAAAAGAATCAGGCATAAAGGTCATTTCCTGTGGCTTAGGAGAATTTTTTTCTTTTTAGACAAAAGATTGCAAGTCTATTATTCATATTTATAGTATGACTGGACATGTTTACTATTTATATCTAGGATGAATATCAAGTGTCAATTTAATTAGATGATTGCAAAAAGTCAGTGTTCATATAAGTACTGTACATGTCTTTTTTTTTTTTGGCTAATTATAACCACCCCTTGTTGCTCGGACTAGACCATCTTGTTGCTTATTTCAACCACCCAAACAAATAAGTTATCTCCCATTTCTTTTGTGTAATTTTGTTGAATGAAAAACTATGAAATATTAGACTGATCGACTTGCTCTGCTATAATCATCTTCAGACTCCATTTTCATTCAGTTTGGAAATAACAACAGATTTCAGTGTATAATCAGTGTTCACTCATTTCATTTCCTATGGAATCTATAAATTTGGAGATTTGGGAGTGTACAAAATATATGATCATTACATGGCATTAGAGAGAGTGTGAGAATTTGTGAATTAAAACATGAAGTAGACAGTTATTCTCATTTAAGAGGGCACCAAAATATGTTTGTGCTTCATAAACTTGCAAATTAGTATACTACATGTCAGTTTGAGGGCTTAAAGAAGGTCACTCGTCACCCCAAACTACAGTTTTACCCTGGGGTACCGAAACTCTCAATTGGTTCTACTCTTTGATTGACATCAAGTTCAAAAAATGCAGAGTAGCTCATGTTACACAGCATGCACTGAGAGTGTTCTGATTACACAATAGGTTCTTGTATGCTCACCAAGATATGCCCCGAAGCAATAAAATAGGGATTGTGTATGGATAAAGGTGAGTTTTAGAAAGATGTGGGAGGGGCTAGAAGTAAGTATGTTGGGAGAATTAGAACTGTCTGGATTGAGAAGAATTTGCCTTTAAAACCTTGGTTTTCCACTCTTATGGAATTTTATAAAAATCCTTGCTTGAGAATATAAGTTTCTAAGACATCAGATAATTATTCATGAAATTTATTTGCAATTCAGTATGAATCAAGATCAATGAGAAACTGTGCCATGAAAGTAGGTACCAGATGTATAAACTTTTCATGACTTATTGATTTTTGTTCATCCTTTTCCTGATTAACAATTAAATATAAATATTGACTGGGTGGTATGGGTTAGCAACAGGTTGCCATTAACAGCTCTTGCCTTTGACATACAAACTGAAGTAACGAAGAACTGTAGTCCACATCATGACTTTGATTGTGTAATGAACTTCAATAATAGTAGTCACCATTCTAATATGGTTAAGACTGTAGAAATGCTTATATAGGAAGAAGATCACATAACTGTATTCAGTTTATATAGTACAGTACTTATTTGAACAACTTAGAGAATAGGGTTATTAAGTACTTGCTGCATGGGGCATGAAATTTTACTGAAAACAGCCACGTAACTTATGAAATGTTCAAGTCAAAACTAATTGAGAGAGGTATGTCTTGCAGTTACCCTACAGGTATGGTTATAACTGATTAGCTGCTCAGTTGATGGAAGTAATGATGTGCATTTTATGATTAATCTCTGTGACAGTGAAGATTATGGCAATGTTTTAGCTCTTAGGATAATAGGATATTTCATATTTTACATATTGCAACACCGTACTATAGTAATTAATTTTCTACTGTTTCTATTTTGTTTTTGTTTCTATTGTTGCAGAGTGAAACCTCAATTCTTCCACGGACACTTATCAGGAGTTGAACATATAGGCTACAAAAAAGTTAGGGTAAATATTGACAGTAGATTAACTGAGCCACAAATGCAGTTTGAGATGCACATAAAGCATTTGATCTCCTTTCATTTCACATCAACTGTACTGTAAAACCTGCCAGTTATGACCTCATATTCAAGACAGGAGGGGTTAAGTTCTCCTTTATGGTCAGAGAAAGAAACCAGATGTCCAGAAGGCTACAACCCTTATGGAAAAAAAACATTCTTCACAAGAAGACAGGATGTGATTAACCATCCAGAGAAGCTGTACTTGTGGAGAGAAAAATATCCATTTCTCTTTGACTCTGAAGAGGTAGGTGTATACTGGAAAATAAGCTCCTTTAGCTCATTAGTTGCCATGGCAGTACATCAGTGTTTCTGTGTCATTGAGTGTGTTTGTGTGTGTGTGTGCTCGCCTGTCAACAATCCCAAGCCGTCCCTTGCTCTTGAGTGATAACACCCACTTGGCTGGAAGACCTCGATCTAAAATCCTCGACCATAATTACAGTATCTGCACTGCATATAATGTGATATTAACAAACTGTGATTGCAAATTTTGTTAATTATTACAGGTGTTCATGCTGAACGGCGGTGTTCTTTTTTTTTTTTTTATTGCACACCTGGCACTTTAGATTAAGTTAGTGCACTTGATTGTTGATAGTTTCTCAACACATTTGACTGTTCTAAAAGAAATATTTCAAATTGCAAATAATTTTTATTCAAAATAACCTCATTCCAAAGCATTGATGATCCTTCGTTCGGAAATGATTCTCTTCATCGCCGTCTGACCTTAGAAATGTATATTTGAAAACTACTCAAAACTCTCTGAAGAGTTGGTGTTTGATTTTAGGTAACCCTTTCTGCTATTTGCGTGCAGCCTAAGCCATGTTTGCTCAAACATTATACAGACTAAACAGTATTTTCAAATTGGCTTTCTTATGTGATGTCTTGTAGTAGACTCTCACCATGCAGGGATGTGCCCAGGCTGGGCGGTGCTGGGTGTTGACACCTGGCACTGGCGCATTTCACCCGGCACTTATCCTAAACGACAAAAAATACCTGGCGCTGTTTGCAGTTTCCTATCCCATTATAAAGATTCCTACAACAATTCAAAATCATTCAGCTGCATCTAGTGTTGAGCCGATAACATCGATATCAGAACTTGGACCCTTCAATAAGATCCCTCCCCAGGACGCAATCAGAATACCCGGCTCTCAGAATCAAATAAGCACATCCCTGCCGTGGTTACATTAAATCTTCATTGTGACTTATTGCTGAATTTTTAGAGCTTGTTTCAACGTAGGTCATTTTAATATTTAATTGTGAAGCTGATTATACAAAGTATGGCTTAGTGTGTAATTTGTGTTGCCTAATTTCAGCTTCTTAATGAGTTCTCAAGAATAACCCAAAGAAATTGCAAAGGTGAACTAAAGAAAGCCATTCTGCAGTATGTCAAGATACTTGATGAAGCTGATGAGGATGTTATGGCAGTGTATCAACAGGAGGTATCAAAAGCTAGAGGTGATGATGATATGAATGGTATGTTACTGCTAATTTTGAACTTGAATTGTTAAAGCCACTTTCCTTCTTAAGTAATACATAGACCAGACCTTTTTATAATGTGTGGCCTGAACAAGATTGGCCAGTATGTAGCTGTTTACAGTAGAAATATTTAGATTTTTTAAAACATGATTTTCTATGAAAAATATAACTCAAATCATATAGCTCCCAGGAGCTTTGCCACAAGGGCCCAAGCCTTTGTAGTCCAGCTTTAAGTGTTGCCCTTCGTTGACAGATTCCAGTCATTATTGCAGCCCTACTACAAATTAAGGAGAATTTTGATATAAAGTGTAGGGCTGTCATGATAATGGTGATATTGTTATATGTCGATATACTTTTACTCCAGTGGTATCACCATAAGTTTTTTTTTTTTATGATATGTGGTATCATTCAGCAGAATCAAATGAAGGACTAAACTCTTTGAAATCTCTTACTTACCGTACTAAATTTCTGCTTCTTTAGTCATTAACATAAAATTATAATCATTCAAATTGTTACAAGAAAGGAAACACGGTACTTTATGTGTCAGTTTAATTACTTTTGCAAAGACCCACGTCTTGACATAAATAGATTTTTGATGAAAATTATAGCTTAAAATTGAATTCTGTTGGGGCTGTCCGTTGTACTATATTGTACATCTTTGATATCACAATACAATTATTAGCATGATCATGGTAAATGTTAAAGCTACAGTGTTAGGTGTCTGACATCATGACATCGTCTTGTAATTGTTGGCGATATCAATAAATGAAAAATTATTATTGTGGCAGCCCTAGAGGGATGTGTTACTCCAAATTAAGTGTGAAAAGTTCTGATTTTAGAAAAGCTCACAGTCACAATCAGTGTAGTTTCTTGGCTGCCTTCATTGTGGCACAAACAATATATGGTAAATTCAGTGTGATTATTTATGTCAACAATTTGAATATTATTTGATCAGCCAGCTGATATGGTATGTAGAGTTATCATGTGAAGCTTAAGTGAAATCTTCCTACCAAATGTGTTGCAAGAGAATATATTATTCGTAAACATTCTTGAACCTTAATTCTTCTTTAACAGAGCCAAAAACAAACAAGGAAATCTTGGACGTCCGGGTACCGTGCTTTATGTTTTACTTGTTACAAATGATTCCATGTTTGATAATCACAACATCAAAAATCAGAAGGATTAATTAAATATGCGACTCATCAAGTAGAAGACCAGCATCATGGTTCGTAGATGGCTATGTTGGGAAATTTTAACTACGTCAATGCAGCAGGCCCGTACCCAGGATTGCATTTTCTGGGGCCCGGATCGCCATTCTGTGGGTAGAGAGTGAGGCCTACGAGGGACAGGTTAATTGAAGAATTAAAAAATGGATCCATGCTATGTTTTTTTCTTGGGGGGGGGGGGGAGTGTCCCACATAGCTTCGGCCTTTCAATGCAGATTTTGAACGGAAGTTTTCTTTTATGAAAAACGGTTATTTTATGAAAAATTGCAGCGCGTCAAGTTCCCCCGACATTCACCTTTTTTTTTCATTTTCTGTAACCTAACCACCTTCTGAGGTCATTATATAACAGTAAATATATTAATGAGGAAAATGCTGTCCGACTTTATTACTTTTTTGTATCTAGGACACCTAACAAACTAAACGAAATTACTTAAAGGGAAGCTTTTTTCCATCTCCCTCTGAACCCTGGCCCAACTAACCGCGAAAAAACATGAACTGGGCACATGCACATGTGGTAACTACTTTCCTGAGTGACGAATGTTAACAATATGGAAGAAATGATACGACGAAGTAATTTTCATGTTTGACTTACGTTGTTATAGTGGTTATTGACCAAAGATATCGGTACAACAACAAGCTCCACTTTTTCATATAATCGTTGAAAATTTAAACACAGGAGTTGGGAATTTTCTATACCTACCGCATATCTCCTCAAGTCTCTCCCCACGTTCCTATCGGAATACACTGGCTCCGCACTGGACAAAACACAAAACTGAATGTGGAATATCCATACTCATTTTACAAGGTGAACAGTTTTGCTTTTGTACTTGTCCCTACTATTACGATTTAAATATAACCGTTATCTATGGCTGATGAGTGAACATTGTGATGATGTAATAGCAAAACGGTGGACTGCACTTACTAAACTAATGGTAAATATAAAGTAGTGATTAAATTTAACAGCATTACTCAGAGTTCAGTGGAATGCGCCCCTAAGAGCTCTGTCTTTTCAAGGTTTTTACACGTTATGTTAGGTGCAGATGCACACTTGACGGGCCCGCGCACTCGACGGTCATCCGATGCTACTGTACGATTTACATAGAAAAGGTAAAACAATTTTACAGGAAACACAAAAAACGTTTAAGGCGGTAGGAAATACTTCCAAATAATAGGAAATTGCCGTTTCTCAGATTTCGAGGTAAATATTCAACTTTTCTGTTTTATTTTGTCACAGATTGTAAATTTCATGTTGCAAAATTTGAAATATAGTTTCGTGGATGGAATTTTCAGGAGAAATATCGTAATAGTGAAATCTAAGAAGAAATGATAATGAAATTTAAGAAGAAAAACGCAAAAAGAGGCAGTGACAACAAAAATTCACTGATCAGTAAACAGCTTATTAGACTGAAATAGTTTTCTTCATATTTTAATAAACGATTATTATCCCACAAATTTTGATGATTCTCTTCTTTCTCTACAAAGTAGTCTTTTACGATTAGATTATTACGAAATGCAGACAATTGAGAAATAATTTGTATTATTTTGATTATAAAAATAACATTTTCATACCATTTTAGTAATTGTTGCTTTTTATCCCACAAATTTTGATGATTCTCTTCTTTCTCTACAAAGTAGTCTTTTACGATTAGATTATTACGAAATGCAGACAATTGAGAAAGAAAATGTATAATTTTGATTTTAAAAATAACACTTTCATACCATTTTAGTAATTGTTGCTTTTTCCATTACACAACACGACAAGTAGCCTCGAAGAATTGCCACCTACCACATTTTACTAAAATGGTCAGCAACCGGTGAAAGATAAACAAATTGCGGAATTGAAACTGGTGCAAATAACATTAGCCTCATTACCTCTTAGTGAAAGAAGAAAACGTTATTATAATACCCTTTCAGCAACGGCGGCTGTACTCGTACAACACCCATAATTAGACAGTGGGCCATAGGTCAAATATATGCTTCTAAATTGGGTTCCGTGACCCACCTCAGAGGGTGGGCATGAAAAGGGTGAATTCCCATGTCAAATGATGTTACAAATGACATATATTTGTTCACAGTCACAAATGTTGCACATTACCGAGAAATGGGGCATTAAAGTTAGAAGCACGTGAAGGGCGCCCTCTAATTAAATTATCTAGTAATAACTCCAATTGTGTTACTCCGATTGACATGAATTTTGGCAGGATTGTCCAGAATGTTCATAGCTACACGCTCAAATAAAAAACGTAGACTGCTAAACAGCGCCCTCTATTAAAATGTTCATTCATGTGTTTGGGAATATAAGCTCTTGAGTGTATTTGTGGGTTAACAAATTGTGTTTCAAAGGACTTACAGGGCTCAAAATTTTATACATAAGTACAGTCATAAGTAAATTTCCCAGGGAGCAAACAACAAAGTTCAGTTTGAAGAGTGCCCTCTATCCAATACATCTTCCTATCTCCCTATGGGCTGGGGGTTGTTGAATATACCCATGGTATTTTCCGCCTGTCGTAAGAGGCGACTGAAGGGAAACCAAATTTGGCTTTAACCATACATGAAAATAAATTTAAACTTTGAACTGTTCATTGAGTTGACTGACACTTTGTGACACATTTGTGTTGGTGTGTCGTTAAATCTCATCTTATTAACTATTTGTGTAACATGCTTGCTCTTTTTAGAAATTGCCCTGGACATTTTGGGTGGATGCGCCCTGTTTGACAAGGTGTTTCTTGATTGGATGTTGCCATTGTATTGTATCAATTGTGTTCTTTATAAGGGTTAGGGATCAGGTCAGGCATTAGAGCTATCATTAGCCCGTTAGGAAATTTTTTGTTAAACAGTGCTTACCTCCCCGCCATTTTTGTTATGAGGACTATTTAAGAGAAGATAAAGATTTTTTTTCGACTCACTAAAACAGGAGTGTATCTAAGTTGTAACACCTTAACAGTTGGAAAACTCCTCTTTTTCAGCTTTTACTGCTCTCCTGCTTCTGACAACACTGGTTCAGGTTGACCTTGAACCCAGTGGTTTCTTTCCATTTCAAATAAAATAATTGGAAATAGACAATAGAAACTTGTTTGACCTTTTTCAATGGGCATTGTCCGGTCCACATTGTGAGCTACTGGCCTGAACATGTACGCTCCAGGGCTGAATCGGGTATCAAAAAGTCGGAACCCAGTACCCGTTTTTATTACCCGATTAGGTAGCAGGTACTAGACTCATAAAGGGGAAGTTTAAGAAGAAATTTAATTTACATAAGTGAAAGGAGAACCAAATCTGCACAATATGATGCAATTTCTATTCAAAGTTCAGATATGTATTCCTTGAAATATTGGTAAAAGAAGTCGCTAGATTTGTGTTCCAAAGTAGGCTTCAGGGCAGAAGAGGTTTTATCACGTCCTCCCTCAGGAATGATTTCTTCCTCTTTGTTTTTCAAAGCAAATTTCACTGTAATGTTGAAAATAAGTATTAAATTAACCTTTCAAAACTTGATGTGATCTTCTTTAAAGAATTAAAGGGCAAAAGCAGTCACCTCAACTTGAAGAAATGTAGTAGACTGTGCTGTTTTACAATTGGAGTCATGTGACAACATTATTTCCCTTCAATGTGTGATTTACTGCTTGATTTACCCTGAATATACAATACTGAAGTCTGAAAATATGATGAAAGATACTTCTAAGAGAAATTAGAAGGAAACTGTCATGTTTAGGTGTTGTTTCAAATTATGTTTGGGGGAGCTGCTCTTTAACCTCTGAAGTTTGTAGCTTTCACAGCCAACAAGCACATTTATATGGTTAACTGAATATGAACACAATTTACACGATAAACAAATTTTTATTAATCGGCCGGGTACCCATCTCAGCCCCTGTATAAACTATTCTACACACGTGTTATGTCGTGTGAACTACAACAGGTTGTTCACGCAAATTTACCAACCAGCTACAAGTAACAAGTATTGTAGCATCCGTAAGGCATATTTACTAAAATATGGCTATGGACCTATGAACAGCGAGAGGAGCTGCCGCAGAGAAGTTATTGTGCATATTTCAAAAGTCTTTGCATATTTTAAACTTTGACTAATCTGTCAACGTGGAAGCCCAATGCCTCCTGCGTTTGTGGTCCTCATGCTCTATACTGCCCTTGCATGTTTCCTAGAGTGAATGGAGCAATATCATTTCTTTAAACTTAACCTCAATCCTGAACTGAGCATCTCTTTTCACTAAGTTTAAGATTTCAACAGAAATTACTGAAAATGTATACGTAGTCCTATTTGTCCCGGAAAAAAATGTCCCACACAGTCCTGCAGTACTGTACTTATTTTGTTAACTCGGTACAAAAGTTTTAAAGTGTACCTCAAGTCCAAAAAATCAAAAATATATTAGTAAAGGGCATGGAAAATGAATTCTAACTGTCCAACTCCCATCTTCATAGAACATTCCTGTGCTGGGATATAAAATGTTGACATATATCCATTTAAAACAAATCGGTTCATTGCACAATAATTTGTGACTTACTCTGTTGTACAACTCATTACCTGCTTTGTTTCCCTTTAAAATTAACAATGTTTTAAAAATCTTGAACACTGCCTGTTTTCTTACATAACATCTTGCATGGAGAGGGCTTAATTTATTACATCACCTCATAAGAGTAACAGTTCTATGACACCTTGGTACAAGGTGCAGTAAGTTTTAGAAAAAAACAAAGAAATACAAAGACTGTAATTTGAGTAGTAGAACAATGACATCACAAATTGTTGAGCAATGTACCATTTTAAATTGAGTGAATAAACTTCAACATTTTATATCTCAGTTCAGGAATGTCCTATGAAGATGGAAGTTGGACAGTTAGAATTCATTTTTCATGGGTCTTAAATATTTATTTTTGAATGTGAGACTTTCAATGGAGATAATTTACTAAAAGAGAGCAACAGCAGATTCTGAAAGATCCTAGGGACAATTTTGGTAACATATTTTTTTGCCCTCTGGAATTTTTTCAAGGGTTGATTTTGTCAGTTTGTACGGTGAATCACCCAATGACCAGTGTTTTTGAGTGCTAGTCTACGGTGTCTCTGCAATAAATGTGTCTGCTGTACATGAGTTGGTTTTTGAAATAGCAACACAGGAACTGTTAAAAAGGAGAGCTGCCAATTAAGTTTATGGTATTCAGGCATCTCCAGTTATACTGAAGATGCTGAAATCATTGTTGGGGAAAGTGGTGGCCTGAACGCAGACAACAATCACTGGTTCTAAAACTAAGAGATTATAAAACAACTAATTGCGCCACTGAAGTTCTTGTCACTTAATCACTCAGAGAGAAAATGGGATGAATTAAAGTTCTTTCAACATGCCATACCTATTCTACACTAGCCTATAGATAGGTTTATTTTTAAATTAAACACCACAGAAACACTTTTTAAATCACTTTTCCATGCAGTAATTGCGACACAAGTCTGATGCCATTATGAATTTTCTCAAAGACATCTCAGGTATCGCCACAGTTTAAGTTAATGGTGGAAATCACTGGTCACAAAGTTTGTCAAAAATTATGTAAAAGGAATAGCAAATCTGGTACTGAGTTGAAAAAATACTTCTTTCTTCACATAATTCAAATCAGATTTTGATAATAAAATCTTTCAACTTATTTTCAGAAAATTCCTATATAAGCCTACTATTTGCAACATCAAAATCATTACTGCAAGGCATTCACCATTTAGAGTTATACATTTCAGTTTTTTCTGAATATGACTCAGCCTATTTGTTCATATTTTGAACACATTTGGATTTATTGTAGCCTAGCCAACAGTAAGTTTGAAATTTCTAAATTTCTACCTCAATTGGTGACAGATAAATGTAATGTTGCACTTGCAGTCACAAATCCTCTGTGGGGCTGGAGGCACATCAGTCCACAGTCTGCTGGCTTAGCATCATGGAAAGATACTACGTACATACAGTATACCTCAGCAATATTGCTATGGGCTTAAAATTACAAAATTAGGTTATGCGACTCATAAATTTTGACTGGTCTGATTCATGCTAATGTGTATTTCATTCTAGATACGCAACTAATATGCACAGATTATTGACATATCGCTAGGAATGTGTACTTATAGTGTTCATAATTTTTTATTTGCATAAGCTAAGCTATTTTTGTTTTTTGTTTTTTAGATGATTTTTCAAACTGCCTTAATCTTGTTATTAAGATTTTCACACTGATGTATGCTAAAAAACACACATTATTGTTCAATTGTGACATCAACCAAAGCTGTATGGTTACTTCATACACACCACACATTGGCACAATAGCAAAAACCATTCTGCAGCAGCACACAAAGTTGTTCTGTGGCTCACTGGTTTGTTTTTCCTACTCCATTACTTATGCTGAGCACCAAGCATAATGGAAGTAGGTTCCATTTTTAAAGTCGTCTTCGATATAACCAAGTCAGGATTCTAACCCCAGAGCTTCCGGTTGCAAGTCATGATCACATGTTCTTATGACTAGGCCATGCAGTTGTTTGGTCTTCCCATTTCTCAGTCACTACTCTAATCTAGGCCTAAATCAGAATGACATTAGATATAGGACGTTAAACAGAGAAAAGACACTGAAAGGGCCATTTCTGCTATCTGAGAAGTATGTTTTTGCCAAAATGTTGTATATGCCTCAAGCCAGCAGAGCTGACTAGGCCTAACTATACTTATGCCTAGGCCTAGAGACTAGATGTAAGCCTGGGGGTCTAAGCTAGGTCTGGGCCTAGGTATTTTCAAGATTTATGCCCCACACTCACATCTCTCTACCTACATCCCTGATCACCAACGTCAGTCTCTGTGCTGTCCAACAACTTCCCTATTTTTCAGGATGTTGTCAGTAAACCTTGAGTAGCGGGTCCCTGTAGAATCCACAATTAATGGGTGTAACGTTAGCGTTTACTAGCCTAACGTTATTTAACGTTAGCGCAATCCTGTTGTTGACCGGGGAATTTTCTTTCTATTACAGCATGTTCACCCTCTAAATCTTTCCATTTTTCCACACATTCAAAGAACGTCGACCGCGTTGTCTCCGAAAATAGTTTCACTGCATTTACTTTAGGGGAAACACAATAAAACATCGGAGGTCTGATTTGTTCGTCGGTATTTTTATCTGTTGTGGAGGCGGCCATTTTGAAAGTAGAAGTGTTCTCCGAAATGGTCTACGTTTCCACGTATAAAAATACTGGGTCTTCGAATAAACTTCTATTTTTTTTTAAATGACCTAATTATTCTTTGAATGCCTCCTAAAGTTAAACATTGGCACAATTTTAGACTATTATTGTATTAAAACAGATAAATTATCTTTAAAAGGGTCAGTCACATTTCTTTCACCGGAAAAGAATTTCAATATTGCTTAAGAGTGGAAAACGTGAACTGCCCCGCCAATAGAATGGACGAGGTTAACTATTCAACCATCGATGATATTTTCATAATTAGCTTACAATCAAATGTGCAAGAGTTAATCTTGTGAAAAGATAACAAAATTCTTTTAATTTTTTGTGAAAATTTTGAGACTCTTTTCATCCCCACCCTCGTTACTGGGTCACGGAATGAAACGATAAAGGCACACAGATTGCAGTCTATAAGTCATGGCGAGTGAGGAAGTATTTGCTGCATATCTTAACTAGACCAGCTATAGCGGTCGTACTGGTACAGCCGTGATAGGTCAATGCTAGTAAGAAAATATTGCTTCACTTCTAAACTAGATCAGCTATAGCGGCTGTATTCGTACAATCTCCATAAGTCAAGACGAGTGAGGAAACAGGCTACTGTATTTGCTGCATTTCTAAACTAGACCAGCTATAGAGGTTGTACTGGTACAACCGTGATAAGTCATGGCTAGTGAGGAAATATTGCTTCACTTCTTAACTAGACCAGCTACAGAGTTTGTACTGGTACAACCTTGGTAAGTCATGGCGAGTAAGAACATATTTGCTGCATTTATAAACTAACCCAGCTAAAGAGGTTGCGCTTGGTACAAACTTGATATGTCATGGCAACTGGGGTAATATTGCCGTCATATCTTAACTACACCAGCTATAGAGGTTGTACCGGTACAAGCTTGAAATATTTTGGCCAGTATGTTAGTTAGATGAAATTTAACGAGACACCAACACGAATGTGTTATATAGTATCAACTAGATAAATACGATACAAGTTCAGTTACAAAAACAGTTCAAATACCAATGCAAGTCCTCCGATTTAGTCGCCTCTAACGAAAGGCGGGGAATAGCGTGGGCATATTCTACAACCCTTTGTAAGTAAGGAAAAGCTTTAAACTGGACCAGCCGTAAGAGTTTTACAAAACAAACTTGATAAGTCATGGAGACAATAAGGGAATATTTGCTGCACTTCTATACTAGGCCAGCTATAGAGGCTGTACGAAGTCACCGCGAGTTAGGGGTTGCTGAGTCAGGGGCGAACCCACGGGGGCAGGACAGGCATTTACCTCCCACCAGCCGGTGGTATTTAAGTCGCAAAAGTAAATCGCTTAAAAACCATTTTAAGACACTAGGATTTTTTCAACCCCCTTTATGAAGTATCTCCCTGTTCGTCTGGAAAGGGGAAGCCCCCAAAGTCGGCTTACTCCTGCAATTTGTCTCCCATTGACTTTGTACGTGAATCATTTTTCCAAACCCGAATAGGGGGTATCTCCCTGTTCGTTGGCTTACTCGGGGCTTCCCCTTCTCAAACGAACAGTAAGATACCACATAAAGGGGGGGGGGGGTTGAAAAAATCCTAGTGTCACTCTAGACGTGTGTGAAGTTTCAGGGCGTTGGCCCGTCGGGAGTGGCCTCGGCGGGCAAAACAAAACTCACCCCCTCACGGACATCTGGACTTATAAAGTTTTTGAAAAGTGATTCACTTGCAAAGTCAATGGGAGAGAAATTGCAGGAGTAAGCCAACTTTGGGGGCATCCCCTTCCCAAACGAACAGGGAGATACCCCATAATGGGATTGAAAAAAAATCCTAGTTTCACTCTAGACGTGTGTGAAGTTCAGGGCGTTGGCCCATCGGGAGTGGCCTCTTCGGGCAAAACAAAACTCACCCCCTCACGGACATCTGGGCTTAGAAAATTTTTGAAAAGTGATTCACGTGCAAAGTCAATGGGGAGTTAAAACTGGAAAAAAATTGCAAAATCCTCTGTTGAGTGTCAATGAACGGATGATGGACTTGAAACTTAATTTACCTTGTTTTTTCGTCTGTCCATGATAGCGGTATAATGACATAAAGTTGATTTTTAGGGCAGAGATACGACTTCTGTATCCTTCCTTTGGCCAAGAAAAATACTCATTCCCATTGCAAGGCTGTGATGAACTGTCGACGTCCTACCGTCCTTGTAACAGTCACCCCATTTCACATAAATATGTTCCCACAAGACCACCACACTTGCAATTATTAGTTGCGTTAAAGAATAAATTAAAACAAAGTGTATGCAAAATCCAAACACGCCATTCTTCCTATTTGTAGAGTTGTCACGGTGAGGTACGTTTCTCCGAAAGAACACAATACAAAAGATCGTTTCAGACGAATATGTTACATATCTGCCCGTAAAATTGATGATGAAGAAAACGATGGATCAGTTTTGGTGTTTTCAGGGTGACTGAAAGAAACATAGGCAGTAGATCTACACAGCACAATGGGAAAGACCAATCTGACGAAGAACGCATACAAGCCCCCTGTATGGTGCTACAACAGTACAAGCCATATTTACACCGAAAAAAATGGTTGACAGGTGTAACGAAAAGTCCACAAAATTAAAACAATTTTCGAGTCTACTTTTGTGCTTTGCATGTACGCTACGGCTGTGTCTCACGCTTAGTTGAGTTATTTGTCCAGCTCCGAGTAGCAGCTCCCTTGTTGGTCTCTTGCTCTCAAACCTCTTCGCAGTTTTGCGGTTACGAAATTCCTTACCAAGAAGGTTCCGTAAACAGTAACAGATAGAGCTTCCATAAATAAAGGTTGCAGTCACCCCGGTCACCCCTATCAACTTTCGTTGTGTCCTATCACAAGAACGGTTCTTGAAAATCATGCACTCTAAAAACAGTTTGGTAAACTTTTACCCATGGTTGGGTCCATATGCCACCACCTAAACTGTTGGGTAAAAAAATTCTCAACGTTGGTCACAAGGTATCCATGTTGGGTGAATTTTTCCGTCGAAAAAGTTGATTGTGTAACCAACTTGGGTAGTTTTTTACCCAACAATTTAGGTGGTGGCATACGGACCCAACCATGGGTAAAAGTTTACCCAACTGTTTTTAGAGTGTGCCTGTGACAGTTTTTTTCCAGCTAACTGTGGGATTTACTATGAGTGGCTACTTGCGTTTTCCAGGGAGTTACAACAGACTGCGTTTACCATGAAATTCTAAATTATTCAATATTTGAGTGTTTTTGCAACATTTAGCGTAACCTATAAACCGCAACGAAGAATTTTGAGGACTGGTTGGCCTAGGCTGTTCGAATAATTCGGGGTTAATTTTGTAAAGTTGATATTTTTGTGTGTAAAATCATTACGTGACTATGATGTGTTTGTACTTATCGGGCAATTGTTTTCAAGGAATCTGGGCCTGCTTGGAGTTTTCTGTAATAAGAGGGCAAAAGCAGTCACCCCAATTTGAATTAGTGTAATAGTCTATTTTAATTCATGAATGGCTCTCGAAAATAATGTGACACTGTTTTTCTCATTGAATTGTAAATTTATGACAACTGAACCCCTTGATTTACCCTAATTATGCAACATTTCAGTCTCGAAATATTTTGAAAGAAACATGGAAAAGAAAGAGGAAGAAATTTGTGAAATTTAGTGGTTGTTTCATAAAAGTTTAGGGGCGACTACTCTTTAAAAACATTTGGCAACCTTTCGACGAACTCAAATGCTGCCCGAATTCTAGTACCTGAAGATCAGGTCGTTCCCCGAAATATACGGTACATGCCGGCCGCCTGATACACCAGTTAGTATGACCATGGAAGTACCACCATGGTCATACTGGTGGTATATGACAACAGCAAAACATCACAATACATGTACGGTGTATACTTCTTAAAATAGCAAATTCCTGTTCTGTGTATTAGAGTAGAGTCCTAGTGAGGGACGTAGTGGTGAAGCTCTGGTATTTAAAGGCATGTTTTCATCATCCCAAGCAGTTCCAATTCTCCCAACCTTCTTACTCTAGTCCCTCCCACATTTATCTAAAACTCATCTTTATCCAGACACAATCCTAGTTTATTGCTTCATGGCTTGTCCCAGTGGCCATACAAGTCCATAATGTGTAATCAAGACACTCTCAGTGCCCACGCTGTGTAATTGAGCTATGATGCATTGTTTGAATGTGTTGCCATCAAAGAGCTGTACCAATTGAGAGTTTTGATATATGTATACTGAAACTGTGGTTTGGGGTGACGAATGACTGCCTTTAAAATTTCTTACACGACCGAAAAAATGCATGCCAAGGGGCCTGCGTTTATTCCTCGGAAGCATGGAAGTACTACTTCCGAGGTACGGTACTTCCATGTATGAAGGGTGTGCCTGTGCATGTAGTACCTCGGAAGCTTTGCGATTTGATGGGTTCTAAAATTGGCAATTATTATTCATACGTTATAAGTTCACTTGTGTATTGTTAACTGTGTGCTGGATACTTTTCTGGGAAAGCACTGTTTTAGGCGTGTAGAACTACTACATTTGGGCCAACTCTTTGGTGGGAGTGTGTAGGATACCAGTGGTCTATATTGCCGGTGAAATGTATCTGCTATTTGCTTAATTAACTTGCCAAGGCTAATATGGGAATACAGGAATAGAACATTTAAACTTGTTTTTCTTCTCCCCCTCTTAGTGGCGGCATCAGCGTCTGGAAAGTGTCCCGGCAGGGTGTCGATGTTAGCTCAAACTTTATGCCTTAACACACCAAGAATCCACACCTTGTTTTCCCTCCTGGGATTTACCTCTCCCTCCACAACTTCATGGTCTACAGGGCGTTAATACCGCAATCCCCTCTCAATTCCCTCTTTTCCCCTTTTCTCTTTTTTCTCTTTTTTTTTTCTTTTTCTTCACCATCATTTGGGGAGGCGATCACCCCATTTGGCCCCTTGGTTGCGCCGCTGCTTTCTTGATATGTTTTGAAGTTACATATAATTGCCCTCTATCTCACATTTTAATTCGGATTGACTCTGCCTTGTCACCACTACCGCACCGTAAAAAGAACACGTTATGAGGTTGGAGAAATAAAAAAAATAAGCGCATTAAATGAGTTAACGCAAAGGGGCTCAATGAGGTGATATCGATTATATTGTGATGAGTTTGAAAGAAATCAATGCATGATTATGCTTCTAATAAGCCTGATCACTCATGTGTCCGCACATCCTTTATTTACCAAAAATTGTAAACAATTGTAGTTTTTATGTACAGGGATTGCATATGATTTACACTCAATGGTGAAAAGTGTCTGGTCACCAATTTGAAATAAATGTATTAAATCTTTAATCGTCCTATCATTGGCCCTATCATTAACTAGAGTCAGATGTTTAGAATCTCTTAGTTTGACTATTAAGCATCAAGTTAAGAGTAAAACTCAGCACGTGTGACGGAAATTATGAATTTTGAGGGCAAACTTAATGAGCCCCGCTAACACCTGATAAGCAATGTCAACAAAAGCGCACACCGTAACCACATCTAAATGGTTTTTTATGTAAATGTTAATTTTCGTTAATTTAAAACAACATGGTGCTTACAGATATCATGAAATAAAATCATAAACGTGTTTACAAGATGGCGTCTTGACTATAACTCTAGTTCCATGTCCCTGACACTTGCTTGGGCATTTCGTCTACTGTCCAAGTGTTATTGCCTAAGTACTAAACAAACATTGTGTGCATGCATTAAAAAATGATAATTAACTCATCAAATGAAACACTGTACTTTGCATGAAGTGTATATATAGCCAGGGATCGATCACCCATGGCAAAACATCCGCTATAAGTAAAAGGCGCGTCTTTGGTAACCGTAACTTGTTGAAGCAATATTTATTAGTTTTCTGATATTCATCGTGGCGGGTAATTGATAATGGTAACATCAGTCATAACAACGAAAGCTCTTTGAGAACTCATATTTCTCCCTGAGCTCGCAGAAGCGAAACACCTGTCATTCTGAAATGCTGACCCGAGATCAGGTCAACTGCATGGTGTACGTATTACCATGTCAATAGTTTAATTTTGCTGAATTATTTATGTTCGTAAAAAAGTAGCCTGATTAGAGTCTGCAGACAGGATTCATGAGGTGAACCGCGGAGGTTTCAATGTAGGTTACTATACAGACAGCCAGTTAATAGCCTAATGCAAGGCAGCAGTTTTCGAAAAAAATCACAGAGAGACAAGGTCCATAGCATATGAATTTCGAAGGGTATAGGCCGGGCTCTATAACTCGGGTAAACTAATGGTTTGATCAGGGAACTAAGAGTTAGCAGCTCCCTGGTTTGATAGCCATGAAGACAACTGCAAACTTCAGTAGAGCATCAAATCATTCCATTTCCATTCCTCACATTATTTAACAGGGAGCTGCCACGGACCCCGGATTTTAATATGCAGATCACCGCATGGGAAGACACAACAGTGTTACAAGTACAGCAGCCTTGCAGTCAGGGTTGAACTAATGTACAGGGCAATGCGTACTTGAAAATATATTAAGGGTTCCTCTGATACATTTCGGTCCGAATATACCTTATACATTTAATAGATACTAAGATACAAATTCTTTAATCAAAGATTTGACGTAACCCCCTCCCCCCGTGGACATATACAGTCAGCACGTCACTCTTAACTTATTTTGAGAAAAATAGGTACATCCCAGGTTATCTTTATGTCTTTTGGTGCCATTCATACTAGGACTAGATATTCAAGGTAAACTAAGCAGTTATTCCTTGTTCATGAGAAGGTGGCAGGGACGGCGTCGTACACCGATAAATATAATTCCAGGTATATAGACTTAACTAGGAGTTGTCACTCCAAAAATATCACAGTTCGACACCAATTAAGCTTAGGTTTAAGTTAGCTAGCTAGTTAGATGAGGTTTAACGGTTAAACAATTGGCCAGTCAAGTCGAGGTGCCCACGGACTTTTTCCAGCCGTGGCTCACTGGCTTGTTTCCCATACTTCATTGCATTTCGCACAAGGAAAGTAGTTTCCATTACTTTTTAAGTCCCAACCTTTTTCAAGAAGGTTTCAGAGGTCCAAAGGAAATACAAACAGGGGGTTTGGTTTAGGTGCACGTGTAGAACAAAACTTTTAGTGAGTTCTATACATCATTGGAAAGGTCACATTTCGAGGATTCTGTACAGCTTAGGCCTATTGTTTTGACAAATTATGGTAATTAGTAATGCAAATATATGCATATTTACTAATGAATTTGGTCATGAAACCGGCCTGGAATTGAACCCGAGACCTCACCGTGCGAAGGGAATGCTAAGTTGAAAGGCCTGAATTGAATGCATAGTATGGGTTGGGACGATCTCTGTGAATCACTTTAAGAAGCGCACTCCGAAGCTGAGTAAATAAAATATCGAAACAGTATTTAAAAAACAGTATTAAAAAATGAAAAAGAATTCGGTTCATCACAGGTGCTTTTTTTATTCCTCAGGCTGAAACTGAGGTCAAAGGTGCTGAACGGTAACGAGATTTGCAGGAACGATGATCACACCTACGTTAAAGCTGTTTGGAAATTTTACTGTATCTAAACAGGGGTGGCTCCAGGATTTCCTCTACAGGGAGGGGGAAAGCTCCCCGACAGGAGACAAACAACATACCATATATTGAAGTAGTTTGCCTCTGCCTTAATTACTGGTGAACACCGATCTAGTGAAAGCCTTAATTGTACTTGAGAGTACCTTTGCCAAGGTACACAAATGTTACCCAATCAACTTTCTGTAGTTTCACTTGCAGAGAGACGCCATTTTCACTGATATTTTAGGTAAAATTTAACGTAGAGCAATGATTTTGACGCAGTTACAACATAAAAACACCTTTTCCAGTTGAAGATGGATGAAAATGGCAAAATTACAATAAATGTCATTTTTAGTTGCGGTGCCTGCCACGCAGGCAGCCGCAACTATAGCAGTCGCCACAAGAGCCGAAAATTAGGAATTACCACTAACTCCTCCGAGACGGGCGGTTCCATGGGTATGTGATGTTGTGTAGGTTGTAGGGAATGTTGTTTTATAATGTATATCATTTATTGAAGGTCGTTTACCTTTGGTAAGGGTGTTAAAATGGTTAATTTTGATTAAAAAATCGCGTGGGCAGTGTCTATTTTTAGAACAAGGACTACAGAGGTGTGTTATCAAGAACTGGTTTGTT
Organism: Holothuria scabra; assembly: GCA_037179385.1. Classification (NCBI taxonomy): domain Eukaryota; kingdom Metazoa; phylum Echinodermata; class Holothuroidea; order Aspidochirotida; family Holothuriidae; genus Holothuria; species Holothuria scabra. Next base: position 69,739,071 of record CM074179.1, read on the forward strand.
ATTGGTTGACAATGTGTTTTGCATGGGGTTCAAGGAAGTAATCCTAACAGTAACGTTGTACGAAAATGGTAGGTAGTATACGTACGCGTTTCGAGTATTTGCGCAATTGGAGATATGACGATTTGGGGACCCAGCTGAAGTTAGCAGAATATTCTGCCGACAGAATATTCTGCCGCAGATTTCCTGAAGTTAGCCGAATATTCTGCTGGCAGAATATTCTGCCTCATATGTCCTTAAGATAGCCTGATGTTCTGCTGGCAGTATAATTTCGTCCTGTGTACCAGGAAAATGTGTTCCCCTGGAGGATCTGTCCCCTATGAAAAATGACCTGACATCAAAAGAATGTATCAAGCTAGAAATTAAAAAAAATTAGAAAGAGACAGTTTTAACTAGGCTCGCTCTTTAAACTAACACGACTTAGCCCCTATCTAATAAGGGCGCAATAGTGGAAGTACGATGTACCCCATTTTGGCCCATCGTACCCCCTCCGAATTAAAAATGGTAGGCAGGGATTCGGCTTGCAGTGTTTTTTTAATTTAATTAAGAGGAATATTCTCTGTGAGAAACTATATATTAATGGACACAACAAGGTTGGTGAATTTAAATGAATCTTTTTTTTGCATAACTTAAGCCATTATCAATGCAAATATGCAAATTAGGTGACATAATCATTTTCGTCATTTCTTCATACAAAAACTATCTAGAACCGTATTATTTTGTGTTGAAAGGTACAGCATAGTACATTAAAACGGGTTTCTCTTTCATTCCTAGTATAATCGAATTTAAGGTTGTGTGGTTATGATTTTATTTTCATACCCATGGTTTTCTGGTATAAAATGACAAATTTGGAAAGATTTTGACCCATTTTGGAAGATTTTAGCTTAAATATCACTAAGATCCCTTCCGCCCTACCACTAGTTCCTCTCTCGTAATATTCAGAAGAAAAATGGGTTGGGTAACCTATTTGTAATTCCCGAACCTATTTTTTTTTTTATTTTGGGACCATTTTTAGCACTTTTTGAACTTTTTGACCGACTAAGTAAAGTCTGTTTATGGAGTGTACGGCATGTCAAATTTATAGTTTTAAATTTGAAAAATGTCTCCTTTGGGTAACTTTTCAATGCCCTCATGATTCGCATAAAATCATAAGTTATCATTCACTAACTTTTTGGAATGATCCATAGGGTCCCGATGCATAAAGACGACGTTCAAAAATTGGGGGGGGGGGAATTCAGCATTTACCATGAAAATTATATGGTTGTATTTTGGGGTAACCTTTTTGTGTGGCCTTTAAGCTAATATATCGTGCTTGTGCTGACAATTCCATCAATTCATCATCAATTCCAAGTAAAAAATAGTTCAACTACACCAAATTTTAATACATTTAAAGAGTCATGATATGCAATAACTAAATTTTAAAGACGGTGGCACAAATTTTAAAGTGCTTTTAAATTTCCTAGGTAATGATAATTTTTTGTATGTTTACCGGTGTATTTGGCTAACAAATCGTCTTTGTGCTGGCTTTTTGATACCCTCATGATTCACATAACATCATAAATTATCATTCACTAACTTTTTGGAAAAATCCATAGGGTCCCGATGCCTGAAAACGACGTTTAAAAATGAGGGCGTACTTCAGCATTTACCATAAAAATTATTTGATTGTATTTTGGGGTAACCGTTGTGTGGCCTTTAAGCTAATATATCGTGCTTGTGCTGACAATTCCATCAATTCATCATCAATTCAAAGTAAAAAATAGTTCAACTACACCAAATTTTAATACATTTAAAGGGTCATGATATGCAATAACTAAATTTTAAAGACGGTGACCAAAATTTGAATGTCCTTTTAAATTTCGTAAGTAATGATAATTTTTTTGTATGTTTACCGGTGTATTTGGCTAACAAATCGTCTTTGTGCTGGCTTTTCGATACCCTCATGATTCACATAAGATCCTAAATTATCATTCACTAACTTTTTGGAAAAACCCATAGGGTCCCGATGCCTGAAAACGACGTTTAAAAATGAGGGCGTTCTTCAGCATTTACCATGAAAATTATATGATTGTATTTTGGAATAACCTCTGTGTGGCCTTTAAGCTAATATATCGTGCTTGTGCTGACAATTCCATCAATTCATCATCAATTCTAAGTTAAAAATAGTCAAAATACACCAAAGGTTAATATATTTAAAGGGTCATGATATGCAATAACTAAATTTTAAAGACAGTGGAACGAATTTAAATGTCCTTTTAAATTTCCTAAGTAATGATAAATTTGTGGTATGTTTACCAATGTACTTGGCTAACAAATCGTCTTTGTGCTGGCTTTTCGATACCCTCATGATTCACATCACATCATAAATTATCATTCACTATCTTTTTGGAAAAATCCATAGGGTTCCGATGACTAAAAACGACGTTTAAAAATAAGGGCGTACTTCAGCATTTACCATGAAAATTATAAGATTGTATTTTGGGGTAACCTTTGTGTGGCCTTTAAGCTAATATATCGTGCTTGTGCTGACAATTCCATCAATTCATCATCAATTCCAAGTAAAAAATAGTCCAAATACATCAAATCTTAATACATTTAAAGGGTCCTGATATGCAATAACTAAATTTTAAAGACGGTGGCCCAAATTTTAAAGTCCTTTAAAATTTCGTATGTAATGATAATTTTTTGTATGTTTACCGGTGTATTTGGCTAACAAATCGTCTTTGTGCTGGCTTTTCGATACCCTCATGATTCACATAACATCATAAATTATCATTCACTAACTTTTTGGAAAAATCCATAGGGTCCCGATGCCTGAAAACGACGTTTAATAATGATTGCGTACTTCAGCATTTACCATGAAAATTATAAGATTGTATTTTGGGGTAACCTCTGTGTGGCCTTTAAGCTAATATATCGTGCTTGTGCTGACAATTCCATCAATTCATCATCAATTCTAAGTTAAAAATAGTCCAACTACACCAAATTTTAATATATTTAAAGGGTCATGATATGCAATAACTACATTTTAAAGACAGTGGAACGAATTTAAATGTCCGTTTAAATTTCCTAAGTAATGATAAATTTTTGGTATGTTTACCGGTGTACTTGGCTAACAAATTGTCTTTGTGCTTGCTTTTCGATATCCTCATGATTTACATAACATCATAAATTATCATTCACTAAATTTTTGGAAAAATCCATAGGGTCTCGATGCCTAAAACCGACGTTTAAAAATGAGGGCGTACTTCAGCATTTACCATGAAAATTATGTGATTGAATTTTGGGGTAACCTTTGTGTGGCCTTTAAGCTAATATATCGTGCTTGTGCTGACAATTTCATCAATTCATCATCAATTCTAAGTAAAAAATAGTTCAACTACACCAAATTTTAATACATTTAAAGGGTCATGATATGCAATAACTAAATTTTAAAGACGGTGACCCAAATTTAAATGTCCTTTTAAATTTCCTAAGTAATGATTATTTTTTTGTATGTTTACCGGTGTATTTGGCTAACAAATCGTCTTTGTGCTGGCTTTTCGATACCCTCATGATTTACATAACATCATAAATTATCATTCACTAAATTTTTGGAAAAATCCATAGGGTCTCGATGCCTAAAACCGACGTTTAAAAATGAGGGCGTACTTCAGCATTTACCATGAAAACTATGTGATTGAATTTTCGGGTAACCTTTGTGTGGCCTTTAAGCTAATATATCGTGCTTGTGCTGACAATTCCATCAATTCATCATCAATTCCAAGTAAAAAATAGTCCAAATACATCAAATTTTAGTACATTTAAAGGGTCCTGATATGCAATAACTAAATTTTAAAGACGGTGGCCCAAATTTAAATGTCCTTTTAAATTTCGTATGTAATGATAATTTTTTGTATGTTTACCGGTGTATTTGGCTAACAAATCGTCTTTGTGCTGGCTTTTCGATACCCTCATGATTCACATAACATCATAAATTATCATTCACTAACTTTTTGGAAAAATCCATAGGGTCCCGATGCCTGAAAACGTTGTTTAATAATGATTGCGTACTTCAGCATTTACCATGAAAATTATGTGATTGAATTTTGGGGTAACCTTTGTGTGACCTTTAAGCTAATATATCGTGCTTGTGCTGACAATTCCATCAATTCATCATCAATTCCAAGTAAAAAATAGTCCAAATACATCAAATTTTAATACATTTAAAGGGTCCTGATATGCAATAACTAAATTTTAAAGACGGTGGCCCAAATTTAAATGTCCGTTTAAATTTCCTAAGTAATGTTAATTTTTTGTATGTTTACCGGTGTATTTGGCTAACAAATCGTCTTTGTGCTGGCTTTTCGATACCCTCATGATTCACATTACATCATAAATTATCATTCACTAACTTTTTGGAATAATCCATAGGGTCCCGATGCCTAAAACCGACGTTTGAAAATGAGGGCGTACTCCAGCACTTATTATGAAAATTATTTGATTGTATTTTGGGGTAACCTTTGGGTGGCCTTTAAGCTAATATATCGTGCTTGTGCTGACAATTCCATCAATTCATCATCAATTCCAAGTAAAAAATAGTTCAACTACACCAAAGTTTAATACATTTAAAGGGTCCTGATATGCAATAACTAAATTTTAAAGACGGTGGCCCGAATTTTAATGTCGTTTTAAATTTCGTAAGTAATGATAATTTTTTGTATGTTTACCGGTGTATTTGGCTAACAAATCGTCTTTGTGCTGGCTTTTTGATACCCTCATGATTCACATAAAATCATAAATTATCATTCACTAACGTTTTGGAAAAATCCATAGGGTCCCGATGCCTGAAAACGACGTTTAAAAATCATTGCGTACCTCAGCATTTACCATGAAAATTATTTGATTGTATTTTGGGGTAACCTTTGTGTGGCCTTTAAGCTAATATATCGTGCTTGTGCTGACAATTCCATCAATTCATCATCAATTCCAAGTAAAAAATAGTTCAACTACACCAAAGTTTAATACATTTAAAGGGTCCTGATATGCAATAACTAAATTTTAAAGACGGTGGCCCGAATTTAAATGTCCTTTTAAATTTCGTAAGTAATGATAATTTTTTTGTATGTTTACCGGTGTATTTGGCTAACAAATCGTCTTTGTGCTGGCTTTTCGATACCCTCATGATTTACATAACATCATAAATTATCATTCACTAAATTTTTGGAAAAATCCATAGTGTCCCGATGCCTTAAAACGACGTTTAAAAATGAGGGCGTACTTCATTATATACCATGAAAATTATGTGATTGAATTTTGGGATTTTTCCAAAAAGTTAGTGAATGATAATTTATGATTTTATGTGAATCATGAGGGTATCGAAAAGCCAGCACAAAGACGATTTGTTAGCCAAATACACCGGTAAACATACAAAAAATTATCATTACCTAGGAAATTTAAAAGGACATTTAAATTTGGGCCACCGTCTTTAAAATTTAGTTATTGCATATCATGACCCTTTAAATGTATTTAAATTTGGTGTAGTTGAACTATTTTTTACTTAGAATTGATGATGAATTGATGGAATTGTCAGCACAAGCACGATATATTAGCTTAAAGGCCACACAAAGGTCACCCCAAAATACAATCTTATAATTTTCATGGTAAATGCTGAAGTACGCCCTCATTTTTAAACGTCGTTTTCAGGCATCGGGACCCTATGGATTTTTCCAAAAAGTTAGTGAATGATAATTTATGATGTTATGTGAATCATGAGGGTATCGAAAAGCCAGCACAAAGACGATTTGTTAGCCAAATACACCGGTAAACATACAAAAAATTATCATTACTTTCGAAATTTAAAAGGACATTTAAATTTGGGCCACCGTTTTTAAAATTTAGTTATTGCATATCAGGACCCTTTAAATGTACTAAAATTTGATGTATTTGGACTATTTTTTACTTAGAATTGATGATGAATTGATGGAATGGTCAGCACAAGCACGATATATTAGCTTAAAGGCCACACAAAGGTTACCCCAAAATTCAATCACATAATTTTCATGGTAAATGCTGAAGTACGCAATCATTTTTAAACGTCGTTTTCAGGCATCGGGACCCTATGGGTTTTTCCAAAAAGTTAGTGAATGATAATTCATGATTTTATGTGAATCATGAGGGTATCGAAAAGCCAGCACAAAGACGATTTGTTAGCCAAATACACCGGTAAACATACAAAAAATTATCATTACTTTCGAAATTTAAAAGGACATTTAAATTTGGGCCACCGTCTTTAAAATTTAGTTATTGCATATCAGGACCCTTTAAATGTACTAAAATTTGATGTATTTGGACTATTTTTTACTTAGAATTGTTGATGAATTGATGGAATTGTCAGCACAAGCACGATATATTAGCTTAAAGGCCACACAAAGGTTACCCCAAAATTCAATCACATAATTTTCATGGTAAATGCTGAAGTACGCCCTCATTTTTAAACGTCGTTTTTAGGCATCGAGACCTTATGGATTTTTCCAAAAATTTAGTGAATGATAATTTATGATGTTATGTAAATCATGAGGGTATCGAAAAGCCAGCACAAAGACGATTTGTTAGCCAAATACACCGGTAAACATACAAAAAAATATCATTACTTAGGAAATTTAAAAGGACATTTAAATTTGGGCCACCGTCTTTAAAATTTAGTTATTGCATATCATGACCCTTTAAATGTACTAAAATTTGGTGTAGTTGGACTATTTTTAACTTAGAATTGATGATGAATTGATGGAATTGTCAGCACAAGCACGATATATTAGCTTAAAGGCCACACAAAGGTTACCCCAAAATTCAATCACATAATTTTCATGGTAAATGCTGAAGTACGCAATCATTTTTAAACGTCGTTTTCAGGCATCGGGACCCTATGGATTTTTCCAAAAAGTTAGTGAATGATAATTTATGATTTTATGTGAATCATGAGGGTATCGAAAAGCCAGCACAAAGACGATTTGTTAGCCAAATACACCGGTAAACATACCAAAAATTATCTTTACTTTCGAAATTTAAAAGGACATTTAAATTTGGGCCACCGTCTTTAAAATTTAGTTATTGCATATCAGGACCCTTTAAATGTACTAAAATTTGATGTATTTGGACTATTTTTTACTTAGAATTGTTGATGAATTGATGGAATTGTCAGCACAAGCACGATATATTAGCTTAAAGGCCACACAAAGGTTACCCCAAAATTCAATCACATAATTTTCATGGTAAATGCTGAAGTACGCCCTCATTTTTAAACGTCGTTTTTAGGCATCGAGACCTTATGGATTTTTCCAAAAATTTAGTGAATGATAATTTATGATGTTATGTAAATCATGAGGGTATCGAAAAGCCAGCACAAAGACGATTTGTTAGCCAAATACACCGGTAAACATACAAAAAAAAAATATCATTACTTAGGAAATTTAAAAGGACATTTAAATTTGGGCCACCGTCTTTAAAATTTAGTTATTGCATATCATGACCCTTTAAATGTACTAAAATTTGGTGTAGTTGGACTATTTGTAACTTAGAATTGATGATGAATTGATGGAATTGTCAGCACAAGCACGATATATTAGCTTAAAGGCCACACAAAAAGGTTACCCCAAAATACAACCATGTAATTTTCATGGTAAATGCTGAATTCCCCCCCCCCCTAATTTTTGAACGTCGTCTTTATGCATCGGGACCCTATGGATCATTCCAAAAAGTTAGTGAATGATAACTTATGATTTTATGCGAATCATGAGGGCATTGAAAAGTTACCCAAAGGAGACATTTTTCAAATTTAAAACTATAAATTTGTCATGCCGTACACTCCATAAACAGACTTTACTTAGTCGGTCAAAAAGTTCAAAAAGTGCTAAAAATGGTCCCAAAATAAAAAAAAAAATAGGTTCGGGAATTACAAATAGGTTACCCAACCCATTTTTTCTTCTGAATATTACGAGAGAGGAACTAGTGGTAGGGCGGGAGGGATCTTAGTGATATTTAAGCTAAAATCTTCCAAAATGGGTCAAAATCTTTCCAGATTTGTCATTTTATACCAGAAAACCATGGGTATGAAAATAAAATCATAACCACACAACCTTAAATTCGATTATACTAGGAATGAAAGAGAAACCCGTTTTAATGTACTATCCTGTACCTTTCAACACAAAATAATACGGTTCTAGATAGTTTTTGTATGAAGAAATGACGAAAATGATTACGTCACCTAATTTGCATATTTGCATTGATAATGGCTTAAGTTATGCAAAAAAAAAGATTCATTTAAATTCACCAACCTTGTTGTGTCCATTAATATATAGTTTCTCACAGAGAATATTCCTCTTAATTAAATTAAAAAAACACTGCAAGCCGAATCCCTGCCTACCATTTTTAATTCGGAGGGGGTACGATGGGCCAAAATGGGGTACATCCTACTTCCACTATTGCGCCCTTATTAGATAGGGGCTAAGTCGTGTTAGTTTAAAGAGCGAGCCTAGTTAAAACTGTCTCTTTCTAATTTTTTTTAATTTCTAGCTTGATACATTCTTTTGATGTCAGGTCATTTTTCATAGGGGACAGATCCTCCAGGGGAACACATTTTCCTGGTACACAGGACGAAATTATACTGCCAGCAGAACATCAGGCTATCTTAAGGAAATATGAGGCAGAATATTCTGCCAGCAGAATATTCGGCTAACTTCAGGAAATCTGCGGCAGAATATTCTGTCGGCAGAATATTCTGCTAACTTCAGCTGGGTGATTTGGGGCATGTAAGGCGCTTCTATGTAATATATGTTTTACAAGGCAAAAAGGAATACAGTCGTACAGCATGTAGTAATGTGTGGGTCCAGTTATATAGTGCATGTTGTCACTGTAGAGAGAACTTGGTGCGATAGAATGTGATAACCGTGGACTAACACTGATTATCACTGTTGGTCTAAAGAAGTGACGCAAGGATAGGTTAGTTTTTTTTTATTAAGTTTTAAAGAAAGTGGGGGGTTTTAGTTCAACGAAAATTGGTAGAGTTTTGTTTCTGATTCGGTACGGTGTGGGGTGTATGTTTATCGTAAGGTTTAGGCCAAGCCTAACGTTAGGCCAAGGCTAGGCTTAACGTTAGTTAGTTATACTGTGCCATGTTTCGGTAACGAAGCAGGCTAAGTCATCCCCAAACCAACTCGTCCCCAACCAACTCGTCCCCAAGCCAACTCGTCCCCAAGCCAACTCGTCCTCAAGCCAAGTCGTCCCCAAGCCAACTCGTCCCCAAGCCAAGTCGTCCCCAAACCAACTCGTCCCCAGTATGAAAAATGGTGTGATTTTTATGGCGCGAGGAATGGGAATATATTACCAACTGTAAACATATATTATCAAAACCGAAATATTTATGTGACAAAACACCAAATTTATTTAGGCCTAACACAAGTTAGTAGCATCAAACATTAGTAGCCTATATTTGTAAAACAAATTTGCAATAAAAATACAATTGTAGAAAGAGTATGTTCTTAACAAGATATATATTTGCAATTAAAATATATTCCCAACAAAAATATATGTTTGCTCTAAAATATATATTTAGAAGAATATTTTTTTCCAACACCTGAAATATATTCGTAAGGAAAAATTATGTTTACACCAAAATATATTTGCAAGAAAATACAGTATATCTTTCTTGAAAAAGTTACCATGTTCGCCACAAAATTATTTTGCAACAAAAGTATTCTTCCAACCAGAAATTTATTTTCAAGAAAAGGATAAGTGTGCATTATAAATGTATCTGCAAGAAACATTTCTAACAAGACTAATTATATTTGCCAAACTAAAAATATGTCCCCATCAGTTGTGTTTAAAATATATACTGTATATGTTATCAAACTTCAAAAATATATATGTTATTGTCATTCTCTATACAGTATATGCATAAATCACGGCTTCCAAAATTAAAAAATTTATGTGTCACGAAATCTCCCCTTTAACTAGCAGAAGGGAGGAAAAAATAATGAACAAGACAAAAACAAATTGCAAGTCGGTGTTAGCTGGTCTTTTGAAATGAGGTTATTTTATTTCCCACTATTTTCACTAATTTCTCATATTGGGGCCGACTTGGCTTGGGGACGACTTGGCTTGGGGACGAGTTGGTTTGGGGACGAGTTGGTTTGGGGAAGACTTGGTTTGGGGGCAAGTTGGCTTGGGGATGAGTTGGTTGGGGACGAGTTGGTTTGGGGACGACTTGGCCCGAAAGCTTCGGTAAGTGTGGTACTAGGCTAGTAGGAACAGTGTTAGTATTGTTATATAGGCTGGAGGGGTCCGTTAGTTTCCGCCCTCGGTAGTTTGCGCCCGTTACTTTCCGCCCCTAAAAATCTTGGGGCGGAAAGTAATGTTTGAACTAAGGTGTGATAAAAATTACTGTCAACTTCAAATTTCAAATCAAAGTACAAGGAAACAATGAAATTTATGGCTAGGCCTAAAACTTTTTCGGTATCCTCATCAAAAATCAAAGAAGAGAATGAATTTTACAACCTTTTTTCTAAACGTAAAGTCTAGTCGCGGACTTGTATTTTTTTACGTATAAGTAGTCCGCTAATCTATAGGTAGACTTATGCTGAATGTGGGAACAGTTGTTCACAGCACTGAATACCATATACCTGTACGTAAGTACGTATAAGTATACTAAAGTCTACAGTACAGTGAGAATGTTGCTTGAAAAGACGTCAACATGGCTGTAACGGGTGTAGCATTGAATAGTAAAAGACATCGATGAAGTTTGAAACTTGAAGGAAAAGTTGATGGAATCTTCATTTGACAAAAGTATCACAGATATTACATTCCATTCCATTACTTTCCGCCTCCCAAAAAGATGTTTTCTGCTAAAAATAAAGGGGGCGGAAAACACGTTTTTGAAAGGCAGAAAGTAGCGAGGGCGGAAACTAACTGTAACCTAGCCTGGAACTAGGCCTAGTAGTATTTAATACAAAAATGTCATAAGTAGGCATAGTAAGTAATAAGAAGAAGTAGTAGTAATGAGTTATTGAAGTAAACTCTCCAGGATTTACCAAATAAAATATTGTTTTGTTTTCATGTGGAGACAGGCGTAGGCCTAACGTTAGGCTGGGCTATTTAATGTTATAGGCTACCCTGTTAGGCCTACCAACGTTAGGCTACAGTAAGTAATATTAATAAAGAAATGAGTTATCATTCAGCCTTCCCTAACTTAGGCCTGGGTATAAGCTTACAAAATACAAATATTTGTAGGCAGTAGCTTGTAACTTTCTAAGTTAATGTATCAGCTGAAGAGTTTTATGTTGTACTTGTAGATACATAGCCTAGGCCAAGGTAATTTGTGAGAAATCATTGCTGTATAAACAATAACACACACCAAGATACATCTGATGCACCACGCCTGGATCAACTTTTGATGTTTCTAGATTTCATACTAGGGCTGTGAACCTTTAGCAAAAGAACTAAATGTTTCACCTCAAAAATTTTGCGATAGTTTATCGATTAATGGCGATTAGCTTATCACAAAGAAAAAATAATAATTTCAGTACGGTATGAAGTGAGTGATACTGACTGTAATGCAGAAACAATAATATATAGGCCTAGTTGATATGTTACATGGTAAAATCAAATTACTTTGAAGCCTACAGTACAATGTTCAAATATGCCCAGAATGTTCCATTTAACAAAAAAAAAAAAAATGGAACATCAGAGTGTACAAATAGATAAAAAACTGTCAAAAACAGGTTTTGCGATTTTTTAATTGCTTGTAGCTTTGTACTAAACATTTATTCCACATGCGATCGTTTCGTGATTAATACAGTAGCTACACATTCACAGCCCTATTTCATACTTGTCAAGTTATCACTAAAATTAACATGACATGATTTCATGATTTAAAGAGTTCTACAGTAATTTTTAGTAATACATTTACAGTACAGTATGTCTCAGTTAGCCTAGCCGAGGTATACAGTATAAGCTCAGGTCACAAATGTTTGCAGGCTTAGCGTTGTGGCTGTGATCCAACTTAAACCAAAGCCTAGGCCTACCAGTGGGGTTAATTTTTCAGTGGTTTTAACTTCAGAGCTATTGGTACTGATTGGTTTCCTTTCCTGGAAGTGTCATACCTGCACATGCTAGTATGAACAGTATCCATATCCCAAACCATAGCCCAGTATTTTATCAGCCATCTATTATGGGTATGCAGGCCCGTACTCCCGTAGCCAGCCCATGTGGAGGGGTGGGTCTTTTTGGTTCCTTGTGTAACAAAGGAACCTATGCAGTCACCTTGGCGTATGTATGTGTGTGTGTGTGTGTATGTGTGTGTGTGTGTGTATGTGACGGATTGGAATGCGAGGTATGTGGTGCGATAACTCAATAACCGAGTGATCAATTTTTTTCAAACTTGGTATGTATGTAGATGTTGTGGAGTAGATGTGCCCTATCGTTTTTGGCGGAGGTCAAAGGTCACTGGTGATCACCAGAGGCCAAAAACTGAATTTCTGTTAGTAGCTGTAACTCAGTATCCGTTGTTCAAGCAGTGGCATCATTTTAGGATAAGTTAGATTGGTAGGAGGTGAAAATGTTGGTACATTAACCAAAATAATTGGAAAGGGTCAAAAGGTCAAAAAGTAATGTTTTATTGATATCTTGCCACTGAAACATTTTAGAGGGGTGGTGTAATGGAGATTTGTGTTCGTCTAAGTGAAATGCACGTGATGACCCCCCTTGACCTCACTTGACCTCATTTGACCTTTTGACCTTTGTGACTTTTTTGTGACTTTTTTGTGACGTCAAGATTTGTCTTGATCAGAGCTATTACACTACCCTCCTACAATGTTCGTTACTTGAGTTACTGACATTTAAATGACAGGCTAGTGTGTACATGTAGGTCATATGTAGGCCTATTGCAATGCCAGGTATGCGGTGCAATTACTCAATAACCAAGTAACATAGTGGAAATAATGGAAAGTTGTGTTCGTCTAAGTAAAGTGCACGTGAAGACTCTTTGGGTCTTTGTTCAATTGGTTTAAAAGTCCACCTGAAGTTTAATGCCTTTAGACAAATGCAATGTATAAAAGAAAAGAAGAATTATAACCCCCTCTCAGTCTAAAAGCAGTTTAGTTAACAATCAGGACAGTAATGCAATTATTATTAAAAACAACCTTTTCCTCACATACAGTATGGAATAAAGTTATTCACAGTGCAAGCTAAGATTCCAATTTCAATAGTAAAATATGAAAGCAGTTTCTCTTCTTTACCTCTGCTTTTACCCTAGGGACTACAATGCTGTTTCTAACACCCTCTTTAGGTTAAAAGGTCAAGTTGAAAGTCATTTATTAGATTCTACAGAGCTATGTTTGTTTCTTGGTCTTCTAGCCAAATTGTGAAGAAGTAATTGGTGGTAATAAATCACTATCGGGCTGCCTTTAGTAGCAGAATTGTGGGCTTTTCCTTTTTTTTGCTTTTCAGGCAAACACATTGGGTAGTCTAAAGGACAACCATGACATAATTTCTAGTCATCCATCATAAATTTTGGTGGTCAGGAATGACCAGATGACTGTTAAATTTCTTTGGTGCAGAAGAGACTGTGTTTATTTAAAATCAGTTTTGATCTACTTTGACTGTATTTGACCTTTGTGACTTCTTTTTAAGGTCTGGATTTGAATTGTTGAGATTGACCAAAAAGGCAATTAACTAACCTCCTATACTACCCCAAACTCAAGTAAATGACATTTTAGTGAAAGGTGATGAATGTATTTGTCGCATGGAAGTGGGCAGTGTTACGAGACGACATCAACCAGATTGAATCCACGGACGAGCAAGTGGAGAGTTCTAGAAAGTGCTAGCATCGGTGTTGTCTGAGTCTCGAGCATATTCAACGGGTAACCCCAGAGAACATTCGCACAGTTACTGGAAACGATGTAATGGCCTAATAATAGCCAACTTGTGGTTATGGGTTACTGAGCCCAGAACTTTCGCTGTTTGTTTTGTACGAGATCAAACGAGACGTTTCCATAAGAGTGAGTTCCAGACTTTTCTGGAAGAACTACCAGATATATAAAAGGTCATGCAAGCAGTGTGACAGGAGGGAAGAAAACAGAAGATACACAGATAATACAGAGACCAGACGCCTGCTTCACCGCTTAACGCTGTAATTGTGTCGCCATTTACCGAACACTATAGTCTTCATCCTGCCTTCGCGGAACCGAGTCCTACGCTGAGCTGCTGTACAATCGACACTAACAACACTACCCCTTGGACAAAGAGTGATACCTTAAGCTGTAAAAGATTGTAAGTAGATTTAAGATTAATTGTTGTAAATTTAAGGAAGTAAGAGGTGAATAATAATTAAGTTGTTGATTTTAATCTCGCTCTTCTGTGGTCTTTCGCTGTTATTGGTTTGTATTGCGACCAAGCCGTAACAGAATTGGTGGCCTAACATCCGGGAAAGAATTACACTACCAGGTGGAAAATTCAAGAAATTTCGTTGTAATTTGCAACTGTATTGTCCAGACTTCTTAGTTGTTTGTGAGTGTGTGACACAACCTCAAAATGCCATTCAATTTAGATAAATTTGTGGCTAGCCCCTCAATTGAGGAGCTTAACTCACTAAAAAAGTTTGAGATTGTAAAAGTCGCAAAACACTATGGCATTGAATTTCAGCCATTAATGCGGAAGGACGAGATTAAGAGATACATTGTAGAGTATCTGGTAGATGAAAGTATTCTGCCAATTACAGTGCTTGAGACAATCATGACCGTGCCAACTGACAATGCATTTGAATTGAAAAAGCTTGAATTGGAAATGAATAAGGAGGTTAGATTGAAAGAACTGGAAAGGGAGAGAGAAAAATTGGAAAGAGAAAGGGAAGAAAAGGAACGAGAAGTTAGATTGAAAGAATTGGAAATGCAAAGGGAAAAAATGGAAAGAGAGATGCAAATGCAAAGAGAGAAAGAGGCTAGAGAGCATGAATTTAGGTTGAAACAACTGGAATTAGGGGTCATAAAAGGCCCAGAACCTAAAATAGGCATGGATACTGGGGGATTTGATGTCTCTAAGCACGTAAAATTTGTGCCCAAATTTCAGGAGGATAATGTGGAGAAATTTTTCAACCACTTTGAAAAACTGGGTGAACAATTAAAGTGGCCCAGAGATAAATGGTCAATACTCATTCAGAGTAATTTTACTGGCAAGGCCCAGGAAGTGTATTCCGCTCTGTCCATAGAGGACAGCATGGATTATGATAAAGTCAAAAAGGCCATATTACAAGCCTATGAATTAGTACCCGAGGCATATCGCCAAAAATTTAGAAAATATCGTAAGCCTTTACATAAACATATGTAGAGTTTGCCTATCAAAAGGAAAGGCATTTCGATAGATGGTGTGATTCTAAAAAGGTCTCCACATTTGAAGCCTTACGACAACTGATGCTGGTCGAGGAATTTAAACGGTGTGTGAGTGATGACATAAAGACTCACCTTGAAGAACAAAAGGCAGACAAATTGAAAGAAGTGGCAAATTTGGCTGATCAGTATGCACTTACCCATAAGTTTGGTAAAGTAGGTCAGACTCAAAACAAGAGTCAGTTTAATAGGCCAAATAAAAAATATGGCAATGGCAGTAGTGGTGACACAGCAGGTAAAATTAGTGGATCTCAGTCTGGTTCCCTCTCTCCAACAAATTCTGGTAAAAAACAACCAGATTCTAGTCGTCAAAAGAACGACCAGGTCAGCTCAAATAAAGCTGCCTTTAAAGACATAGGTTGTGGTTTCTGTCGCAAAAAGGGCCGCATGATGGCAAATTGCTTTCAATTGGCAAAATTAAAGGAGACTGAAACAGCTCCAAATGCCTTAGCCAATGCAGAAAATTCTCCAGAGGTAGTCGTGACTTTACGGCCTAATTCTAATGACCAAATTAAGGAAGAATACCTTCCATTCGTGTCTGAGGGTTTTATTTCCCTAGATGGGGATTCAGCTCATCCACCCGTCAAAATTAAAATTTTGCGTGACACAGGCGCAACTCAGTCGCTGCTTCTTGATGGAGTTTTGCCATTAACGGACTCTACTTCCACAGGGGCAAATGTACTAATTCAGGGGGTTGAGTGTGGATTTATTTCTGTCCCTCTTCACAAAATTAATTTGAAGTCAGATTTAGTTTCTGGGTCGGTCATAGTAGGGGTCAGACCTACTCTACCTGTAAAGGGGGTATCTCTGTTGCTAGGCAATGACCTAGCTGGTGGAAAGGTAGTTGCCAATGCAATTTTGACAGATAAACCATGTGACTATAACAACACAGAGGAATTAGAAAAGGAATTTCCAGATTTATTCCCAGCCTGTGCTGTCACGAGAGCTATGTCACAAAAGCTTGCTATGGATGATAATCTTAAACATCCAGCCTCCAAAAGTGAGGATCCAGTTTCCAAAAGTGAAACAAGTAGGGAATCATGTAAGGATGATAATCTTGAACATCCACTCTCGAAAAGTGGGGGTATGATTTCTGAAAAGAAGGATGGTAAATCTAAGCCTCTGCCCTCTAAAATTGAGGAATTAGTTCCTAAAAATGGAACAACACTCCCAAAAGTGGAGTCAGAGTCCAAAGAGGACTCTAAAAAGAATATTGATGAAAGTGAAGATTCCTGGTTTGATCTAAGCCAAACCTTTATGGCCAATCTTCAGGATTGTGAGACTCCTGCCCCCACACATGGTGAGGGGATAGAACAGGAAAGAAACATGTCTGACACACTCCATAAAGACCAGTTGTCAGTCCAACAACAACATGATGAAGAGCTTCAGCCACTAATTGCTGGTGCCCTCACTGAGGACGAGTCGAAAGACGTCCCAGTGTGTTTTTACCTTAAGAACGGTGTTTTGATGCGTAAATGGCGACCACCTGATGCACCATTAGATGAAGAGTGGCGCATTTACCATCAAATTGTGGTACCTAGGGTGTATCGAAAGGAAATACTGAGTATTGCTCATGAAATGCCATTTGCAGGGCACCTAGGGGTCAATAAGACTTACCACAAAATTCTAAATCACTTTTATTGGCCTAAGCTTAAGAGTGATGTGGCCAAATTTTGTAAGACTTGTCATTCATGTCAAATGGTTGGGAAGCCGAATCAGAATATTCCGGCTGCACCCTTAAAGCCAATTCCTGCTTTTGAAGAGCCATTTAGTAGAGTCATTATTGATTGTGTAGGTCCTCTACCTAAGAGTAAGGCAGGACATCAGTATATATTAACCATAATGTGTGCTTCGACAAGGTTTCCAGAGGCAATACCTCTAAGAAATATTAAGGCTCGGACAGTCTTACAAGCTTTACTTAAATTTTTCACATTGTTTGGGTTACCTAAGGAGATCCAATCAGATCAAGGGTCTAATTTCATGTCAACTGTATTCCAACAGATGTTGTATGAATTAGGCATAGACCAAATTAAGTCTTCGGCTTATCATCCCGAAAGCCAAGGAGCTTTAGAAAGGTTTCACCAAACATTGAAAAGTATGTTAAAGACATATTGTCATGACAATGAGAAAGATTGGGATGAAGGCATTCCATTTGTAATGTTTGCTGTCAGGGAGTCTGTACAGGAGTCACTTGGGTTCAGTCCATTTGAACTCGTCTTCGGACACACAGTTCGTGGACCATTGAAATTATTAAAGGAGAAGTGGTTATCAGATCCAGGTGAAAACATACATCTGCTTGATTATGTATCCCGCTTTAAAGAGCGTTTTCACAGAGCATGTGAACTGGCTCAAGAAAATCTGAGGAGTTCTCAGAAGAAAATGAAGGCATGGTTTGATAAGACCACTGTGGAAAGAGAGTTTAAGCCTGGTGAGAAGGTGTTGGTGTTTTTGCCTGTGTCTGGTCAGCCACTTCAAGCTCGCTTTCAAGGACCTTATGTCATTGAGAGAAAGGTCAATGACACAGACTATGTCATCTTGACACCTGACAAGCGTAAACCTAAGAGAGTTTGTCACATTAATATGATGAAAAAATATTATGAAAGAGAGGATTGTGACATTTCTAAGGATGAAAGTGAACATGATGTGAATGTCAAAGTTAATGATGCATGTGATCAAGTGTGTATCATCAGTGTTGATCAAGAATTCAATGATAATGATGAGATTAATGCTGATAATGTTCCTGACATGTGTATTAAGTTAAAAAACTCTGATGTATTGAGTAATCTTGATCAGAAGTTAAGTCATCTAGATGACAAAGAAAGATCAGAAATGAAATCATTAATCAATGAATATGTATGCTTGTTCTCAGATGATCCTACTAGGACAGATTTGATTGAACATGATGTTGATGTGGGAGAGGCTGCACCAATCAAGCAGCATCCTTATCGAGTTAACCCTCGAAAACGACAACATCTCAGGGATGAGGTTCGCTACATGTTAGACCATGATATTATAGAACCCAGTAACAGTGAATGGTCTTCCCCATGTATATTGGTCCCAAAGCCAGACGGTGGGTACAGATTTTGTACTGATTACCGGAAGGTGAATGCGGTGACAAGAACGGATTCCTATCCGATACCCCGTATCGATGATTGTATTGATAGGATTGGGAATGCTACTTACGTATCAAAGTTTGACTTGTTAAAGGGGTACTGGGAGATACCACTCACTGAGAGGGCTCGAAAAATCTCAGCATTCGTGACGCCAGATGGCTTATTTCAGTATAAGGTTATGCCGTTTGGTATGAAAAATTCAGCGATGACCTTTCAACGTTTAGTAAATGACCTTACGTCAGATTTAGAGAATTGTGAAGTATATGTTGATGACCTTATTGTGTACAGTAACTCATGGAATGAACATGTGCAACATGTTAAGGCATTATTTGACAAACTTGCCAAAGCTAATTTGACTGTCAATTTAGTCAAGAGTGAGATTGCTTGTGCCCATGTAATATTCTTAGGGCATGTAGTTGGTCAGGGTAGAGTTAAACCAATTAAGGCTAAGGTTGAGGGCATCGACAAATTCCCTGCCCCAGGTGACAAAAAGCAGCTCATGCGCTTCCTAGGCATGGCTGGTTACTACAGACGTTTTTGTCCAAATTTTTCTGACATTGCTGCACCATTGACAAGATTACTAAGGAAAAATGAAAAGTTTGTTTGGACAGAAAATTGTCAGGCAGCGTTTGAATCATTGAAAAGAGCACTAATGAGTTCGCCAGTGTTGATTGCTCCAGATTTTGAAAAACAGTTTAAGCTGGCAGTTGATGCCAGTGACAATGGTATAGGAGCAGTTTTGCTCCAAGCTGATGAGCATGGTGTTGATCACCCTGTGTGTTATTATTCAAAGAAATTTGACAGACATCAGAAAAATTATTCTACAATTGAGAAAGAAACATTAGCTTTGATACTTGGTCTTCAGCACTTTGATGTTTATTTGGGGACTACTAGTTTCCCTGTTATTGTATATACTGATCATAATCCTCTGACGTTTCTGTCTAAGATGAAGAACAAGAATCAGAGATTGATGAGATGGAGTTTATTTCTACAATCATATAATGTAGATATTAGGCACATTAAAGGGAAAGACAATGTTGTGCCTGATGCTTTGTCAAGAACTTAATCTGATTGAGTAAATTTAAAAGTTGTACTGTATTTTGAAATTTTGATGTTGCCTGCAGCACAGTATGTATTAATGATGTTACTACTCCTGAATTATCATATTGTAAGACAAGTTGTATGTCATGATAGCACCTTCCACTTGATATTGGAATGCATACTGTAATACTGTAGTTATTACTGTAAGGTAATATTGTAGATATTGTAACCTAAGTTTTGTCCTAGACGTCCAAAACTCTTTCAAGGGGGGGAGTGTTACGAGACGACATCAACCAGATTGAATCCACGGACGAGCAAGTGGAGAGTTCTAGAAAGTGCTAGCATCGGTGTTGTCTGAGTCTCGAGCATATTCAACGGGTAACCCCAGAGAACATTCGCACAGTTACTGGAAACGATGTAATGGCCTAATAATAGCCAACTTGTGGTTATGGGTTACTGAGCCCAGAACTTTCGCTGTTTGTTTTGTACGAGATCAAACGAGACGTTTCCATAAGAGTGAGTTCCAGACTTTTCTGGAAGAACTACCAGATATATAAAAGGTCATGCAAGCAGTGTGACAGGAGGGAAGAAAACAGAAGATACACAGATAATACAGAGACCAGACGCCTGCTTCGCCGCTTAACGCTGTAATTGTGTCGCCATTTACCGAACACTATAGTCTTCATCCTGCCTTCGCGGAACCGAGTCCTACGCTGAGCTGCTGTACAATCGACACTAACAACACTACCCCTTGGACAAAGAGTGATACCTTAAGCTGTAAAAGATTGTAAGTAGATTTAAGATTAATTGTTGTAAATTTAAGGAAGTAAGAGGTGAATAATAATTAAGTTGTTGATTTTAATCTCGCTCTTCTGTGGTCTTTCGCTGTTATTGGTTTGTATTGCGACCAAGCCGTAACAGTAGTGTGCAGTGTGATAATTTGAAAAGTTTAGTGTTCCATTTTTCTCAAACGGCAAGTGCTTGTATGATTTTGAAATTTAATGTGCCCCTATGTTTTTGGGTGATGGCCAAAAGTCATTGGGGTTAAAGGTGCAAATTATGCCTTACCTTGGGACTACCTTAATACAATATCATCTTTAATGCAAGGAACCATAGTGCCCTTGGGCTCTTGTTTCCAAGATGTGGTCCTTTTTCCAAATACGGAGGCAGCTGGCACGTGGTGTAAGCATGCAGCTGCTAGGGGTCTGGGGCATGCTTCCCTGGAAAAGTTTGGAATCTGCAGATCTCCTGCAATCTGGAGCATTTCAGGGGGCTTTTGAACACAACAGAAGTCCCTTTTCCCCAGGTTTTCCACACAGTACACCACCTTTGAAGAAGTGAATGGAAATTGGTCCTCAATATGTCAAGAAAAAAAAATTTCATAGCTGACCCTTCAAACACAGGGTTAGAAAAATGGACCTCTCTCAAGTTGGGGTGGGTCGTTCGAACGCTCCGACCCCCCTGGCTATGGGCCTGGTATGTGACCCTTACCTTATATATTGCTATGTTTTTGTAACCCTAACCCTATACCTGGTCATATTTTTAGAAGAAAAACATGATTCTCATCTATCCTGAGTCGAACATGGGGTTATTAAGCTCTTGAAACACTAAAAACAGTTTGAAGTTGGCCAGGACTGAAGTTGCTATGACAGAAGGAACACCAGTCTTAGAATTCCAGATGGCTTTGTGTCATGGAGAAAGCTATGTGAAACCCAGCCAGTACCGAAGGCTTTTCTTTGAAGAGACAAGTCTTCGACTCTTGGTAACATCAGGAGCCTACTTTACCAACCTAACTAGCTTCAAGGAATGCAACTGGTTGGATAAAGAAACAGGCTAGGCTACCAGTGTTTGCTTTTAAGCTTTACTGCTATACAGAGAGCGTTGTTTGAATCTGCTCTGTGTGTAGCAGAGACATTGTTAGCCCAAGTCAACATACATCACTGCAAGTTATCCTGCCATTCAGTGACCATGGTTTCAGCTCAATCTTCTTGGTTACAGTTACTTTTGTAAATATAAAAATATAAGATAGTAGCAAAATAAACCAGTTCAAAGAGGAATGAATGCTTACACCTTTATTTCTTATCAATTGTTTATGAGCTTATCATTTATGACAATTGGTTACAAGGATTTTGCCAATAATCGTTTAAAGCTGCACAGAGTATCAATTGTTCCTTGTTTTGTGATAGCAAGCACCGAGAAGTGACCATTGATGGACTACTATTGATCCATCCAGATCACATAGTTACAGCCCTGGGAAGCTTTGTGTATTTAGCGTGTAGGCTAGTGTATATGGATAGTGTCTAGAATGCCTGTTCCAGATATAGCATACTAAAAAGCGTACGTGCGGTGCCTGCCACGCAGGCAGTCACAGCTTATGAGTTAACAGGAAAGTCTGAAATTTGGCTTTGTCTGCTATCTCCTCCAAGACAGGAGGTTTCATGGGTATGGTGTAATGAAGGTTATAGGGAATGTTGTTTTGCATCAAATAATAATTTTTGAAGATCGTTTAGCTTTGTTATGGGTAAAATGGGTATTTTTCAATAATACGTCGCGTAGGCAGTGTCTAATTTTAGAGCAAAGGCCACAGAGTTGTATTATCAAGAACTGGCGAGGTAGCAAATTACTCCAATATTTAAGAACTGGGATTGAAGTTTGCCTTGCAATTACAGGCCTGCCAGTTTAACCAGCGTTGTGTGCGAAGTAATGGAATCTTTAATTCAGGATAGTTTACTTACTTAATCTGTCACAGCATGGGTTCCTGCCAAGCAGATCTTGTGTAACTAACTTTCTGAGCTTTTCTTCAAGATGTCTCTTCATCTCTTGATTCCGGATATGGCATTGACAGGGACTGCAGAGACAGAGGGGGGGGGGGGGGGGAAGGAGGGTTTTAGCCCCTGCACTTTTTTGTTGTGGTCATTTTTGACTGCCTTAAACTGCATTTATTTTGTTGGACATATGGGGCCGCTTCGATGATTAGCCCCTGCCCTTCAAAATTGACTCTGTAGCCTCTGGTTGATGTCATTAACCTTGACTTTTCAAAGGCCTTTTATAAAGTTCAATTAGGTACACTGATGGTTAAACTGCAGTGTTAGGGGTTCAGGGCAATTGCGCTGATTGGATAAATTCCTTGCTTCATGGTAGATCTCAAAGTGTTGCTGTCAATGGTAACTTAATTCTCTCCTTAATTTTCATCAATTATATCGATAGTATTATTGTATCTTATAAGTAAGTTTGCAGATGATAATAAGCTCTATAGGAAGATAAGCATTTCGGAAGATGCCTTACTGCTGCAGAAAGATCTGATTTTCTTGGTCTGTATCAAACTACGTTATCCGATGTTCGTACGATAACATTTAATGTTAAGATCATTGTTCTTGAACTGTGATACCCCTCTCGCTGGCTACTTGATAGGCTATACTTCTCTGTATTCGGAATGAAAAAACTTAACTACTTAAGAATAGCAAGGACACGCTAGAAAAGAATGAAAAAATCAATGAAAAAGAAACTACAATCTACATACAGTATGCAATGGCAGAAATTATTTCGCTTTTCTAGAGTGCCTACATGCGCCCCCTCCTCCCCGTCCCACCCTCCCACTCACTCCCTAGTTTGAAATACAGAGGCTTGGCTGTGACCCACAACTGGAAAACCGGACGTGGTCACCTCGACTTGCGCTAGTTCGTCACCCTCCATCAAATTACCAAATACTGTAAAACCTGCTGCTCAAGAAACCGTTCACATGACAATATTGGAGTCGTAGCAGAGTATATCGCTAACTGCCTGCGTGGCAGGCGCCGCAACTTAATACCTAGAAGTAAATGTTGTAACTAAGACACAGCTTACCCCAACTCAGCCACGACACTTTATCTAAAAATATACTCCTACAACGACGTCATCCCGATATTTTAACACCCAATGTCATGCTTAAAATCCAGCAAACAGATAACTACAATTGACACTATCTCACGGTCATTTTGCATGCCAAAATAATGGATGACGTCAAGTTTTGTTGCGGCACCGCAACTGGTCTAGACGTACGTCTTGTTCTTTTTAACGTCCGTTACAAATTCCCGCCAATGTGAACTTTTCAACCCAATGTCTCCTCGGCTTCCTTGCATTCGTCAGTTTTTAGGCTAAGCAAAGCAGACAGGCAGGGGTTGACCTCAAACCAGTCTATAAATAACTCAACGACCATAACGATATTGACAGTTTGTGTTGCATGCAATACCGGTGCTTTTTGTGCACAGTACGTGATATGTTTATAACTTTATACTGTTATGGAATTATAAATATACACATCTGGGGTGCCGGTGACGTAGTTTTGTTGGGAAGCTGTCCTAGGACAGAAAAATCTGGTTATGCTCTCGGTTTTTTTGGTCTGATGCTAGCTGAAATGGTCCGTGACGCATACGGACACTATACACGCACGTAAGTGCAGAGAGTTCACACTCCGAACAAAGATGCACGAATACGTACCAATACAACTCACCGCAACCTACTCAGTGCACTACTGAGCGGACAGCGAACGATAACGCTACGCTGTGGAGCGAACCAAATAAAGGCTGTACGGAAGTTGATAAGTGCCATCTCGACGGTCGGAGGGTTTCTTCGAACTTTCAATGGTCATTTTCGAAAACATTTCGAAAATGGTTTGGGGGATATCGAGGGTGATTCATGTAGGGGTGAGTCCGTTCTATCACTATGCTTCTGCTGACCGGGGGGAAATTGGTACTGGGGCACCACAGCCCCGAAAAGGTCCGAAAATTTGCTTAGCATATATATATAGCGTACAAATTGCTAGTACTTTCAACGGGCATTTTGGCATTGCGACTTTCAACGGTCATTATGGTAAATATTTCAAAAATGTTTCGCCGGACTATGGGGATGATTCATGTAGGGGTGGGTCCATTCTATCACCATGCTTCCGATGAGCCGGGGCAAATTGTCACAGGGGCTCCAAAGCCCCGAAAATGTCAGATAATTTATTTCTATAAGGTGGGTCTATGGTTGGGATGGGTACGTTACTTGCAAGGATGGCCTTTTCGGGGAACCGGGACCCTCTATATGTTCACAACTTTATTACGATAAAAATGAAATAATGCACTTTTTTCACATGTAAAGTTTTGAATTAATAACGAACCCACATTTTGCGCGATCTTAACAGAACAATGCCAGTCAAATTGGGCACCACTATTACTTTTAGGGTAATTCGTTCTTACTTGTTCTCTAGTTTTTTCCGTGTGGTTTCATTTTTATTCCACCTTAGGGTGGTCAGGCACAATAGACCTATTTTCTGTCGTCTATGTACTTCGGTCCGGGTGCACTGTACCCATGCGGGCTAAAGGAACGACTGGCGGGGAAAAAATAATGCCTCCATGGTACTGTTCTTTGTCCATATTATGTGTGTATGGGACTATGATTTGGGTTTTTTTTTAATTTGTTTTTGGTTTTGTTTTTTGTTTTTGTTTTTTTTTCTTTTTGTAAAGGGGTCTACTAGCATAAGCTTTACTTCCTCAGTCCTCCTCCACCGCCTTGTTTAAATGTTGTATCATTTCGTATTTAAACTGTGGAAATAAACTCAAACTCAACTCAGATATTATCCTGGTTTTGTCGTAACGGCAGGCCGGTTTTGCGATGTGTACGGTGTACAGGGCACTTGCAGAGATTCCGAGCCCACAATTACCCAAAGGTGGCATACTAATGAAAATGCTAAACTGTGGAAACTCTCAGTTGTAGGCTAAGTGAAAACCCCAAAGACCTGACAAATCGCTTGTATAAGATTTATTCAATTTTTTGTGTAGATATTCACTGGGTTCCTTCGTAGACAACTCTTTTATTGGTAAATGCATGGCAGCGGTGGTCGAACAGGGAGGTGTGATCTAGTTACACCTCCCTGGTAAGATGGGGTAGAATTTAAGGCCGCAGATACTTTGAAGTCAGTCGCGTAGCAACAGAGTGCCTAGGGCGGGGCCAAGCTTCCCCCCCCCCTCCCCGATGTTGTTCAGACTCCCCAGACTTTTTGCGTCCTGATAAACATTGTTCCTCTGGCATTATGTATGTCATGTATGTCACTTTTGTCACTTGAAAATTGGGCCACAACAACGACAGAGAGACAATAGTTTAAGGTCACGGGGTCAATAGCCTACGGAAGCTGATGAGGGGCGTGCTACGTCCGCAAATATGCCCCGAATGGAGCACAACGGTAAAGGGTTAAGAACGCCTAAAATTCAAAATTGAAACAAGGGACTGCATGCGTAGTATTAGATAATGCCACCGCCTAACCATTTTCATTCATTAATTTTTCTGTGCGTCTCCAAACACAAGAAATTGACAATTAACTTGTATTAGGCAACAATCCTCGACAAAAAAGGTGGGAAAAACAAGCAAAACAGGCAATGAACGGATCATTATCCCCCATCACGCCCCCATTCAATCTTGTGGCGGCCCAAGGCGTCCTGAAACTTTAACCTTGATACGGGATCGGGGTTTGTCCCATCAGGGACTTGCAACTCCCTGGTCCCGTGTATTTTTGTCGAGGATTGTAGCTAGCGTAGCCATAGACATCTTTTATGCATGTGTGTGCTGTGTGGGGTAGGGTGGAAGTAGAAGTTTTACAAATGAGTCAAGATAT
The DNA here is from genome assembly GCA_037179385.1 of Holothuria scabra. Classification (NCBI taxonomy): domain Eukaryota; kingdom Metazoa; phylum Echinodermata; class Holothuroidea; order Aspidochirotida; family Holothuriidae; genus Holothuria; species Holothuria scabra. Next base: position 69,765,266 of record CM074179.1, read on the forward strand.
TGTACAGTAGTTACTAAAATTTTCTTTGTTTTGTTCCTACTAATATATTTTTTCTTAAGACAGAAAGAAATAGCCCTGGTTTTATTTCTTTACTTGGCAAAAGTCAAGACCAAAACAAGAGAGTAAAAGCATACAGTTGATTTTAAAAGCAAGCAAATCCCCCCCCCTTAAGGTCTCCATACAATAGCAATTTCAATGGGAACTTAGAGTGGCAAATCATGATTTTGATTAGGCATAAATCAAACTTTATACAAATAAAAACCATGAGTCATTCAATTGAGAAATTTTGCATTTGTTTTTTTTTTGACATGTGCGTGATTAATTAAACATAATTGATGTGCAGGTTTTAGATTTTCGTAGTTTAAATCAAAGGACCAATCCTCTGACCCCAAACTACACTTCTTGTGTGGGGTAACAGAAACTCCGACTCAATTGGCTCGGCATTTTGATTGACTGCTAATTCAAACAGTGCAGAGCAAAACAGTGCAAGACACCAAAGCTTGTATTGCACAGCATTAACTGCGCCGAGAGTGTTGTGATTACATACATACTCACCCTGAAGCAATAAACCAGGCTGAGATTGTGTCTGGATGAGGATTAATTTCAGACAATTGCGGGAAGGGCTAAGTTAGAAGGTTTGGAGCATTGGTACTGTTTGGGGTGAGAGAATTGGGCCTTTAAGGCATGCATGGTAAGACTATTTTCAAGTATAAAACAGTTAAATGGCCAGCTGGTGCAATAAACGGAGGAACAAACGACGCTTTGACGCAGTGGAGAACCTTTTCGACCACCCTGTTTAGACTCTAGCTGTCAAACAGGTCCCTCTTTGGCATGTAGTAAACATTCATAGTGGAAGTATAAATTTCCAACCATGTGTTTCAAAAAATAAGGGATATTTAGCTGAAATTAACAGGGCCGAAGACACTGAGAAGTTCCATTTCCGCAATCTGAGAGGCATTTTTAGCCAAAATTTTCTCTGTACACTATGCGCCGACCAATGATGGCGCTCCGCTTAGAAAGTGTTATTCCTGCTTGCCCCCCCCCCCCCGACATCAACCTTTGCTCCCCCACAGACCCCAACTGAAAAAGTCTGGTTACGCTACTGCAAATCTGCAATGAACAGCGCACTACTTAAGATATTAGGCTCTATAAAATAGAACAGTAATTTGCGCACAATGCGATTTTACCAATGCACTTGGTTGTTATCTTCAACCATTCTCCTTCAAGACCTAGAAAATAGTGTCATTTATTCCATTGAAAGAGGAAATGGAAAGGTAAAAATTGAAAACGCCCAACAACAATTGGGGGAAAAACAAAAGAAGTTAGCTGAGACTTAGAAAAATGATTTAGTCATCACTCAGTTTGATACGTATGCATGGAAAAAGGAAGTTAATTTTCAATGCTCCCAGCTCTACCGTCCGTTGTTGGTAATCCTGCATTCTGATTGGTTGAGCAGAGATCTGTTGTTTCACTGCTCACGGTCAATAAACGTAAAGAAAGTGATAAAGGTAAAGTTTTTCACACATTTTCAGTGGTAGGAATAAACCACATTTGTCTGATCATTACTGTCTCATAAGCCGTCTTGACTCCAAATTAGCAACATAATGGACTCGACTTCGCCTCGACCCTTATTTTGCCAACTTGGAGTCTAGACGGTTTATTATTTATTATAAATGCGACTTATCCCTTAAATATAGGTACCACCACTTCATTGAGATTTTAAGTCAATTTGAAATATCCCGCAGGTGCACTTTCGTTTTAGTGTTTATGTAAAATGAGCCTATGCTGGCATGAAGCAGTTTACTCACCCAAAATGAACAGAATTCAAGAGATGAACATATCGCTCTAATATGGTTTCAATAAAAATGGTTGTTCTGTTAAAAAACATATTTTAGAGGTATTTCATGAAAAGCACTATTAGCTATATGATCATAATACTATGGAAAGGTGTAGCTACATACATCCAATAGGACTTGCCATCGGACGGCTCTTTACAAAAATTAAGGGGTAAAATAGTCATCTGGGGGACTCGATCTACATGCAGTGCAGCGAGATTAGGCATTTAACATTTCAAAACTTCGACTTTTGGTACATACTTTCAACGTTTATGTAAAAAAGCACAGGAGGGTCGTTCGTAACTCCCCCCTCCCTTGGTGACGTCCATGGATCTTGCGGGTATGAAAATTTTATATATTTTAATGCGTTGCGTTCGCCTGCTTCAAAAGGACCTTTAGCTAGGAATGACAATATGACAATGATACTGATAAATCAGTTCCCATTATCTCTGATAGCACAGGAACCGGTACCTTCCATGTATCCCTACGGCACCCTTAATCCCCACACCAGGATGACACTCATTCAGTGAACTAAAAGAGGCGGTAATTAACCCTGGGTGTCACCTATCAATCAGGGGCACGCCACTTGTTCTCTCTCGTTTTGCTTAAACTGGTGTTCCCTATTTATTTCCCCAATGCCACAGCCTCATCGTAAAAAAAAAGAATGTGGATATATTTTAGTCCGCCAACCCCCCCCCCTAAACAACTCAGAATCCTAAGAAAATTGAGATGCGAACAAAAACAAAAAGTCACCATTTTTTGTTGTCCCCTGTCGGCCACCGTACAAAATCGATCAGTGAAGCAGAGCAAAAAAGCTTCTATTTCGTGGGACCAAAAAAACTAGACCCGGACCAAAACATCTAGCTTTTTTTGTCCTACCCCAGACCAAAAAACTAGCTTTTCTTGTCCTAGGACCAAAAAAACTGTAAAACTCCAGTTTTTTTGGTCCCATCGGACAGGGGACCAAAAAAACTGCCACACCGGCAAGTACGGCTGAAGCTTGTATTATCAAGGAAGTTGAAGCTGTTTAGTATTATTCTTTTACTGCTTATAATGTTTGTCATTGTTTTGTGGCCCTATATCTGTCCCGCCAGCTCCCTTGTCCATGTTTGTGATGCACAAGCCTGTGCAGGATATTGCCTTTTTTAGTATATTAGACCTCATTTGTCAGTTTAGCATAAATTAAGTATTATCACGTCACTAGTTTGAAGCAAGAAGCTGGGCGCCGCCATACCGGCAACTTGACCGTCGGGCCGCTATCTATCACCCTTCCGTCCTTGAAATGGCCCAATTTCGCCGGGGAGCCTTAACTTGCACTTACAATAAAAGATGCGATTAACTTCAATCTGTCTTGATTTTGATTTTACGAAAAGAGTAGACTCTGCAAGGAAACCATCAAAATTCCAATTTTTCAACAAAAATGCAAAATTTTCAATAAACTTCTACAATATTAGCTCCCGTTTTTGTAAAAATTGTGAAAAGAAAGCCCCAAAGTTTTCCAATGTCCTTTGAAGAGCGTTTCTACGTACGACAAAATATGAAACCTCAACAACCTTCAGTTTTTCCTTTATTCTTCAATTAAGACCCCACATTTTTTAATTCTTCTTTACAAATAAACCCATTTTTAACACATTTTATGCCATATAATTTCATAGTTTCGTTAATATAATCTCAAAATTTTCAAATTAAAAGGAAGTCAAAAAATTTGGGGGAAAATTTCCAAAAGTATCAATTCAGTTAATTATGGAGTAACATTTTGAAAATAAAAGAATCACGAGCATTCATATGCTCCCGCTAAATCTTGAATCTTAACTTGTTTCATATAACCACTGAATGGAATACCGCCGGGTATTCTGATTCCGAAGCTACGAAGCAATACAACATTCATTCCTACCCCTGCGACTCAACCTGTGGCCTGTATATGCGGCCTTAAGTTACAAAGCGAAGTCATTTTTGAATGCTATGTTCACCACAGGGTGAGCATAAACATTCGTTTTCCAGGCAGACAATAATTGTAAATACTCAGGAACTCGCGCTTAGTATTCACAGAGCTGGCTACTGATTCTTCGATCTTTCTGAAAGATACTTCCAAATATTGTTGCAGGATTCGTTTTACATAGTCCTCCTTTAGAAGCAAGAGAAATCCATTCGATGACAATAATCTAGTGACTCATTTGTTTCCTCTTTTACAGGCGGGAAAATCCAATTTTTGACAGCTCTAATTGAACCTTAGTGAAAATAGGAAAGGTCGCACGGGCGCATACCACTGGTGAAAAATTGCTCCCCTAAGTCAATAGAAGGTTACAGGTCAGGGCAGTCACTAACAACATTCCTAGTGGTCTGTGCATGGAGAAATAAACGGATGCAATAGAACCGAATGAATTCAACTTACTGGGTGCAACCTATAGGTAGTAGGCTATAGTTGTAAAGCTACGGTAACTTTCACCGAAGTCAGTGAACCCAGGCAGTCACAGAGACCGGATGCAACAGAATCCCTTTTCAGCGTCGGAGCTACGGGAGAAGAGAGGGGTCGAAAGGGGGATTTGCCCGGCAGATTTTTTCCTTCCCCACCCCTCCCCCAGGTTAGATGATCGCAGAGCTTCCGGGACTTTGCTTTAGATCCCCATCTGCAGGAGTTGTGGCTACAAGTTAAGGCTCGGTCGCGCACTGTGCACGAAAATATTTGCCGGAATATCTTTCTTTGCTCCATCCCCCCCCCCCCACCCGACCCCAATCGTCACTTTCTGACCCCGCTACTGCTTTTAAACCATATTAGTTGAAAGGAATCACTCTGATATGAAAGGCACAAGAAAATAGTACCCGTATGGACCTAAAATTTCTGATACAGAATGGGGTTGTGTTCACCAAAGACAGAAATTCGAAACCGTGGTATAGGCTACAGGGGAAAGGCATAAACGTACTCGACGCCGTGATTTTGAGAATGTCGGCATGTCGTGTGTCGCGCCAAGGGAGCATGTACGATGCCGCGTCTTCCCAAACTCCTTACCTTTGAGAAATGTTTGTTCAGTTAAGGAGGCGAAATGGGCCGTGCTTTGGGTGTAAAAACTTTGTAACTTAAATGATGTTTCAGAGATGGAGAGCAAACCATGACGAATTCGCGCGTAAAATACTGAACTTGCATTACCTGTGATTTCCTTGACAAAACTTGCATTGTGTAAGGAAAATTTCTGCATACAATTTTTTCAATATACTAAGGCGTTTGAGACGGGGAGGAGTCGCGGTGACCAGACTCCAGCCCCCCAACAAATTTTGGCAAACTTTAAAATTCGGAAAGGAATGTGGGACAATTTCGGACAGACATTGAGATATAAAAACTGAATTCTGATATTATTTTAGTTACAAGAATAACTCCGAAGCGTGCTCGGAATCGTAAAAAAACGATTTGCTCTAAAAAGGGGGAAAAACATATTTAGGGTAAAATTTTCATGGAAAGTTAGCAAGATTGCAAGACTTGGCTACACTCTAAAAACATCCTGGTTAAATCCTGGTTAATTTAACCAGGACGGGGTCAACAATTACCCATACACTTCCTGGTTGAAAAGAAGAAATCTAACCAGGAAAATGTGAAATTTTTATCAGGATTTCTAACCAGTCGTTAATTTTACAAGGAAAAGGTCAATTTTGACCAGGATTTAAGTTATAATACTAGGAACTGTATGGAAAATTATTGCCCTCCGTCGATTCTGGTTAAATTTAACCAGGATGTTTTTAGAGTGTACACAGTCGGCAGGCAAAGGAAAAGAGTTATTATTCGTGAGCTTTACTTCAGAGTCAACACAATGCCCAATTTGGTCAATCCAAATCCTTTCAGACATTTATTCAAATAAATAAAAAGTATTCTTTTTAACATTTTCATGAAAAACACTAAGATAATATAATAAAGCGACGCCCTAGGGAAGTCAATGGCCTAAAAGAAACAATGATTCCTAAGCCATGTCAGGCAGGTTATCAGTCTTGCGCGACACTATGCCCAAAGTGACCATTAAATCTGAATTGCCCTTGTGACGTTTGGCTAATTTGGTTTACAGGTCTATTGATGGCTAAGCAAAATTTTCAAAAAAAAAAAAAAAAAAATTAAAGAATTACGAAGATTTGTGACAAATTCAGGCGGCTTACTCTAAAATCTTCCCTCAGTTCTACTTCATAAGTATTGAAAGCAGTTTTAAAAATCGTCGGCCGCAATTGTAAAATATTTCTCCGAAAACTCCTATACTCTAAAAACTTCCGGTTGAAATTGAACTGGACAAGGATCAAATGGGCACCAAACCTAAAAAGGTTTAAATATTTGACTACTTTGAACGGGAAGACGGGAGTGGACAGGTGTAGGCCTATGTATGTACTAAACATTTTGATGATGATGATGACGACGACGACGACGACGACATACAACAAAAAGTGAAAAACATGCCAAACTGGAAGACACCTGGACCAGACCAGGTACAAGGGTACTGGCTCAAACACCTCTCGAGCTTTCACGACAGACTAGCAACACAACTTCAGGGCATCCTCGATGACCCTCACAACATACCCACATGGCTCACAACGGGACGAACTGTCCTCATACAGAAAGACCCCCTGAAAGGAACCCAACCCCGTAACTACAGACCCATTACATGCCTACCAACAACATGGAAAATGTTCTCAGGGATACTTGCCGACCAGATTAACGAACACCTGAGCACGCACCAGCTACAGTACTTGCACAAGAACAGAAAGGATCACGACCAGGGTGTAGGGGAACTAAAGACCAACTACTAATCGACAAGATTCTGACCTCAGATTCGAAGAAAAGAAGAACTAACTTGGCAGTAGGTTGGATAGATTACAAGAAAGCGTACGACTCAGTACCACACTCCTGGATACTCCACAGCATGGCAATGCACAAGATCGACCCCAAGATAATTACACTAGTGCAAAACTCAATGAACAACTGGAATACCACCCTCACATCAGGTGGAAAAGAACTAGCCAACAAAAAGATCCGACGTGGAATATTCCAAGGCGATTCACTCTCACCCCTTCTGTTCTGTGTAGCTCTCAACCCCCTAAGCCACATTCTCCGAAACACCAAACAAGGTCACACATTGAAGACAGGACACAAAATCAACCACCTTCTGTACATGGACGACTTGAAGCTGTATGCCAAGAACGAGAACGACCTCACCGCCCTGATTGAGACTGTCCAAATATTCACCAACGACATCTGCATGGAATTCGGACTCGACAAATGCGCGAGACAAATCATACACCGCGGAAAAGTCAAAGTAACCGATGGCCTGGATCTACCCAACATTGGCAAGATTAAGGATGCTGACCTAAGTGAGGGATACAAATATCTTGGCATACTACAGAACATGCAAAACAAAGAGCAAGAAGTCAAACACAAGGCTACATCAACCTACAGAAAGAGACTGCGACAGGTACTAAAATCAAGACTCAATGGCAGAAACAAGATACAAGCAATTAACACATACGCAATACCAGTAATCACGTACACCGCAGGCATAATTGACTGGAAACAGACAGAACTCGAACAACTGGACAGAATGACACGCAAGACAATGAACATGTATGGAGGACTCCACCCCAGGGCTGACATACAACGACTATACCTCCCAAGAAAGGACGGCGGAAGGGGTCTGAAGGAAGTCTCGGCCACAGTAAGATTCCAGTGTGCGGGACTTCAGGAGTACATCACATTAGCCAAAGACACGGACCCACTCATAGAGGCAGTCTGGAAACAGAGCGATAACCGGGTACAAGTCAAAGAAAGAGGAAATGGCAGAATGGAGGACCGAGTACATCAACAAGTGGTCCAACAAACGGCTACATGGACAATACAAACGGCAAGTACCTGAGGTGGCATCCACTGAAAACACATACAAATGGCTGAAAGGGAGCACAGGTCTGAAGATTGAAACAGAGGCGTTAATAACAGCCGCGCAAGACCAGGCCCTGAATACAAAATGCCACAAGACAAAAGTACTTCACACAATGAATGATCCCAAGTGTAGAATGTGCAAAGACAAAGATGAGACAGTTGCCCATATAATCACAGCCTGCCCTAAGATAGCCGGAAGCCTCTATAAGACCAGGCACAACAATGTAGCAGCCGCAATACACTACGAAGTATGTCAGCACTACGGCATCCCAACAACAACGAACACATGGCTACACAAACCCAACCCAACAGAAGAGAACGACAAGGCTAAGATCCTCTGGGACTTCGAAATCAGGACTGATAGAGTAATAACGGCTCGCCGACCAGACTTGGTAATCATAGACAAAGAAACACAGGAAGGGCTAATAATAGATGTGGCAATACCCAACGACTCACATATAGTCGAGAAGGAAAATGAAAAAGTAGACAAGAACCAAGACCTGAATCTCGAAATACAGAAACTGTGGAACATAAAAGCAAAAGTCATCCCCGTAGTAGTCGGCGCACTCGGAGCAAACACCAACAACCTAGAGAGACACTTACAACACATACCTGGCAAACACAAAGACAGCACTACTAGGCACTGCCCACATCCTCAGAAGGATACTAGATCTCCCATAGTCCGGGTAGGACTCCGAGATCAGAGTAAAAAGAAGACACCTACCAACATAGAAGTTGAGAAAGAACAAGAAATAATGATAATAATAATAATAATAATAATAATAACAACAACAACAACAACAACAACAACAACAACAACAACAATAACAATAACAATAATAATAATAATAATAATAATAATAATAATAATAATAATAATAATAATTTTTTTCTTTTTTATCTTTATTTCCTTTTTGAATCTGTTTTCACAGCAATATTTTAATCAACAGAATAATAACATGACAAAGCAATTTTCATACTTTCAAAACTTTGATAAGAAAAGGAGGATAATTTCGTTGCGAAAATCAAATGAATTAAGAATCAATTGGGTCAAATAGACCCGCACAAACTGAAAAGGCGTCTTTTAAATTTAAATAATGAACTTTACCTTTTGATTTTTGTTTCCTCTTAAAAAATATATATTCCTCAGTTTGAATAGCAAACTTAAACTTGTAATAAAAACTATTTACATTTGGTTTTATCTTTTGAAGTTTACATGAGAACAAATAATACTTTAAATGCAAAATCAAAAAATTGTATGGATGACAAATACTATACTGGTACCCAAAGAAAATATCATTCTTAGAAAACACAAACTGGTTACCAAGAAACCTTGATTCAACGTCAAGAATAAAAGTAGAACTGATTGTACAAGCCCAAAAAAGGTGCTCAATAGATTCAATCTCTCTTTGACAGAATGTGCAGAGTTGGGAGACTGTTTTCCCCATTAAATATAGAAGCCTGTTTGTGGGTAATATCCTATGTAAGAATTTGAACTGAAAAAACACAATTTTGGTTTCTCTTGTAGTAGCCCAAGGGCTCCTAAAAATATGCTCCCAGGCATCGGTAGAAATACCTGGAAAGTCTTTAACCCATTTTTCCATAGCTGTAGGGGGACTCACTACCTTTACAATGAGACTACGATAAACCAATTGAGACACTGAAAGAGAATGCATGACTTTATGGTAAAACAACTGGTTCGAGTTTTGGGTATTTGCATGTCTACTTGAAAGAATATCTGCTCGCCAAGCATTTGGGATACTAGAAAACAATCCCCAATAAAAAACGAAGGTAATACCTGGGGCTGGGAAAGTATTTCGGAAAGTGTCCCAAACCAACGGCCTCCCATTTTGATCAAAAATATCCCTTAAATACACCAAACCAAAATTAAGTAGTTGATCGTTAAATACAACTTTACTATTTATTTTAATGTAAGAATTATTCCACAGTATTTGATCGCTAAAATTACTTTGGGGTTCCACAAAGGAGGCATCGCACCAAGCATGAACAACATTTTTAATGAAAGTGTTTGAAATAAACACATCAGATTTTTTACAGTTACAAGAAAACAAAAGCTTATTGCCATACGTCTTTAAGGCTAAATCAAAGAAAAGTTTCCATGGCCTCTGCGAATCGTCGTCACAATATCTACGTACCCAAGTACATTTTAAGCTCTTGACAAAAGTTTCAACATGAACTACTTTCAATCCCCCTTTACATACGTCATCAAACATAGAAACACGTTTAACTTTGTCAGGGTTGCCAGCCCAAATGAAATAAAAAATAAGGTTCTGTATCTCCTTAATAAACTTTTCAGGGGGATTGGGAAGGGTAAGAAAAAGAAACACTAATTGGGACAAAGCAAAGGATTTTACAAGAATGTTTCGTCCAATAGGGGTGAGGTCACGGGAAGACCACAGGCGAAGGCAATTTTTTAAACGAGAAAGCTTAGGCACAAAGTTTAAACGAAACAAGTCATTACCATTGTGGGTGAAGAACAACCCCAAAATACAAACAGGCCCGTAATTCAATTTAAGATTAAACTCTTTGAGGAAAGATGGGGTCTTATTGCGTGATGGTCCTAAAGGGAAAAGAGTAGACTTGTCAACATTAATGGAAAGTCCAGAAGCACGCTTAAAAAGGTTTAATGTACGAAAAGCTTCCAGAAGAGAATCTTTAGTACCGTCAAGAAATAATTGAGTATCATCAGCATACTGGAGGACTTTTATCATAGAATTATGTACAGATATTCCTTTAATATTATTGTTTAAATTAACTTTTAAAGCTAGCATTTCTGCGCAAAGAATAAACAGATATGGACTAAGAGGACATCTCTGACTGACCCCTCTTTCAACAGGAAAGAAACCAGAGGCATACCCATTATTACACACACACGCAGAGATATTTTTATAAAAGACTTTGACCCAATTTATGAAACTCAAACCAAAGCCAAAACGTGACAAAACCGAAATGAGAAAATTCCATTCTACTTTATCAAAGGCCTTTTCAAAGTCAAGTAGGAAAATATACCCAGGGATGTTCAGCTCAGAGGTATAATTTACAAGATCTAACACAAAGCGAATGTTTTCCCCAATAAACCTCCCCTTCAGAAACCCAGTCTGATTCGGTCCTATAATGCTATTGATAACTGACTTAAGTCTTGTAGCTATTGCTTTGGCACCAATCTTGTAGTCGCAATTAAGAAGAGTTATTGGGCGATAATTAAATAGAAAAAGAGGATCTTTATTCGGCTTAAGCAATAAAGTAATAATACCTCTGTACTGTTCTGACGAAAGCTGACCTTTATGGTAACCAGAATTAATGGAATCAACTACCAAATCCCCAATAATAGGCCAAAACTTTTTGTAAAAATTGACCGTAAGTCCATCACTGCCTGGAGATTTATTAGTAGCCATCGAAAGCAATGCATTGGAACACTCATCCAGGCTAAGGAGTCCTTCACATGAATCAGAGGTCTCCTGATTTAAAGTGACTATGGGCAAATCATCTAAGAAAATACTCGGATTACAGTAAACAGAAGTGTAAAGTTTACAATAAAAATCTTTTACCTTAGTTAGAATAGAAACGTTGTCGGTAATATCATGACCATCATTATCAGTGATTTTCCTTATTACACTGTTTTGTTTGTAACGCCTTTCCAAGTTGAGAAAATATTTTGTATTTTTTTCACCCTGTTCCACCCATCTTGCCCTTGATCTTAAAATTGTACCCTGTAGCTTGTAATTGTAATAAGACAGTAATTTATTACGTAATTCGTTTAGCTGTGTTCGAATATTTGCTGAATCATTCAGAAATAACTCCTGTTCAAGTCTAGAGATATTTAATAATATTTCACTTTCCGTTTTACGGCGTTCTCTAGCTTTCTGCTTAGAGAAACGAATACTAAAACTCCTAATTTTGTACTTAATTGTTTCCCAAAGGGAAACGGGATAATTGCCTGTGTGATTTTTTTCAGAAGCGACAATATCACTGATCATAGCTACATAATTATCATCTGAAAGAAGAGAATTATTCAATTTCCAGTACCCTGGACCACGGATATCATTGTGTACGGAAAAGCTTAAGTTTACGAAAGAATGGTCTGACTGAATTCCGGGACTAAATGAACTATCTGTTACATTATTTGCAATAAAACGAGAAATAAGAAAAAAATCGAGCCGGCAATGAATGCCGGGAGTAATATTTGAGCTCCATGAAAAAATTTTTGACATCGGGTTCCTCTCCCTCCATACATCTACTAGATCAAAATTTGTCATACATTCAAACACTTTATCTCTCGCTTTAAAATTAGTTCGTGGATTTCCTCCGATCTTGTCAAAATCTAAATTGAGAACGAAATTAAAATCTCCAGCCCATATAAGAGTTTCGGTGTTAAAACCACTAACCAGGTTATTGATTTCGGCATAGAAATTGGGGTCGTCTCTATTTGGACCATATACACAAACAAGTGTCAAAACAATATTCATTACCTTCACGTCTAAAATGATGTACCTGCCGTGTGGATGTGGATGCAACTTAATAATGTCAAAATCCAATGAAGTTTTAAAAAGCACACACACTCCGCAGCTTGTGTTTGATCCATGGGAGAAGAATATTTTACCTCCCCACTCAGCTTTCCATCTATTTTCATCCATGTAACAGCTATGGGTCTCATGAATAAATGAAATGTCAAAATGTTTACTGTGTAGTATAGAAAATAGTTGCCGACGTTTCTTATACTGTCGAAGACCTCGAGCATTGAAAGAGGTTAACTTAAGGACATCCATTGTTAATGACAGACTTTGAAGAAAAATTCCCACATACCAAGCACACAATCCATAGCGTCACTTGATTTCATTCCAAAGGATGCAAATCCTCCACAAATAAGGATACTTTGTAAGCACTCTGGATTGACTTTAAAGCGATATAGTACCATGAAACACAAGGTGGAAGTTGTTAAGCAAAAACAAGAAAAAGAAAAAGAGAAAAAGATCGAAGACAACTGGTGGTCTAAAATCCCTCTTCCATCCACTGGCCAATCAGTGGAGAGAAGAACAGGAAGAAACATGTCCAATTGAAAAAAGCTGGAGCCTGCCAAAGGGGTGCAAATTCCAAAAAATCTGGTTGTAACTGTTGATTTGGCTGATCAGTAGTTTCAGAGCAGTCTTAATGCTCCTGTGCAATTCATATGGTTATGGTTCCTTGAAATTTAGCTCAGGTAAACAGGAAGGGCTTGCCACTGCCGTCCCTCCATCTCCCTCCAGAAAACCGAAGTTTGGTACCTTGTTGGTATAATTGGTGTACTTCTTTGGCATATTTCTTTTTCTCCATAAGATCAGGATAAATCAAATCATCCACTATGAAAAAATTTTCGTTCGCCAGTGCTGCCCTTCTATTTTTCATTATAAAAATCTTGTCCTTGTATGAAAGGCAGCGCACCAATATGTGAGGTGGTCTATCTGGGTGTCCTTTTCCATCTCTGTGGGAACGTTCTACGGAAATGTCCGGTGCATTATCAAATTTTGGTAGCACCACTGACTTAAAAATTTCCTCACAATTTTCGTCTGGAGACACCTCGATACCAACTATGCGAAAATTATTACGTCTTGACATGCGTTCCAATTTATTAGTTTCTGAATCCTTTGAGGCTAGGGCGGTCTCCAAAGCTTGAACTCTGTTCTTTAAGTCGGTACAAACCCCTTCATTCACCTGCAAAACTTGCTCTAACTCGTCTATACGGTGACTCTGAAATTCGATGGCCTGCCCTAAATCCTTCTCTAGTTTCCGAACACTGTTTTTTACCTCTTTAAGGGCCTTGTTCAGCGTTGCCTCAAAAGAATCTATTGATTCACGCCAGTTAGTAGGTTCATCGGTTTCGCTTAACTCGTCCCCTAAGTGAACAGTACGATGATAGGATGGACTGGGCGTTGCCCCGTGTCGAGCAGAATTTCTTGACGTATTTTGTGACAGAGGGGGACGTCCTCTCCTTTTGACACCGGACATTATCGTAGGGTATACCGCACAGGAACAAAACTTGAAGAGTAGTTTGGCAACAACTGGTTACTGATCTCTCAAAAAAGGCCAGAAGAGATGTTAACCGGCCATAGCGTCAGGCTCGAACTAATAATAATAATAATAATAATCATGATTTGTTTTCTCTCTTTTTCCTTCTTTTTTAAGTCTCGTGGAACTGATATATTTTATATTATCATGAATCATCTATGTTATCTCCTTAAGAGGGATGAAAGTGTTCGTCTGTATATTTCATTTTTTATTAGAGAGGAAGTGTCTATTATTTCATCTTTAATTTGTACTGCAAAAAACGGCAGTATGTTTTTCTGTTTAATTAATATCCATGATTTTGTATTTGCGACTTACGGTATGTATGTTTACTTAACTTCGTACCTCTCTTATCTTTTGCAATGGTCTGCTTTTCATTTGTTACATTTAACGTAAGAGGTATTCGAGATAGCAAGAAACGCCGCAAACTATTTTCCTTTTTGCATACTCATAAGTACGACTTCGTCTTTCTGCAAGAAACGCATTCCATTCCATCTGATTCTTCTATTTGGGCTAATGAATGGGGAGGGAAATTATTTTTGTCACATGGTTCTCATTTCAGTAAAGGTGTAGCAATCCTGATTAACCCGTCAACAAGCTTTGTTCTGATTGATGCTATAACTGATATTGGGAGCCGATTTGTAATATTAACTGTTAATTTCAATAATACATTACTTGAATTGATCAATATTTACGGCCATAATATTGACAATGTTTCACTTTTCTCAAAATTGGAGGGGTACCTTGTTATTCGCAATTGGGACACTATCATTTGGGGTGGGGACTTCAACTTTGTTATGAATTTAGCTTAAGACAAGGCAGGAGGAAGGGCTCAAACGAATTTTAACGCTCGCAATAAAGTGCTTAAGATGATGAAAACCTTCGATCTGATCGATATCTGGCGGGAGAGAAATCCAAGTGTTAAATTGTACACATGGCATTCCAACATTGATACTTCTATTCATTGTAGGTTAGATTATTTTATCATATCAAATCACCAAAAGAATGCTGTTAGCAATGTTTCTATCATACCACTTTTTGGTTCAGATCATTCGTGTGTAAGTTTAAAAATTTTTAATTGGTACACCTCGAGGTAAAGGTGTTTGGAAATTAAATACTTCACTTTTAGATGATTCAGATTATATCTGCCATGTGAGAGATGCAATTAAGGATGCTATCGCTAATCATCCCACCTTTAATCCAAGTGGGAATCCTTATGGGAACCATGTAAAGTTACTATCAGGTCTGTTTCGATTTACTATTCTAAGCGTGTTATTCGTAAACGAAAATCAGACGAAAAGAAATTAATAGAACAAATTGCTTATCTTGAGCAAAGGTTTGCTGTTTATCCATCTGCACACGTTAAAAATGAACTTGAAGATTGTAGGACCAAATTAGATGCAATATATGATCGTAAAGTAAAAGGTATTATTGCAAGATCAAGAGCCCGCTGGTCAGAAAAAGGTGAAAAGAACACTAAATATTTTTTAAACTTGGAGAAAAGGAATAAGACTTTTAACTCTATTAAGCAGTTAATTTTAGAAAACAATACAACTGTTGCAGGTACTGAGGAAATTTTAGAAACTATTAAAAATTTCTATAAGGACCTTTATACTAAAGACCATGATGCCCAGTCGGACGATTTTTTTTAATAATTTAGATATTTTGCACTCCAAACTGTCTGAGGATCAGTCCAAGAGCAGTGAGGGGCTTCTCACTCTCGAGGAATGTCGTCGCTCACTATTCTCAATTCCCTTGAACAAATCTCCAATCCCTGTTGAATTTTACCGTGTATTATGGGAAGAGGTCGGCCCACATGTTGTAAATTCTTTTAACTATGCCTTTAAATCAGGCTTTATTTCTGATGAGCAAGGTAGAGCTTGTTTAACGCTCATTTCAAAAGAAAATAAAGACAACCGCTTTATAAAGAATTGGCGTCCAATCGCCCTACTAAACGTTGACTACAAAATTGCTGCCAAGTGTCTGGCCATACGTTTGAAAACTGTACTCACTGATTTAATAGATCCAGAACAAACCGGATTCTTAAAAAGGGGAAAATGTTAGGTTAATTCTTGATCTTATCAATTATTGTAGTGATCATAATATCCCTGGTGCACTTATTTTCCTAGATTACGAGAAAGCGTTTGATCGACTTGACTGGAGATTTGTTCAAAATACTCTTGCTTATTTTAATTTTGGTAATGATTTTAGATTTTGGGTTCGAACGCTATACAATAATACTTCATCGTGTGTGGTAAATAATGGTTTCCTCACTGATTATTTTAGGATTTCAAGGGGTGTGCGTCAGGGATGCCCTCTTAGTCCTTACTTATTTATAACATGTGCCGAGATTTTCACAGCTATGATTAAATCCAGTTTAAGTTTCCATGGAATTTTTATCTCAAATTCGGCTTTTAAAATCTCTACCTATGCAGACGACACAGTTATTATTACTGATGAATCACTGAATGATATTAATGAAACAGTGCGTGTTCTTGAAAAGTTTTGTAAAGCGTCTGGTCTTAATGTAAATTTAGACAAGTCTTGTCTCTACCCTCTCGGCCCTCTTTTCTCTTCCCCACCCCCCTATTTCGAAACATTTGATTTTGTCATTAGCCAGGAACCAGTTAAGTATCTTGGCATTTCATTCACGCATCATCATGATGATTTTTTTCAACTGAACTATGTTCCCAAATTATCTCGAGTAAAAAAAATAATCATTCTCTGGTCCTCCCGGGACCTTACTCCTATTGGAAAAATTGTCCTCATTAAAACTTTTCTTATTTCTCAACTAGCTTATCTTTTTTCTGTTTTACCAAATCCAAGCGATCAATATTTTAAGGATCTGGAGGGCCTTTTCTATAGTTTTATTTGGTCCAAAAAACCCGACAAAGTTAAGAGAAATGTTTTAATTAATAGTAAATTTAAAGGTGGGTTAAATATGGTTGATATAAGGTCATTTGCTTTAAGTTTAAAATGTAAGTGGGTTAAACTTTATCTTGATGGAAATGATAGCTTGTGGAAGGTTTTGTTTGACGAAGAACTTAATAAGTGTGGTAAGGGTTTTCGTTTTGAATGCAATTTTTCCAAAAAAGATATCAATATTTCAAATGTCTTTATTCGTGATGTCTGTTGTGCATGGTCAAATTTTAATTTTAGATCTCCAGATAGAAATTTTTATGGAAACCAGAGTGTCTTGAACAACTCTTTTATTAAAATCGACAACGGGATTATTTTTTCAAACATTCTAAAGAGTAAGAATGTTTTTAAATTATATCACTTTTTTGACGAAAATGGTAATGCTTTGGAATACATTACTTTTTGTACAAAATATGATTTGAATCATTTTCCATTCACTCTCTATTTTGGTATCCATGCTGCAATCCCGTCGTCCTGGAAAGAGAACATCAATTGCGTTCATATTCAAAATGAAAATGAGCAACGGCTCATGAAAGCCATTTCTTTACCAAAGATCATAAAATATATATATAATTATTTAGTTAAGGAGAAATCACAAGACCCAAAGGCAATTTTTAAATGGCAGAACACTGATAATGAAGGTTATGATTGGAACCAAATTTTTACGTTACCTTATATTGCTGTGAGAGAAAGCGGATATTGGCAGGTAGAAATGGACCCAGCCGACAAACCAAAGACTGCCTTCATTACTTCCAATGGTCTCTTTGAGTTCAATGTCTTTGCTTTTGGCCTCTGTAACGCACCAGCGATATTTGAAACGCTTATGGAAATGATTCTAAAGGGTCTGCAATGGCACACATGCTTACTTTACTTGGACGATATAATTGTCTGTGGCAAGCCATTTCAAGAGAGTATGGAAAGACTTGAAGAAGTCTGCACCAGAATGTCTGAAGCTAGCTTGAAACTAAATCCCAAGAAATGTATTCTGTTTCAGCACCAAGTGTCATACCTTGGGCACATGGTTTGAAAAGATGGCATCGCAACCAACCCTGGAAAAATTAAAGATGTGAAGGAATGGCCTATCCCGACAAATCTCACTGAACTTCACAAATTCTTGGGACTATGCAACTATTACAGGAGATTTGTAAAGGGATTTTCAGACATAGCTAAACCCTTACACAGACTGACAGAAAAGGGAACAAAGTTTGCTTGGCCAGAAGAGTGCAACTGTGCTTTCCAGAAGCTTAAAAAGCCCTCACTTCTGCCCCTATTCTTGCTTACCCAATTGACGATGGCCGATACATCATCGACACAGATGCCAGTAATGCTGGACTTGCGTGTGTGTTGTCCCAACACCAAGATGGGGAAGAAAGAGTGATAGCCTATTATAGCAGGACACTAACAAAGGCAGAAAGACGTTACTGCACCACTAGGAAGGAACTCTTAGCCATTGTGGCATCTGTGAAACACTTCCATCACTATCTATATGGACGCCCTTTCACTGTCAGAACTGATCATGGAGCTCTTCGCTGGCTCACATCCTTCAAGTGGACCGAGGGACAAGTAGCACGATGGCTAGAAGTCCTTAACACTTATGATTTTGAAGTAGAACACCGAGCAGGGAGACTACATAACAATGCTGATGCTTTGTCAAGAAGACCATGTTCTGGCTGTGAACACTGCGACAGATTGGAGAAGGAAATTGCAGCCAGAGCGGAAATAAAGGAACCCAATTGTGGACCAAAAACTGTCGAACACCCCAAAACTGATGATCCAGAGCAACTTCGCCCGAAATTTGTGGTTCATGTTCTCAAAAAGGGCCCAGATCAACTGGACAGCGCAAGCACAACGGCAATGAACAGCACAGTCCCTAAAGGCGAACAACCTGAAACCAAGGGACAAAGAAACTGTGATGACATTTAAGTTTGGCATGATTTATTACTCTTTGCAGAGCTCAGAGAGAAGCAATTAAAAGACAGGGACATAGCCCCTATTTTGAGAATGAAGGAAAATGGATCAGAAAGGCCACCTTGGGAAAGCATCTCGGGTGAACGAAAGGCTGTGAGAAATTACTGGTTACAGTGGGAAAAACTTAAGTCTGCAACGGCATCCTTTATCGACGGTTTGAGTCTGCCTCAGGTGACAAGTTATTGTACCCATGGACTTTGGAGACAAGGTCTTCTCACTGTCACATGACCACAAACTTGCCGGTCACTTTAAAAGTCGAAAAATGGTTAAAAGAGTAAGGAACAAGTACTACTGGAGCGACTTTGTAAGAGATATCAACAACTGGTGTGGAAATTGTGACTTGTGTAGTTAACGTAAAGGACCCACTAAGAAGGCTAAAGCTAACCTGAAGAAATACGCCGTCGCCGAACCCATGAAAAGAGTTTTAATGGATATCTTGGGACCTTTACCAAAAACGGATGCAGGCAATAGATATATACAGGTCATTGGTGACTACTTCTCCAAGTGGAAAGAGGCCTTTGCCATCCCCAATCAAGAAGCACAGAAAGTAGCACCAACCTTTGTAGAGGAGTTTGTATGCAGATTTGACATTCCATCAGAGATTCACACAGACCAGGGTCGGCAGTTTGAAGCAGCATCTTTTCAGGAGCCGTGTCAGTTATTGGATATTAAGAAAACTCGAACAATCCCATATTACCCTCAGTCATACGGTATGGTGGAAAGATTTAACCAGAACCTGGAGGCAATGTTGTCCTTAGTTGTGTCTCCTGATCAACATGATTGGGACCGCTGGCTTCCCTACGTCATGATGAGTTACAGATCTGCGCTGCATGAATCTACACACCACTCACCATATGAACTACTAATGGGAAGGCAACCCTCCATCCCAATGACACTGATCGTACCTAAACCTGAAGAAGATGATGAAGATGAGTCCAATTGCTGTGATTATATACCCAACCTCTATGAAACCCTAGAGAAAGTACGTGAATCAGCAAGGCTGTATCTAAATACTTCCGGACTACAAAGATGCAAACATTCAAGGAAGGGGATAACATATGGCTCTACGAGCCCAAAAGAAAGAAAGGGATTTCGCCAAAACTACAGCGGTCATTGGTTGGCCCTGGAAAGGTTGTCTCCCACATCACAGATGTTACCTATAGGGTACAAATCGGCCCAAAGTCCAAACCAAAAGTAGTGCACCTCAACAAGCTACTCCCATACAATGGAAAACATCCACCAACATGGGAAGTTACTCAGCCTGTTACACATCCTACTGAAGTTATTGATGTATAAGCTTTTAACCACAGTAACGAACTTGCGCCCTCCCCATCCAACGGTCTATCACCCCAGGATCAAAATTATCAACAACCATCGAGCAGTACACCACATAAGGAAGAAAATACTGAACCAACCCATCCAGACACACTCCAAACAAAAAGAAGGAGAAAACCAGTGGAGCGTTATTGTTATCCCCTCTGAGTTGATATCGGTGAATTTGTGAAACCTTTCATTCCAGTTCTTTTTCTAAACAACACTGCAAATCGGATTTTACACGGTGAATGATTCAAAAGAAGATTAATGACAAGAACTCCTCTATTCAGGGATAAGTGGGAACAGGGGATTTTTTTTTTCACTAAGAGATGTTTCCTAATCCAATTTGCCTCTCACAGTCACCTGTCATTGCTACAAACACGCTTATTAGCAAGTGTTGTTGGTACCAAATATGTCCTTCTTCAACCATTCTTCTCAACTCCTTGAGGATAAGTTTTGAAGACAGTTCCACCCCTGGTCTGATAACAATGGAGTATATATAACTTTCAGTGACCAAAAAGAGAAACCCAGTGATTAATCAACCACTGAAGAGGAAGCTCTCCTTCTCACTGGACAAAACAGACCTGCCACTTTATCATCAGGATCAGCCTCAACAACACCATCTTTTTCAACCAGCTCTACCACCAAAGCACAGTGAAAATATGTCTTCCAAAGAAGGACAGAAATCTTACAACAAACTTGGGAAGGGGAAAATGCAGTGTGGGTACTGTGAAAAATACTTAACACTTCCTCTGTATTGTGCCGACAGGAAAGCGAATTTCACAAAAATAAACAGAAGAGATTTATCTGTCCAAAGACAAGGTGCTGCTACTCAACCAGCAGGAAAGCCAATCTGGATCGCCACATCAAAACCTGCCATTTGGCTGGAACCCTCCACCACAACCCCCCCCCCCCCCCGACAACCAACTTTTCATGGTCTCAGCCAAGGTTCCATTGGCCCATTAGATTTTACTGTTGTGGACAGTTGGTCACTACCAGAGGTTGATTCAAACCAGAGCACCCTGAAGGATCCTCTGCCATGTCACTCTACCACAGCTGCTGAGGCCGGGGAAGCATTGGACTATTCTAACAATTTTCCTGGAGACAGGGAGATACTTGACTGTACGGTGAACCAATCTGATCTGGAGGCACTCTTTAAGTCCCTTCCAGAAACACCCTTCCCCACTGAAAGTAACACAGATCAACATCCCAACATCACCCTTGGCGATAACGAACATGCTCAAGATGCCTCCCATTTGAGAACAGACTCTTCAACATGTGAACCAGTTACAGCACCATCAGACTCAAGCGACACCCAGCAGTCAACCAAACCCTTCCATCCTCATCCCCTAAAGACACCCTGGAAGTTAATTCCCATTGATCTGCCCCCTCCCCATTTTAAATGCCAGACCCCCGATTCCTTGTATGGCCAACGGCAACATCGGATTGCAAATGCAACGCTGCTCGAGAACTTCAAAAAGTACGGGGTTTAGCCAAATCCTGTGGTGAGACCACCTTTGCCAAAACTAACCAACAAACCAATCTCAGTATGGGGATCGAGTATGGAGAAATGATGGAGGTTGCAACATTACCTGATGGCACCACATACAAAGTGACTTACCAAGGATACTGGTTACCCACCCTGCCGAACAACTGAGTCAGCTAAGAGATGTCTACCCGGCTATGTGGCACGGTGAAGGCCCTTGAATTGGGCAAGGTCAAACGCTGCCACATAGTCGCCTGGATTTGCCCTCCACCTTGATGCAGTTTGCAGCTGAACCAGCCAGCTCAAAAGAGGATGTTCCATGATTACCCAGAAAAATGTGACGTCATATCAACATTAGTTATTTTTAGTTTTGTGGACTGAATTGTGATTGATATGTATTCATGCCAAAAGAAACAACTTTTGAAAGCGTTTAATTGCACAAGGGACTAAACTCTACAGTGTTGGATCAATTACCTTACCTTAAAAAGTTGTGTGGACTTGAGAAACCTTGATCTTGTTTTTAATTGGACCTAACCCCGTATTTCGCTATTAACAACTTTCACAATTTTCTACTCTATGATATCGGTACTTGGAGAGATTCGCTGAATTTTCTTTGTTTTGAGCTTATCCTTTGGAACAGGAAAAGTTATAAGGACATTTGGAAGACACTCTTGTTTTGTTTTTTCATTATTCTTAGATAAGGGAAACTAAATTGTTGGGCAAATGAGTGATATTGTATCTATTTTTAAGCATGGAACTTAATCATGTAGTAATGTGTCTTCACAATTCACAGTTTTTCGAGCAGTAATACTTAATCTAGAGTAGTGGTAGAGTACCCTACGTGATTGAAGGAGTAAAGTTAGTTTCCTCACCGACACAGGACCAAAATTTAGTGTAAATTATCTCTTAGTAATTTTCATTTAAGTGTTTAGATTTAAAGCTTTTTTTTTTTTACAATGCTGGTACTATAGGATCTCGGGTCGAGACTTACAAATTGGGAGGCAGTGTTAAGGGAATGAATGGCCTTTACTGAGCTGCAGATTCCCCCCACAAAGGTATTTACTTGTCATCACTAATGAGTCATACTGTAAGTGTATTGTGTTTCTGCCTAAATTGTGTACAATGGTAGGCCTATATTTCGTGAGATCAATGGACCTCGTGAGATCAATGTACCACGTGAGACCAATGCACCTCGTGAGGTGAAGGAATAAGAGAGATAATAGACTCCTACTTTATATAAATGTGTGTTTTACCTGTAATGAGCAGTGGTTAACAGGAGCCAGACAGAAGCAAACCTTATAGTCCTGAAGTGGTCAACTGTAAATTATAGCAACTTGCAGAATGTAGCATTAGTAAACCAATAACAACTGAGAAATCTGCTGATATTCTTCATTGTATGCTACTCTTTTTGACCGACTCGGCAACGCAACAGTATCTCTATGGTAGCGTTTTGGCGTCCTCTTTACTATATCAGTGTGTAGTCTACATGTATACATAAGTGGCGATGTTATTTACCATTGAAATACAGGTGTCTTGTATGGTGTATAGTATTTGTATGTATAATTGGGAGACTTAAATATTGTTTTTTTTTTTAATGTTTTGTTTATTTAATAAAACCTATGTGATAGAGATATGGTTAAACAAAGAGAAGTTAGCCCACAGTCCACTTGGCAATGAATAAGTGCTCAGCTTTGCTGGATCAGTTTGCCAAACAGTCTTGGTGAGAACAACTTCTGGTAAGAGCATGTCGGATTTGTTTATGAAGATTAGCTGGTGCGACCAGGTGGGTGGGATCAAAGCCCTCCAGCTGCATTTAGTAATGTCCTATGTAAGGTAAAGCCCTATAGGCGTAGGCTTTAAAGCACGTACATCATATATTTCCCCAATGTATAGAACAATGCTCTGGTGTAGAAAGTTAGCTATATCAGTTGCCCAAGATGAACTGGATCTGCAGATTTTGGGCTCAGTCGCAGATCCAGGATTTTGAGAAAGCGGTGAATTAACACACCGTCAACCAACCACAGGGCTTTGGGGTCACCTCCAATAAAATTTGAATGATGATTACAGTATGCTCTTATAGATACAATTTGCCAACAACTGAGAAACGTATTTTCTGCGTATTTTCCTTTGTAAAAAATAGTTCGTCATTGAAAAACTTAGGGGAACCCTGGGCACCGCGAATGCCCCCCTCCTGGATCATGGCTTAGGAATTTTCAAGATATTCAAGCTTACTTGCTCTCTGTGCACGCTGTTTTATCCTGCACCATGCAGACTATACCCTTCAAGCCAAAGTTTAATACTCAGTAAATGACATTTGAAATGTGACATCAAATTCACCCTCATACTTTGTAAAAATTATTTAGGGATAATTACCAACATATTCAACAATTGGTTGTACCTGTATGCAATGAAAATTGATGCTGATCTCCTTCCCCTCTATCACCCCCACCCCCACGACCCCCTCCTCACACGGAAAATAAGAAATCTGCATTCTGAATTTAGTTCATGCCGAAGTACTGTACTACCAGTAACCAGCTGGGCTATGAAGGGCACTCTAAGGTAGGCAAAGCATACTACAGCTGTACCTGTACATATAAAAAAAAGTTGTTTACACCAAGAAATATCTAGGGAGGAATGGCATAAATGCTTTTACTGGGTTAGGTAATTACTGTAGGTTACGTGTAGATGTGTTGTAGTTTTGGGGCCCATTTTCCAACCAAGTAGTTCAAATCGAGCTGGCCTTGGCCTTTTTTCCTGTTTTGGCTCACAGGCTTGTTTTCTCCAAGTCCATTGCTTTTGCTGAGCATCAAACACAAAAACTTCAGTATCACCGGGCTGGGAATCTGTATATTGAGTGTACATGAAATGCCAAATGCAATAAAAATTGGTGTCTAAGCAAAAGTTATGCTCTCAGCTATTGACTTGCATTACCAGGATTTTTAATTGGGAGAGGGAACGTGCTGGAGTGGTGGGACAAACAAAAATGTTCGTACATGCAGATTGCCACTATTGACCAGCACATTGCGCACAGAGAACATTTTGCCTGAAATGTCTCAGATTGCATAAAATGGGACTTCCCAGCTAATGATTTTACTACTAAAAATCCGAGTGCTGCTTTCAAGAGGTGTTTGTGAAGTTCTTATACGTTTTGCTGAATATACTTTTTACCTGGGAGGTGGGGGGGGGGGGTACAAGGGGGGGGGGCGTTTGACCAGGGGACTGAACCACTGCCAAGCCTCTTTCTGCTGAAGATGCCACTGGTAATTGTTAGGTTGATTTAAAAATCTTTTCAAACAGAATAGATTGCAACCTCCCCCCCCCCCCCTTTGTCCGTTTCTGTTTTAATGGAGCCTACTGTAGTGTTTACATCATCATCGTCATTGTGACTCTTTTAACAACCATGCAATTTTGACACCACCCCTTAATCATTCAGGAACATGTGATTTGAAATCATGGAGGCCTGGTGTATTTGCACTCTTCCTAAAATCAGGTGCTGTTTCATTAAAAATAGTCTTGGTTAACTTTTCAGGGGTTCTTCAAAGTACTTTTCATGCAGTGGGCAACACAGAAAGAGCCAAGTGAATGACTAACCTCACCTCAGCTATTAGCTGTTACACCCATAGGTGAATGAAAATAAGTGCAGGTTGTATTAAAAATAGTCTTTTAATTTCCAAATGCATTTTCCCCAGCTAACTTCCAGGTAGTACTTCCATGGTTTCACAACACTATTTAGCACAGAACAGTCTACCTTGTTCTGTTCAGAATTGCACGTAACATTTTAACGGCTTTAATTAGTACCATGAGTGGTGGCTTTATGTTGGGGCAAGAGGGGCATTTTCCCTCCCTAGATTTTGTCCTTGGCCTCCCTCATTCCCCATTACCTCCCAAATATTAGCTGGTCAGAAAGGAGTTGGGTTTAGGTTTACTGAAAAGAATTGAAATAGCATACCTCTTCAGAGACTACATTTTTCATTCAGAGATACAGTATGCTAAAACCTCAGAACTTCCAGGGGCGAAGCATGTTTCCGGCTTATTGTAAGAGGCGACTAAAGAGAAAACTAACTTGCACTTGAGCTGTACTTAAAAGTAAATTTAAACTTTGAACTTGTTATTGAGTTGACTGACACAATACTGTATGACACGTCTATGTTGGGTGTAATTAAATCTCATCTTACTATCTACAAACTATATATCTGCTGTCTACTAAAATATTGCACAGTTTATGAGCATTGCTAGGCCTTCATCCAATGTCTTGTCTATCTTGTCTGATGATGATGTAAAGTTGCAGTATCAAGTAGTTTTCCACAAAGCCTGAGTGAATATTCTCTCCAAATTGCACAATGTTAGATAGTATACCCAAAATGGTAATGTTTTGACATTGTCAACATTTTCAGAATATAAGTTTGAATGTCATGTGCTTGAATAGTTTACATTTACAAATTAGGCTGGTTGCTATGTTGATATAATGGGTTTAAAAGGCACCTGTTTGATGCTTCCCAACCTGGATGGATTTATGCATAGTTTTGAATATCCTGGATTAACCCAGAAAACCAGTGATACTGGAAAGATTGCTTGCCATTTTTATGGTTCACTTCACAAAAGCAATTTTGATTAGCCTAATGTGTTTTGTGTATGAAGTTTTGTGAATAGGACGATGAAGTAATACCTGAACAATATTGCTAACCAGCTTGTAACTGCATTGAAGCCTTTCATTTATAGGCTATGACATCAGCTATACCTAGGTCTGAATTTTATTTTAGTTACTAAACAGCATGAAAGAAGTAATGGAATATCGTATCAAGATTATAGGAACAATTTTGGGTGCACTCAGTGGAGCATATGTCTTTGGTAAGCTTCAAATGAATATTAAGTTGAAGCAGGGTTCCCACATTTTCTGGAAAATAAATTTTCACTTTTCCAGGACCAAATAAAGAATTTGCATGATCTTTTTTGGGGGCAGTTACATCGAATTGTGAAAAGTTTGAGTTGAAAATAATGATAAATTTGGATATCATGAGTGAGAACACATTGAATACTACAAGTGAAAATGGAACAAAGCCATTTTGTGAAAATTTCCATAAATTTTTCATGACTTAGTTCACACAGTTATCCTGAATTTGAAAACTTTACCAGGCCCTGGAAAATGTTTTCTTTTTCAAATTTCATGACTTTTCAGGTTTCCCATGATGGCGGGAACCCTTCTAAATGTGTTTCAGTCATTTGTTTAATAGAGACGTTGGTATGCCAGTGGAAGTTTGAAACTGCATTTTCAGGATATTCAGATTGATAAATATAGTTAATTTATTTGTAGTAACTGTACTGCAAGAAATCCCCATGCATCATCCTGATCTGTGATATCAAATTCAATGATGTAGAGTGTTTCATATTCCAACAGAGAGTGTTCTGATAAAACAGTGTTTTGTATGCTCACTATGATGATACACCCTTAAACAGTAGACCAGGATTGTCTCTGCACAATGACAAGTATTAAACAGTTGTGGGTGGCTAGAATTAAACAGGTTGGGGGAATGTATGTAGTAGTGAGAGGACTTGGCCTAGCTTGAATAGTGTACCTGCAGAAGTAGATCCTAATTCTCATTTAAAACATATCCTGCAAAAGGATGTTTCAACTAAAATATATTTATGTTTAATATGTTGAAGTAGAATGTTACGCATAAAATTCTTATCTCAGTTCTTCAGATGATGCTGAAAATATATGCAAGCAAAGTTATCAGATTTTAAATTTAATTTTTATGAACTTTGAGTAAGCTTTTGTTACATATCCTACACTTGCACTGATCAAATGAGTTTTCTTAATCTTCTTTAACGAATGATCTAAATATTTCTTTTGTTATATTTAAATATGACATGAGCAAGGGTGGAAAAACCAACAAAATGGGAAGGTCCTTGCCAAGAATTGTTGCAAATTTGGAAGGAAATATGTTCTTTTTGTATAGACGAACATTAAATTCCCAGTGTGAAATTTAACTTGTGTTGAAAATACACATTTCCTAGCCATCGTCATGCTTAGAGCCCTCGCCATGGTTAATGGGATCGAGAAAGTTTTCAAATTCTATTAATGGGTTTAACCAAATCCCTGTGTTTCATTTTGAATAAAAGTAATTGTAAAATCGGTAAAATTGTAAAATTGATCAGTACTTCCTTCATGTTCAGTCATGGTATAGTGCTTTTGGTTTGTGTTGCCACGTTCATGTACGCTATTTCTGCCCACATCCTAAGGACCACATATGAAGTGATTAAAAATTTTACTAGAATGGTTATACATTTATTTCTTAGACTAGAATTTAACCCTCAATGAGACCTCTTTCATCAGCTCTCTTCCACTAATTTGGTTTAATCCTACACCTTCCACAAGCTTGTTCATTTGTGATTTTGTGCAGTACTTTATGTGTCCCCAGCCTGAGTGCCATTCAGAAACGAGGAAAAGATGCATGCTGGTGCATGGTGCCTCTTTAATTGGAGACTGTTGTACTGCTTCAATGGGTTTCGTATATGTCCTAGTGTCCATTACTGTTTGCTGTTAGTTATGGAGGAACTCATACATTTAGAGGAAAACTGATTTTGCTGTGGTGAAGTTGTTGCTATAAGAAGGAGAAAATATGTGCAAATTGCATTCACACAGTATGTGCTCATGCATGCTCACAAACAGCACTGCTATATTTGAAGGGAATGTAGCATCCCCAAAGATAGTTAGGAATATATAGCACTTTAAACATGACGTTCAGAACCAATTGGTTTAATTTATGAATTGAAACAAGAACTCCACCCTTTTTGGTCAATGATTTTTGGTACTGGTAGTTGTGTAATCAATGAATGGCATGACAAGGTCTTCTAGACGCATGGAGAAGATGGACAGCAACGGGTCCCTAAAATTCATTTTTTTTCAAACTTCGAGCTCCAATATTATTCATGGGGGGGGGGGGGGGGTATGGGATAGGAATGAAACATTGCACTCACAAGCTCTGAGGTGTTTGAATTCTCCTTGGACCCCTGGGCATTATCCGCCCAGGTCCACCCTATCGCTACCCAGCTGTCCCCAATGAGAATGAAGTTGAATGTAATTGTATACTTTTGAAACCCAATGCAGGATAGTTTGGGTATACAAATACTTTTTTTGTCACTGATATCATGTGATATGCAATTTCCATCTCAATGTACTTCTGTGTGACCTTTCAACCCCCATACTTGAACTCCTCTCACTGTATCCTACATGATGACACCGTCCTCCCCAGTCTCAGACTATTGTATTAAGTTTGTATGTCATACGAAGCAAGTTTCAATAGTTGAATTTTCTAGGCAATCAGCTTGCAGTGGAGATGTAGTTCTCAAGCCACCATAGGCCTGGCTTGAACTCTCTTCTTTAAAGAGAAGACCTTTTTCTTCCAGCCTAACAAGAAGATAATGGCAAGTTCCCCTGCATAAGCTCTGCAATTGTGGGTACGGTAGGTGATTCTTTTCCATAAAAGTTGATGTAGTTCCTGCAGTGCTTTGCCTTCAAGGGTACAAAAAAGAGAATAATATAAATAAGTTATGTCACATGTACGTAACAACCTTTTAGTTTCATTAGATTGTTTAAGGAAAATATTGTATACTTGAAGGTTAGTTTACTCTGGTATGGTATTTTAATTTACTTCATGCTCTGTACATATCCATGTTAAAGATTCTTTTGACAGGTAAAGGCTATACTGAGCTGTTAAATGAATGACACAAGGCCTTCTCGGTATATATGATGTTAATTAAAATGCAAAATAGTTATCATATGAAACATGAGAGATGTACGCTAGCTTGTGAAGGGAACCAGTTTAAAAAATATGCACACTCATCAGCAAGTTGATTAGTTACGAGAGGGTAACCTTTGCAATAAGTGACTGCTCTTCCATTGACAAATTCAGAAGATG
Source organism: Holothuria scabra (assembly GCA_037179385.1). Taxonomy (NCBI): domain Eukaryota; kingdom Metazoa; phylum Echinodermata; class Holothuroidea; order Aspidochirotida; family Holothuriidae; genus Holothuria; species Holothuria scabra. The sequence goes on from CM074179.1 coordinate 69,794,669, forward strand.
AGGTAGGCAGCTAATGCTTTCATTACAACATGCAGGTGCGTGCATTGCAATTGTTCCGATTTATTAAACATGACAGCCTTGTATACATTTACTTAACAGGGCAGGTGTCTACGCAACAAAAGTTTGGCTGCTTTTTGAGGAGCATAAGATCGTAGCTATCTTAGCTTAGTTACCAGAACTGGCAGGAACCATATGGAGTAAAGAGATTTGCCCTTTAAGAAGCTTAGCAGTAGCAAACTTTATCTTATGGGGTAGCTATAACCTTTTTTCCCTTAATTTGGAGGATTCTTTAAATGATTGATAGATGGGGTAAGTATATTCAGTTACACTTTGGGTATCAGTGGAGCTAAGTTCTTATTGTCCAACTCCCCTCATACTTCAGTCCTTAGCCCAACTCTGAAGCCAATGCAATTACCTAGCTAACAGGGCTGCATGTGTATTCTGTTACATGTATATCATTTCATAAGGCCATTTAACTGAGCACACAGCCCTGTTTGAGGGCTAGCTATTACCCTGATATTTTAAAATAAGGTTACGAGGTGGATTATGGCAGACACCCTGAAAAGCATTAAAATCTTTGGTCTAGTAAACTAAGAACTCCTGAGGTGTGAAAGAATTGTTTCAGACGACCATCCTGGCCACACTATCCCTAGATGCAATTTGCTGTCACATGTCAATTATTAATTTTTTTTCAGTGGAAATTGTTGGCATTATTACATGCTGATCTGGTTGGATAGCATTCTTATCCTTTGAAAATGGTCACTACAATTTATTCCTAATCATACATCTTTAATATGCTTTCATCTAGGAAACCCTTCCTTAACTATTGTGCATCCCACAACTATTCATTTTTGCTTTTGTCCTAATTTAGGGAGTGGAAAGCCAATCTGTCAAAATGGTAAAATCTGTCAACTCACATAAGTCTTTCTCTTGTGGGAGATATATTTCTAAACAGATATGTAACTCAAATGTAGGTAAAAGAGGGGTGTGCTTGAAGTAATTTGATTCTATGACTAACGTTTTGTCCTTTTTCACAGCTGCATAAGATATATTAGCCTTAATTGGAAGGTGTGTCCAGGTAGAAACTACTGTAGCATTAATTATACACACTCAGTGAAACAACAGGGATCCACATGCAACGTGATGGCAGTTGAATTTTTTTTCCTTGCTGTATTGTATCGGACCTTGGAAATTTTTGCCCATAATCTTGGGAAAATTGTTTTCTTGTTAAATTTCATTTGACCTTTACACGTAATACTACACACCGCCAAGCAAAGGATTTTTCGCAGAACTACTTCCAACGTCTACTAATTGCCATCATGTTTGTTCTTATCTATGTCCGTTCCTTTTCGCAGCGTTTACCATCACAAGTAACTCGTTAATTAACGTTGATAAAGCGTTCCAGGGAAGCCGTCAATGTCTTGTCAATTTTGGTAAGAGTTAATTGTCCTCGTCAACTTTTTTTGTTATTGCCGACGATTGTTTGTTGTACGTGGTATTTGCAAAAATCTTGCAAAAATCTATGTTGTCAGCACGGGTGAGTACCGTCTGGTACTTCCATGCTTCAACTTCCCTCGATTGTATGACTGCGAAATTTTTCAAGGCCAGGGAAGGTGATGGCGCTGTAACAGTTTTTGGTGCGCGAAAGAGAAAAGAGCAATTTTAAAAACATGGTGCCGCCCCTGTTTCGCGCCACGATAATGTGTCTTTAATACTTTGTATTCCCATATGTGGAAATTTAGGAAATGTACTAAGTATAACTTTTGTGTCCCCAAGGTAGGGGTTTCCGCAGAACTGTTTTCGTAAGGGCCATTAAAGGCAGGTCCTCGCCCTTCAGATGCCTGATGTGGAATCAATTATATATATATATATATATATGTACATAACGATATTTTCCACCTTAGGGGGAAATTGTTATATCTGCGCGTACATAGGGCGAAAAAATAACAATGAAATACATAAGTAAAAGTCTTCGCCCTAACGTCTAAAAATATAAACAACGTTATTTCAATGGCCAGCTATCCGTTCGTGTTAACAGCTTGGTGTCCGTAAATTTGACAACTTTGAAGTAATTGTATCTACTTTGTAAATCTAGGAGGGCGCTCTTGTCCGTTTACGTATTCATATAGAAAAAGTGTGTAGAAACGTTACGGCGAAACTTTTCAACAACAACTTTCCCCCTAAGTGCCGAATTAGTGATATATATATATATATATATATATATATATATATATAAATATTTATATATATATATATCCATTTTTATATAGTAACAATGAAATACATAAGTAAAAGAATCCGCCCTAACGTCTAAACATAGAAACAACGTTATTTCAATGGCCAGCCATCCGTTCGTGTTAACAGCTAGGTGTCCGTAAATTTGACAACTTTGAAGTAATTGTATCTACTATGCAAATCTAGGACGGCGCCCTTTTCCATTCACGTATTGCTATAGAAAAAGTGTGTAGAAACGTTAAGTCGAAACTTATATTTCGCCCCAAATTTTTTCCCCCTTAAGGTCGACTTTTCAACAACAACTTTCCTCACAAGTGCTGAATTAGGCAAATATATATATATATATATATATTTATATATATATATATATATGTATGTATATATATATACATATATATATATATATATGTATATATATATATATATATGTATATATATATATATATATATACATATATATATATATATATAAACACATGTATATATATTCCACCCAAAGGAGATAAATTAAAGCATATTTTTTGTTGAGGCCAGGTTGAGTAAGTTTTCAGGCCCGGCCGGGCCTATTGATAAATTATTATCCGTATACCTACTCCACAGTCGTATTCTATCAGCGTACAAGCGGTCTTTAACTCTGCGGTTACTTTGTCACCGTAAATTAATCCTTTTGCGATACACAAAATAAACATAAGTCATCAGATTCCATCATGTTTACTCTCAAGGCCACAATGCATGGCGTTTTTACGAAGTAATGAACAAACTTGTTCTGTATTGCAAAATCCGGGATTTCCGTATTGAGGAGCCGTTTTTAAGCAGGTGTTTGGCTCAAGACACCCATTACTGTCACACTGTTTACGTGACTGCTCTAGTAAGTCAGTAGTTGGAATTGGAAATTACTTTCCCAAAATATCGTTAGCCTAGTGAGTTTTCAAACCCAGTTTCCATTTTTGAGGTATGTGACTGTATATTTCACTTTATTTGTTTATTTGTTTATATCTTTATGTTGTACATTCTTCCCGTGTAAGCCGTTATTTGACAATTGTTTTGTGTAAATACTTAATAGATGAATCGAAAAGTTTTTGAGTTTTAGTTAAAAGCTAATCCTTGGGAAAGGTGCCAACTCCATCCAGCCTACGTGCGGCAAGTGGTCAGGATATTTCAAAACTGGCGTTCCTTCAGACAAAGACGGACTCCTTGTCGGAGGTTAGACATTTGTTGAGAAGAGCGAAGTAAGTCAAAAGTGACTCCCCGGGTCTCTCTCCCCCTCTCACTCCCCCCTCTCTCTCGCTCTGTGTGTGTTGTCGAGATGAATGCTAAAGAAAACAGACACATTTGATGGAGATGATGATGAGACGTTTTGTTTGTGAATCCATTTTGAATATGAAACTTGTTTTTTATAGTAAAATTTACTTTTGAGTGTTTTGGTTTAACAAAATTAATTTAAGGAATTGAGAATTTTTCTAACCGAAATAGTGCTCTATCAAAACATTTCATTTATTTGTGCAATATAAGTCTCAGGTTTTCAAATATTTACAATTTTTAAACTGTTTAAAATGGCAAAATGGAAAAAATGTGTAAGCAAAATTTTCCAATTTCGGTTGGTATAATTCTTACTATGAAAAACCCAAGCCAGCATCAATCACACCGTTATTCTACTTAGTTTTGCCTTTAAATAGCAGACCACTTTATAATACTCTTAAATATGTCAATTTCAACTTAACAAATTGCCACATTTTCTTTCATGAAATTCCAACATTTCTCCATTATAAGCTCTTAATTATCAAATCTTCCCTCAAGGTAAATAGTTTTCGGGAAAATTGAAGTTCCAGTTTCGCCTGAGAGCATAGTACGTAGGCCTACAATAAAATGCGTAAACCCAAAACAAATTTCAGTAGTCCACACAACGTTTTGGTTTTTGATCAGATGGAGGGAAGATTCTTCAACAATATACACCCGATTACATTAATGATCTTTACAAAAGGCAAATATCTTCCAAAACTTTCAATTTTTTTTTCAAAATTGCAAGCTCCGGATTTTTAAATATTTTTGAAAAGAAAGCCCAAAAATTCATCTCGCTAAGCGCGCCTCAAATTCTACCAGTCACGTCCCATTGGGAACTCATCACCTTTCGTGGCTTCGACATACTGCCCCCCCCCCCCCGTCGGGGAGCTTGGCCCACGTCGGGCAAATCCTGGCGCCACTCCTGATGAGCACCTGGTTTAACATGGTCAAAATCATTAGGTATACCACATACGTTTCACATCATTTCATTTTTTTTATTTATGAAGGGTAGATTACTTTAATTAGTGGCCACTTTGATAGCAAGAAGCATGTTTCACTGTACATGCACCTGTTGCATAATGGTTTCGCCCATACTCGAACAAATGCACAACATGGACACGGGCCTACGCAGAAGGTAAAAAACGAGAACGACAGTAAAATAAACCAGTGAATTACTCGTTTTCATCTACCAGCTACTTGAAACGCTGTGTTTGGATTCCCTTTCTTAGCACTGAACAACGTTTGCCCAATTCTTTAATTCTGGAGGAGGTAAATCCTGAAATTATCCAGGTGTTTTTTTTTTTTTTTTTTTATTTCTGTCATTAATTTGACGGAAGGAAGATCAGGCCACGTTTGGGGTGCTTTGAATATTTGACTATTCAAGCTTAACGTATGGCAAATCACAGGCCACCGTAGTCGAATGGGTCGCTCTAAATTCAATCGATTTGTAAAACGAGGGCATGGCCCCGGTCGCAAAGGCTACCCCATCGGTAAGAAGATCCAACTTCGTAGGGGGGTTTCATTCATACAATAAAAGGTGCAAGCACTATAAATGTTAGTCTCCCTACCCGGTTATCTTTCTGATTTCGCTTACGAGAAGACCATAATTTTCAAGCAAACTCTTAAAATATTCAATTTTCCTTACAAGAATTCAAGATTTTTTTCAATATTAGCTCAAGAACGTTCTGGAAACCCAAATCCATTTACACTGTGCGGCGAATAAAATCATGAGACCTCGCTTATGCTGTCTTGATTTTTGGAACATACCTAAAAGGCTTCAATTTTTCAATTCATCCTTCTCCTCCCATCATTTTCTTGGCATTTCCCTTCTTCACACACTCCTTCCTTTTAGTTAAGCAAATTTCTGATCATTTGAACTTTTACATTTTTTATTGATTTAAACATATTTCATTGCAAAAGGAAAGCACAAAAGAAAGATTTCCTTAAGGTCTGGTTAGAAGCATAGCGAACGACTAATTCGGCCGTCTGAGGAATTGGAGTTTCCCAGCACCTTATGAACGTTCCGCGCGCAAACAGATGGTGGCACTTCACTTGGATAGTCTCTCGGGTAAAAGTACAAAAACAGCGAGTGCTTAGGTTCTGCTTACAAGCCTGAGGAATGCCATTTCCGGCTGTCTTATTTAAAAAACAGTCATACATTCACATAGAAACTAACGTTTCGGGAACTGGCACAACTTTAATGTCAGTCTTAAAAACAAATGAGGCGTTCAGGACAGGAATTTGGAACTAATGGAATGCATGGTTGTTTTTTTTTTTTTTGCATATTTAAAATACTTCTGCACATGGAACTTAGAAACGGACAAATTGCAAACTATCGCCTACTTGTCTTAGTGTATTGAATGTCAAACAATTCTGAATTACTTTAAGTTTTGCCTCCTTAGTGAAGGGATACCGTTAAAAAAATATTAATATACTTTGTTAACTATGTTTCATGAAAATAAAGCAAAGACATTAAGTAAACACTTGTGCAACATATCTTTAAGCCTGTTTAATCAACCTTTTCCGGTGTGAGGAAAGTTGAGCAAGTCTTTCCTTAAGTATATTTTGTCTGATAAATATCACAAACAAAACAAATATTTATTTCATGTAATCCAAACTGATCTCGGATCATTAATGTTTTTAAAGAAACTTCATTTTCCCTTTGATATAAGTGTAACATTCGAACGATATGGGTAAAAGTACCTTTTCTTTGATAAAGCGAATTTATGGGTCCTTATTAAAGAAAGAAAATACGTTGGCAAAAATGTTAAATGAAATTTTTGAAAGAAGTTATTTAAACACTAATTGATAATATTTCGTGTGGACAAACTTGCTATAATGTGACGTCTTGATACGGGAACGTAGGAGTTGTAGTCTTTTATTTGCTCCTGAAGGCACTGTTTTAGATGGGGTTAGTAAATCCGTGTTAGGTGAAATTAATGACCCCCTCGAAATGAGACAAAACTACAATACGACAGTCTATTCAAACGTAGCTTACAATATTAACTTCCAATAAAAGATTTTCTGGACGGAAAATGTCAGAGGAGGAAATTAACAGATCCTAGGTTACGTTCTCTAACATTCAACCTATCCGGGTTAAATGGGGTAGAATAATGAAGGAAAAGTCTTTCTAATATCACTGGCATATCGAGCTACCCATACGGGACATCGCTTAAATGCATGACTAAATTGTTTTACCACTTCACATTTCCCATCGTGATGTCTTCTTTTTAAGAATGACTTATCGTTGTCTTCTCTGATTGCCGAAACGTTTAAATGTTTGGCAATTTTGGAAAAATACAATTAGATTCACCGAACCCTTGGACTAGGTTGTGACTTAGTAGATCCATAGTTGTGTCAATGTTGCGAGATTGTGAAAAAAAAAAAAAATAGATGCAGTCAACTAACACCCGAATATAAAATTTTTTTAAGAGCCACAGAAATCCTCAATTCGGATAGTTCTTTGATTGACGGTACGTTATAAAAATCAGAGTACTGTAGTTCCCATTACTGCACTGAGAGTGTTTTGATTTCACATTGAGGCCTTGTGTACTTACCTTGAAACAATAAACCGAGAATGTGTCTGGATGAGAACGAGCTTCAGACAGTTGTAGGAAGGCTTAAGTAAGTAGGTTATAAGGAGCCTTGGAATTATTTTGGGTGAGAGGATTAGGCGTTCAAGCAAACATAGCCAGTTATAGAGTGGACACACAATTCTAGTTCAATAAATTTTAAGCACTTTAGAAAATGTTCCAAACTAAAAATTCTGAACTGATCTTGCAATATGACATGTATGAAAAACCAATTTTTTAAAGTTATTACGCGAAAGTCTGTAGGAGGGAACTATAGGTATATTCTGGTGGCTTTTTCGTATGGACCGTGTTAGAAATGAGAATATTCCACACCATATCCTTCAAACCCTGCCTTTTAAACAAAGCAGCAGGAAGTTATGTAATGTGTACACAATGCCTCAGATTTTTTTTTTTTATAATTGAACGCTCTCTTTGTCCTTGAAATTTGATACTGTTGGAATATTTGAATATTTTTTCCTGTAGCTCTACATTTCCCTTCACCATACGTAGAGTACAACCAACATTGTCGCTTAATATTGCCAACAGCGGTATCAGAATTATAAATAAATTAAATGCAATGCCAAATTAATGTGCCGCAATGACATCACAGATTTCCCACGATGTACCGAATTTCAAGAAAAATTGTGTTAGGCCTACTTTAAAAATTTTGTTTCTTTCAAATGTTGCTTTTGAGATGCAGATTTCACCGCTTGAAAGAGAAAACTTTTCTGCATGTTTTGAAGTTAATGAATTTTTTCTCCATAATATTCCTTTAAAAACCTTCCACAAGATACAGTGATCACTTTCAGCTCAGAAGTGATAATGCTTTGAAACACGGATACAGTATATCACCTTCACATTAAGGATGATACAGAGAAAGACACCGGGGTTTTCTTTCCAACACATTCACTCACAAACTTCCACTCCCAATGGCACATTTAATTAATGGAAGGATTTATGTATCATGCTTAACTGCCCTTTCCAGTATAAAGAGGAAAAGCAGTCATCTCACTTTTAATTCATCTTTACAGTAGTTTACCCTGTTTCTTTATCGACTCTTTGAAATCATTGTACAAATATTTACCTTACTGGTTTGTTAAGTCTATTAGAAGTAACCCCCTGTCTTTCCACACCTTGCAATATATTAATTTTCTAAGTATAATTAACAGAGGAGACAGGGAATAAAAGAAGAAAAACAAGAAAAAAAAGTTAGTGAGAATTAGAAGTACTTTCAAAATAAGGTTGTGACGACTGCTGATGCGTCAAACCATGTTATATCACTATCCACACATGTATTCATTCTTCTAATATTACAATGTATCCATGGAACACACATACATATAGCTACCCATCTATGGTGATAAATTAACTTTAGTCTATATGATAACATGCTTTGTAAGGCTAGGCCAAACAGTGGCACGTAAGTAAATGTGCGTGATTCAAATAACAACCCATATTATATATTTTATATAGTACTGAACAAAAGCATAAATTTTCTTTTACGCAGTGTTAGGTCATTCCTATGCAGGTCTAATTCACATTTTCCATAATTGACAGGGATCCACAGAAAATTTCATTACCTTGTTGAAAGAAGTACAAAAAATAGAAATATTTAAGTAGAAATATCCCAGTTTAAAAATTCCAGCACTCACATGAATTGTCATTGAATTTTGAACGATTTTTTCCTAATACAAGACGTATAAAATACATACAATATCTCATGGAAGAATATCTTCCCAAATTAATGCATGCTTTGATTCACACACCAAACAAGAAAAGACTAAATTTGACGTTAAAATCTTGTAGAAGTTTTCTCCAGATGCAACCTACCACTCATGAATGTAAAAACTGACAAGCTGGCCCCAATTAAGTCCATCGTTTCACCACTGGTACTGTTTTTAATGTACTTTCATAAAATCGTTACAAAGATCTCATCGGTTTCTATAACCGGAAGATTTTGTGTAACGTAAAGGCTGATTAATTAGTTGGATGGCTCTCTGGTATGGTAGTTACAGCTTTTGATCACCGCAAAAAATGCCGACGATATAGATAAAGGTAATGCAGACATAGAAATCACCGGAACTGCGTCCACTGAGGTCCCTAAGGTATGATAAGATATAACATATCGAAAAAGTGTTCCAGTTGGGGAATATAGCTGTAGACGAGCAGATGGACATATTAATACACTGTACACCTTATAACTGGAAAATGCTAAGTTTTGTACATGTTTACACGCCTTAATTTTCAGGTTTACAGAGGGAACGGGGTGCAACAGTCAAGGGACTCCATTTAATTAGCCGGCGTATATCATTAGCCCTGTGGTAAGCAGATAGAGCATTGTCCAAAATTGACAGGGAGTATTAAATGTATTGCCCACTTTTTGTGGAGTTTGCAAGTTGCAATAATGATTTGGTAAAGTCACTCTATTTTTGAAGAAAATAAACCTTTCACGTGAGTAACATGAGCTATGTTGAATGAATGTGGAATAGCAAAGGTAAATGTGGCCTCACAATTATTGTCGGAGTTAAAAATGAAAACACAAGAGCCTGTGTAAATTTCATATGAGGACATTCATGACTCATGAATTGTGTGTGCGGGAGTACCGCTAAATCATATCTTGGATGACAAATTTACTTTACGGAAACCCATTTTAGCGTCGTTTATATGTAGGAGGCCGGTATGCTGAGATGCATTTAACAAACAAAGAAAAAAAAAAAAAAAACAGATTAGGAGATGTCATCTCCAATGAACTGAGATAGCCCAGGTTGTGCTTTGTGCAAAAAGTTATTCCACAATTCTCAGTCATTCTCAAGGCCATTCAAGGGGGTAAAGTGAGTTAAAATGGTCATACATTTGTTCCTTATGTGTGACGTTTCTTGGGCACTGGACACAAGTTTTAGGAAAACTGTAGCCTTTTCCCCGAATTATTTTGGCCAAGGGTCTTGTGCGTTAAACGTCATAAAAAAGAAGCTATGTTTCCAACTGATGACCTAACAGATGAAAGCCCACTAAATGAGGTTTAACTGTTCAGATCCAAGGGCTAGAAAGAGTGATATTTGCTGCATGACTTCAAAGCGAAACGAGCCATCGATCGGTTCGCTAGGAACATCCCAGCCGCAAGGGAGTCTTTTCGCCGAGAACTACCCTTTAGGGTATGCAACTAATTTTACCGCATTGCTCCATCCGGAGTAATGTAAGTTTTCAGATGGTCGGTGTTCAATCCAGTGGCCGGGATTTTTCAACTCGGGAGGGATAACAACTGTAGACAAGACTATGCAAGTGTAACGCCACCTTTTGTTGGTGATGAACGGTCAGATAAAAAAACTACCTTAAGTAAACACATGAAGGAACACATTCATAGGACGATGCGTAGTTGCAGCAGGGAGTTTCTGCTTCTCTCATATCTTGTCAACTTCCTTATTATGTGCATAGAGCAACTGAGTTCAATACGTTTACAAAAACATAGCACATGTTAAAATACATGGAGTGTTCGCCTACACAAATACTCACTCATCTGAAAAAAAAAACCCGGAAGTATTTGTTCTGGTGGCAGAAAAACACCACACATTTGCTATTTTCTGTCAAGATGGATATTAAGCTTTTAATATATCCTGTAGAATATTTACCGTTTGAGTTCTTAAATTTTACAAAGTTCTGATTCGGAAATTTAAACACAGTTATCCCATTGTTTAATTGATTGCCACATGGAATGATAAATCAAATAAAATGTAACAGGTTGAAGTGGACTGTAGTGTTAACCTCACTGACAGTTGATGAGTCACCCTCTTTTAAGGCCACTTAACGCATGGAAGGGATGTAAAACAAATATGCACTAACCTCGAAGACAAAGTACACTTAAGGCTCTTAAAACGACTGATACATTTACAGCCTGCATGTACAGAAAATAACACTTATGTGTGCCCTACAAACTAAAAGTACATGTGAACTAGATGATGCAGACACCTCTCAACCCACCAGCAATGTCCTACATACCCTGTGTGGACTCCATGTGAAATATATCAACTCGATTTACACCATATATTATCCACGTGTTTACTCTGATAGTGAGGACACGATAAACAGCCTCTGGAGAATATTATATAAGCCCCACGTTTCCACCATATATATATATATATATATATATATATATATATATATATATATATATATATATATCACTAATTCCGCACTTAGGGGGAAAGTTGTTGTTGAAAAGTCGACCTTAAGGGGAACAAATTTTTGGGGCGAAATATAAGTTTCGCCATAACGTTTCTACACACTTTTTCTATAGGAATACGTGATTGGACAAGGGCGTCCTCCTAGATTTACATAGTAGATACAATTACTTCAAAGTTGTCAAATTTACGGACACCTAGCTGTTAACACGGACGGATGGCTGGCCATTGAAATAACGTTGTTTATATTTTTAGACGTTAGGGCGAATACTTTTTCTTATGTATTTCATTGTTATCCTTTCGCCCTATGTACGCGGAGATATAACAATTACCCCCTAAGGTGGGAAATAGCGATATATATATATATATAAATATATATATATATATATGCATATATATACATATATATATATATATATAAACATATATATATATATATATATAGTGAAGAGTGAAATATAAACATGTTTATGCAAAGTGAAAATAATTTATAATATAAAGAATAAATCAAACTGAAAATCTGCCCGACGAAAAATTGACCGTCTCCACTGGGACTCGAACCCAGACCTTCTGCTCTACGTGCTATGAAGCCAGTCCTGGCCGTTCGAGTTTCCAGAAAGGAGTCAATGATTCGCCGAGAGGGCGCTACACAGAGTTGTGGACACATATCCATTTCAAACTCCGATCGGCCTTTTGACATCAATCTGGTTACCAGAAGTGATCTCTGTTTTTCGTCGGGGCAGATTTTCAGTTTGATTTATTCTTTATATTATATATATATATATATATATATATATATATATATATATATATATATATATATATATATATATATATATATATATATATATATATATATATATATATATATATATATATATATATATATATATAAATATATATACTGGTCGAAGGTGGTTCGAAGGATGCATGAGCAAACATTCACTGCTTTCTTATTACCTTGTAGGTGTACAAGGTACTCACACTCTCTTATCACCTCATAGTCAGATTTGAATCTAATTAATTGGGGGGCACGAACTGGGATTTTCGGCTCAAAAAATGAAAGGAATAGTCTTTTTTCTGATCCAGTTATTGTCAATATTGACACAAATCTTTTCAAATATTGGACAAGATACGGTACCGTTCGTGCCCCTTTTGGCTTTTTGGTTTTTTAGAGTGTATAGATCTCTGGTTCGGCCAAAGGTGAGCCTTTTCTTTTTTCTTAGAGATTAATGGTGGGATACCCTGAGGTCAACTGACGGTAATAGGCCAATATAATCAGAAGAATACAACCAAGTGAAATAGTGTGTTATAGGAATAGTCCGCACTATCTTGAAGTTTAAGTAGAGCTTTGCCAATCATACATTACATATTTACACGCTTGTTCCGTATTAAGTCGAATACAAAGAATATCTGTCAACCACGGTCATCTAGGTTGCAAATTTGCAATGGGACAAGGAACAGTTTTAAAGTTAAAAGACGATAAGGTAAACTATAATATAAATATTTATGCAAAATAAACGTCAACAAAAAAAAAAAAAAAAAAAAAAAAAAAGGGAGGAAGCTAATATATATGAAACGTGCTATTCTTATTTTCTGACACGTATGCATCTTGAAATTTGTCACGTGATTTTAGGTAAATGTAGTAACAAAATATTGTCAATAGCCTACATGAAATGATATAAAATGAAAATAGTGTTGAACAGAGCTCAGACTGTTCAAGATTTACACCTTGAAATTAAGATCACTTTGGTTTCCAAAAAATTTGACGGTCAAGTTCATACATTTAACAAACTTGCAATGTTCTCATCCCAACCTACAATTCTTGCGGGGGTTTATTTATTTTATTGTTTTTCATTTTGCCAAAACGTATCAAAATATACAAATTTCCCCCTAATTTATATATATGTATATATATATATATATATAGATATATATATATATAGATATATATATATATATATATATATAGATATATTTATATATATAAACCACTAGATTGAACAGTAGGGGGAAATTTGTATATATATAACGCTGGATCGACCGGTAGGGGAAAATCGGTATACCGTCGGAACGTTAAGGCGAAAATATAACAATGAAATACGTAAGAACGTATTTCCGTATGATTTTTGAGATATGCACGTTCGTGAGATACGTTCAGGACGAGACCTCTTCCAAGACGCATACCTTGTAACAATGGATGTGTCGTCCCTTAACACTAATATACCCCAGCAGGAGGGTATTCGAGCTTGTCATGAATTCCTTCGGGAACTTTCTGTGGACATAAAGACTGTGAACGATTTGTGTCCCATTTTGAATTTCATCCTGTGTAATAACAATTTTTCTTTTAACGATAAGTTTCATCTGCAAGTAAATGGCACTGCGATGGGTACCAAGATGCCGCCTAGCTTTGCCAACATTTTTTTGCACCAAATTGAACAGGGTCTGTTATCTTCTTTACCCTTTAAACCCCTACAGTATTGTCGTGTTATTGATGACATTTTCTTATTTGGACCCATGGCTTAGAAAAGTTAGTTCGTTTTAAAGAACATGCTAATAACTTCCATCATTCCATTAAGTTTACTTTTCAGCAATCTTTGAATGCTATAGCATTCCTGGAGGTTCGTGTTAAACGTGAGTTCAATAAACTCTCTACCCCGGCCTATTCCAAACAGACAGATACGCACTTATATCTAAATTAAAACAGTTTTCATCCTAAAAGCATTAAGCATTCCATTGTATATAGTCAATGCCTACGTATGAAACGTATTTTTTCAGACCCCAGTGACTTTGATGAGCATATTTCCAAGCTCACTGGCTACTTCCTATTAGATGGTTACCCCCTCTCCATTATCAAAATACAGATCTACAGAACCAAGAAACGTAGTCTTTCAGAGCTTCTCGAGTACCGTATCAAATCCCCAAGTACTCGCATTTTCTTTGTAACGAGTAACCACCCCACTAATAAAAGATTAATGGGTACCCTCAAAAAGGACTTCGAATTCGTAAAAGAAGATGTTTCCCTTTTGACCACTTTCAACCAGGAAGTTTTGTCACTGCACTTTTCACTGTACATTTCTGCTTTCTTCTATCTTAGCAGTTCCTTGATAAATGTTTTTTATTCTTTTAATGCTGTACTGGTTGAAGTCCATTTTGAATTCTTTTAGGGTTTTAAATCTTTCAATGCTGCGACTGCCCTTTTGACAGTCACTTTGTCAATTTTGCCAGTCTAACAGTTGCCGAGGACGATCCTAGGTGGATCGAAATGTTCAACAATAAATGTTTTAACCAGTATTCCTATTTCGTCAATTATGAGTTGTTTTTAACATGTTTTCATCTTTTTTATTGGAATACACGTGGACCTTTTTCAATTATATATGTATTTATATAAATATATATATATATAAATATATATATATATATGTATAAATATATATATGTTGATATATGTGTATATATATATATATATATATATATATATATATATATATATATATATATATATATATATATATATATATATATATATATATATAATTGCGGGTTGGGGCAAAAAATAGTCATGTAACTACTTCAATATATACCAACCTACGTACACGTTTCCGTTAACACACACATATATATATATATATATATATATAAATATATTTAACGCTAATTCCCACCTTAGGGGGAAATTGTTATATCTGCTCGTACATAGGGCGAAAGAATAACAATGAAATACATAAGAAAAAGTATTCGCCCTAACGTCTAAAAATATAAACAACGTTATTTCAATGGCCAGCCATCCGTTCGTGTTAACAGCTAGGTGTCCGTTAATTTGACAACTTTGAAGTAATTGTATCTACTTTGTAAATCTAGAAGGGCGTCCTTGTCCGTTTACGTATTCCTATAGAAAAAGAGTGTGTGGAAACGTTACAGCGAAACTTATATTTCGCCCCCAAAAACTTTTCCCCTTAAGGTCGACTTTTCAACAACAACTTTCCCCCTAAGTGCCGAACTAGCGACATATATATATATGTATATATATATATATATGTATATATATATGTATATATATATATATATATATATATATATATATATATATATATATATATATATATATATATATATATATATATATATATATATATATATATATATATATATATATAAGGGTGATGAGTTCCCTATGGGACGTGACTGGCAGAGTTGAGGCGCGCAGAGCGCGCGAAAATTTGACCTGACTTTCTCTTTAACAAATATTCAAAAAACCCAGCTTGTTTTGAAGAAAATTGGAAACTTTTGGAAGAAATATGGCTCTTTGTAAAGACCATTAAAATAGTCGGGGCGTTTGTTGAAGGATCTGCCCTTCATATGATCAAAAAAAAAAAAAAAACGTTGGATGGGCGACTGAAATTTGTTTGGGGTTACGCATTTTATTGAAGGAGTACGTAGTATGCTCTCAGACGAAATTGAAACTTTTACTTGCCCGAAATGTATTTACCCTGAACAAAGATCTGGTAATTAAGAGCTTATATTGGAGAAGTTTTGGAATTTAATAAAAGAAAATGTGGCACTTTGTTAAGGTAAAATTTGGGGGTATTATTAAGTGATCTGCTTTTAAAGAACAAAACTAAGTAGAATGTCGGCGTGATTGAAATTGGATTGGGCTTTTATTGTAACGAGTATGCAACGACATTGGAAAATTTTCCGAAAACTTGTTCCCAATTGTAATAGATATTTAAAAATCTGAAGCTTATATTGGAGAAGAGTGAAATTTATGATGACTTCTGGAGTGTGTTTGTCGGGGGTTGCTGAAAAACTCCATGCAGATTAAGACTCTCGGACGATACTGATAAATTTCCCGAAAAATTGTGGCTTACTTTTAACATCTATTTGAAAACCTGGAACTTATCTACTGAAGCAATTTTATGGCAGAAGATTTAGGCGTACACGCAAGCATTTCAGTTTAAGAGTTGGGCTTAAGAGTTTTGCCTGAAAATGCAATCGTGCCCTAAAGACTATCTAAGCGGAACGCCACCATAGATTAGCACGGAGCACACAGAAAATTTTGAAAAACCGCTACCCCTCAGATAGCCGGAAATGGCATTTCCCATGCTTGTAAAAAGGTATCTAAGCAGTCGCTATTCTGGGCTTTGTTTTACAATGAAAGTTTTACTTGAAACAGATAAGTAAAGTGGTCATTAGTTTCTATTGTTGACATCAAACAGAATACGATATGCAAGCATGCAACGTTCCGTTAAGTAAATGGTTCGATTGAAACACTTTCTAAACAGAGGGGGACAATTGGCAGGCGCGGAGAGTAAAGAAAATGTTGAAAAATTGGACCCTTCAGATAGCATTTCCCAGGCTTGTAACTAAAAACGAAGCAGTCGTTATCTTGAGCTTTCGTTTGCAACAAAAGTTTTACTCCGATAGTAAAAAATCGGCAACTTGCTAAGTGATCAGGAAATTGACAGATAAAATATACAACTGCAATTGGATGAAATGGTTTTGTGCCTTTTCGAGGGAAGCTATACAACGGAATTGAAAACATCCTAATGAGTTTTACTCCACTGCGCCTTTTGGTTAAATTCGCGATCTTCTGAACTGATAAATTTATTTGCAGTATGTGACTGTCCGAACTTTTGACCAAAGATGATTTTTCTTCCAATGCCTTTTGAAAAAAATTTCAAGTCTCCCAGCTCCCGCCTCCCCTACGCTTCTGCCAGAAATTTTGGAAAAAAATTTTTTGTTGTAGACAGATAGAGGAGAATTGGAAAATTGAAGTTTTTATTTAAGATTAATCTGCCCAATTCTATATGGGCAAAATCAAGACTGAAGGTTGAGGATGAGGTCTCAAATTTTGCCATACGGTGAAAATGGAAAATCTTTTTACTTTCTATTCAGAACCTTATAAAATCTGGAGACTTTATTAAAAAAAAAATTGACAATTTTTACTTTTTTGAGAATATGGTCTTCTGGTAAATAAAATCAAGAAGATCGTCGACGGGCGGGGCTAGGGAGGATCCGGGGGGTCGTGGGTCGGAGGAGGGGGGCTTACATCTTTTATAGTATGGATGACGGCTCCCGGACGAGATTGGATCTCCTCCCCGACGGGGGGCACCGTTCCCCGACGGGGGACCATGGCCCCCTCGACTCCCGCTGGCTCCACACTAACTGGTTTTGTTTCCACTGTTTCATGAAAGCTCCCACTAGTCTGTGTGACAACACTGACTAGCAATGTCTTACAATGGGATGTCGATTTGTTACATTTACATAGTAGATGCAATTACTTCAAAGTTGTCAAATTTACGGACACCTAGCTCTTAACACGAACGGAAGGATGGCCATTGAAATAACGTTGCTTATTTTTTTAGACGTTATGGTGAAGACTTTTTCTTATGTATTTCATTGTTATTTTTTCGCCCTATGTACGCGCAGATATAACAACTTCCCTCTTAGGTGGGAACTAGCGTTATATATATATATATATATATATATATATATATATATATATATATATATATATATAAAGTACAAAAAATATGCAATAAAGGGCATGACTGGTTGATTTTAGGAGTATGAAAGATTACAAATATATTTCGAAATTTTCAGTCCCCCTGGGACTTTCCTCAGCGAGTATTAAAGACCAAATGAGTACAAAAATTAAAAATGAGTACATAAATTAAAAAGAACGGAAATCTACAGTTAACTGCAGTGTCAGGAGGGAAGATTAAATTGTTTGTTGAAACGTGTAATGATTTAAAATACCAAGGTCCTTATTGAGTCCGGTGATGTGTGACTTAAGCCTCATTATCCAAATAAGTTCGGTACGCTTTCGTTGTTCGGCGCAAATAAAGTTATTTGCAATGAGGATTATTTTAAGATTCTCAATAGAATGGTGCGGAAGATTAAAGTGCTCCGCTACTGGGAATCCAAGAGTGTTGTCACGGATAGACTGTTTATGGTTATTGAACCTTAGACGAAAGGAAGTACCAGTTTCACCGACATACAACTTATTTTTACAAAGATTACAAGATAGAACGTATACAACATTACAAGAATCACAGTTAAGGTTGGGGGGAATAATCGGAAAATTAATGTCAGGAATATTGATACGTTCTTCGGTAGTAATGTGCTTGCAGATTTTGCAGCGTCTTTTATTGCAAGGAGTGTTGCTCTTAGAGTCAGGGGTAATTGATGTGGAGGAGGTTAGAAGTCTTCTGAGGTTAGGGGGCTGGCGCAATGCGAGGAGGGGGGACTCAGAAAAAATGCCCGAAAGAGATGGATCGTCCTTAAGGGAGACAAAGCTATGTTTTATGGTGCTTGCAAGATTGTGAATAAGGGGGTGATACTTAAAAACCATGGGAATATATATTTATACACATATATATATACATATATATATGTAATCAATATTTAAATGTACTCAAGTAACTGCCACCTTGAAATTTTCTAATGGTTGAAAGTATTTGCACGTTCCTTCCCCCTAGGTACTGGTTGTGTTTGGCCCATTTACCGCTTAACGACTTTTTTTTTTTTTTTTTTTTTTGAACAGAAACAGTTTCAAAATATGTTGCACCAATTTCCCTGAAACATATTTAAGGGATTCGAACTACACCCGTACCCATGCATCTTTACCCACCCCACCCCCACTACTTCCCCGTTACATCTTGAAGTTTTTTTAGTATGATCATGACAAACAAGATCGTTATTTCTGCGTCAGGAAAGATAGGAATACTCTAAATTTGCTCTGGACAATACTCATGAAAAAACAACTGTTAAACTTGTACACTACATCAATGTGGCACCTGAAATGTTCGCTTGGTGTACAAATGAGGTGGGGCGTTGACACAGTGTTGAAAGCTGATAATACAATTTCATGTAATACAATTCGACATCAAATTCCATAGCAAGATATTACTAGTCTTATCACACGGGTTTGAGAGATAGCTTTTAAGAAACATCAAAAGTTAACTAAGCCTATTGCAAGACAACATTTGGAAAATGTGAAATTTTCTACATGTATCTGCCTGTTTTACATTGAATATGGAATACTGAAGTTAAAAATATGAGGACAATTGTGATATTTTGCTGTTGCTTCAAAATAAGGGCGGGGAACTGCTCTTCACTTTTAATAACCTTCTAAATTAAGAAGATATACCAAGAATATTTTCTCCTTCCTCCCCTTTTTCGGAGTTTGTTAAAAACGTTTACCGCTTAACGAAACAATTTGTTAGAACAGAAATAGTTTACAAATATGTTGCACTAAATTCTCGGAAACTGATTGAAGAGGATTGGGAATACATTCGTGCCCACCCACTCCACCCTTTCCCCGTAGCATCTTGCAGTTTTGAGTATAATCATAACAGATTGGCTCTTAAACCTACTTCAGGAAGGATAGGAAAATTCTAAATTTTCTCCCGACAATGCTTATAGATTAACAACAGGCAGGAAACTTTTATTGTGAAACTTGTGCACTAAATCAATGAGAAGGGACCTGAAATGTACGTTTGGTGCATAAATTAGGTGTCGCGTTGATACAGTGTTGGAAGTTGTCTATATGATGCAATTCCATTTAGAATTCCACATCAGTTCACGTTGCAAGATATTGCTTGTCTTATCACAAGCCAAACCAAACCTTATTGCAATGCAAGATTCTGAAGAAGGGGGAAGGTGAGTCGGCCAAAGAAGGGGGACGGAGTGAAAAACTATGGTCAAGACTTGTTCTTAACAGTGTAACTGTGTAAACGTAATACCAACTTAAGCCTTATAACTTTCTGTATTTAGAAGATATTCCAAGAGTACTTTCCACTTCCCCTTCCATTGACCGGGTCGCATTGAACCGGTTTACCACACAAAAAACAGCAATAACGAAAAAGAAAAAAAAAAAACCCTTATGATTATTTTACAAGAAAGGTTTCCCTTTTTCCAAACATTTGGCACCATTTTCGGAAGCTGGTTATAAGGAACGGGAACCACACAGGTTCACCCCTCCCCTTGACTTCCTGCATTTGTTTTGAGTGTGACCATGACTCATGACGATCTTTAATCTTCGATACGTGATGTTATGTGGCTCCCAAGGGTCTAGTAAAATCGCAGCAGAAATAACCTTTCGTTTACCATCTTGTCATTTGGTTTGTAGGCTTAGTACCATTAACAATTAAATATAATTCATATTAGAAATGTAAGTTCTTAAAAGTATATACGGTGAGCATCTCAACTTCATGCTTCTAATCAAATAGAGCGAATAAAAATAAACTACTGGCATTACAAAACGTGCTTTGTTTTATCTTAGGTACGACTGTTTTCTGCAGGTGAAAATTACTTTGATAAAGCAATCCAATCCATTCTTTGAAACTCCTTGAATAATAAAAGAAGTTTTAACAAAAGTGAAGTGACTATCGTGACGTAGATCTCTCTTCGGCCAATGAGAACGAGCGACCAACACTGTATATTATCTTAGCGTGCAAATGTTATAAATAACGAGCTACATTTTCAATATTCTTTGTACATATATGGTGTGATGCAGTGCAGATACATATGCTAAGCCACATCGAAGAGTCTTCGCATGCTCAAGATTAGAGATCTTGTGGTTAAGATAAAAACAGCTTGGGGTCTGAGTTAAAACAACAGCTTCAGTGTGACCGACCTGTAATGAGTGCATGTCTAAAACAAGACCGTCAGTTTGTTAAAGTTGTTGGTATGTTTTCATGGAGAAATAAACAATTTCAACAATAGGCCTATATATTAACTTCTCTGCCTTGAAGTTGCAAGAAAACATGTCCAAAATAAAGCACATTCCTAAATGAAACCATCAATCTTATACATTTTAGGTAAAAGGCGATTAGAATTGTAAAACAGATCATGAGGAGAAAAACACGCATGCCTGCCACCTCATGCAAATTATGTGACGTCACCCATGTAAACGTTTGTTGCAGTTTGGGACGAACGGAAAAACCGCGGTGGACGTTCTCGATTTGTCTTGTGGGCGGAAAACATGACGTGACTCGTGCGCAGAAGCTAAAATTATTGTAATCTCGTAGCAGTCGACTAGGTGAACGCACAGATTGAAAGCTTTCTAGTACGGCTGACGAGCGCTGTTTAACGAGGTGTTCCTCGATTGACTGTTGCTATCGTATTTTAACGATTATATTTAGGGATAAGGTTAGGAAGTGGGGCTATCGTTAGCCAATTAGAAAATTTCTTGATGAACAGTGGGCACCCCCCCCCCTCCCCACTCTAGTGACTTGCCAAGGCTTGTGGCCTGCAGAAAATCGCTGGAGGTAAGTTCAAACACGAACAGCGCCGTCATTTCCTAGGAGGTGTTGTATTAACCATTTGGGAAATATCACGAGTTCTCCCTGCAGACTACGGCCCTGCTTGCCCCTGAGTGTAACAATACAAGATAAGTACTCTGCCTTAAAGGATGGAAAGAGCGAACCTTAAGGCAAAATCTTTCCACCGAAAAAAAGGTTTCCTCTAAACCAACCTTCTTCCTGGGTTCCCCAGCTATCTAAGCTTCCCTTTATGCAGAAGCAACGTCGTAGTACTATGTTGAGATTTATCCTGCTCAGCCAGTATAACGCCCTAAAGTGTAAGCAGACCACTCTCATTAGAAAATTCGTCCCCTTGAAACTGGGCGTCATGACTTGGCAGATTTTTAACGATAGAAAACCACAAATAACAAACTGACCATTAGATTTCTATCAGGTGTTCGCAGCCCAAACAATGACCACGGGTGTATCTCACTGATAAAAATATCAAGAAACAAGGCTCGTTTGTAATTATTGACACGTTTTTCAATAATGCTAGAACATGAATAACCTAGTTGATATATTTTTGTTGCAAATATCAATAATTTGACAGATTTGTCTGGAAATTTGTAATTTTATTCCCGCATTTTTTAATTTCATTTTCGTGCATAACTTTACTAAATCTGAACCAGTTTTCGTAGTTCGAGATTCATTTGGTAACTAATTTAGCCACTGAATTCGATTCTAGTCACAGTATACGTGGACAACAAATCAATCCTTAAAAACCTTTTGAAGGTGGATGCATGCCCAGTGTCTTAAACTTTGACTGTAATAATACGTCATTTCACTGATGGATTCGGAACTCAAGGTCAAAATATAAATGTCCACTGTTCATTGGGCTGAATTCCATAATGTGTAGTTTGAACTGCATCATGAAAGTTAGTTAATTAGTTAGTTAGATGGAGTTTTACGGCCGCCCAGATTCCAACCTTTTGGTTCAAGTCGAGCCGGCTACGGCCTATTTCCCAGTTGTGGCTCATTGGCTTGTTGTCCCTACTCCATTGCTTATGCGGAGAATCACGCACAGCGGCAGTAAGTTCCATTTTCAGAGTCTTTGGTATGACTCGACCTGGGAATCCAGCCCGGGCCTTCCGCGTGAGAGGCGGGTGCCGCATCGTTAGACCAAACACGCGGTCTGTATCATGAGAGGTTGATACCACAGAACACACAGTCGCACGCCCAAGTATTTAGTCATAAATCCAGCAGAACAGGTGCACAGTTATTGTGATCTTTTGCCTACTTTGTCAAGGTCCCTTCCATTTAAAATGTCCATTGAACTTGAACTTGACAAAATTTACATCCAGACAGGTATAAATTTGCCAAAGAATCTGATTTATTGGTAAAATTATTGCTAATTCTTGGTATTGGAGTAATTCCTGTATTAAAATATACACGGTACAGGCAACCTTGAGGGTGACAAATTTCCCAATTCGTTGCCAGACTTTCCCAACTCTGATGACCGTCGGTTATGTGGAATTGTCGCAGCATAATGGCGTCCTTTGAATTTTATGCCAGCCAAAGAGCAGAACCAAGTGAGAATTGTTTTACCTCCTATTAAAAATGTAGTCCACTAAGGGTGAGGAGAGATTTCTTTTACTGGGAACTGGTCAAGGTAGATAAGTTATTAGGTTCAGGCCTGTAGCTACACATGAAGCGGAAGGGGAAGAAATGGCCCCAGCCCCCCCCCCCCCCAAAAAAAAAAACAAGAACCAACTACGTTGAATAGTTTTAACCTAAGTCAAACAGGTGCGCACAACGTAGAGTGTGTGCACGAGGTATCGGTGTGTAATATGGGTGAGGGGTAAAATGGTTGGACCCCCGCCCCCATAGAAAGTGTTTTTAGGTTTCTAAATGCGATTTGGTGCAATATATGAATTTCAGACTTTGCAGAGTTAAGTAAATAGTTCGTTGGTATTATTTTACATCTTTTCCAAGCTTTGGTCATGGGGCTCAACCCTCAGAACCCGACCCTCCTCCTTGTCTAGATCCGTGCAGTCAGGCAAAACGGGGACGCAGATGGACTTTCCCCCACCGTGACGGTGTTCCTCCTCTCTTTGTTCTTATGCCATTTATAACTAAACCCTATAGACGAATCCTAACAATCTGGTATCGTCTGATTTTGGTCGGCCATAAATGGGGTGTAGTACCTTTAGTCTTCCCTTGCCTTGCTTACCTGTGTCATGGATGGTTGTACACAAACTGTATCTTGATTCCCTCAGTTTCACTGAATATGAGGGTTTGCAATTCATGTAGACAATAAATGAAGACGGTTTTAGGCTGATGGACCCCACTAATGCCAGAAAGGCCTACTGATATGCCAATAGTATTTGAAGAAAATAAAGTTGGGAAATATTTTAGTCTTGTTAAACAAATGGAATTGCCTCAGGTTTAGACAACATCTCATGGTGGGTCTTTAAATATTGTTTCAAACAATTGTCAAGTGTTTTTCGACGATATTCAATCAAAGATTAGTGAAAGTCTGATCCCATCTTCGTGGAAAATGCTAAAACGTCGCCCGTACCTAAGACAGGTAATCCAACGTCAGTGAACTAGAGACCAATAGATATCTCTAGTATTGGGTTTAACTGTATGCGGAAAATTCTACTTCCTTATGTAATGAATTCTATCATCGAGCATGGCGACAAAAGTCAATTTGCCTATAAAAAAGGGATTTTCATGTACCGATACAATACTTACGCTAGTACATGACATAGTTTTGGGTTTAAATCAAAAGTGAACAACATTATCAAAAGGCCTATTCTTAGATTTTTTTCAAGCGCCTTCAATACTGTTTTGCCAAATCGATTAATCCAGGACCGTCACCTTTATAGTTTTATCAGAGAACCGTGGCTTATTCATTGGCTTGCAGACTTCGTTAATGGGTGGTCCATGCAAAAAAAGGTCCAAAAGGGATTTTCTCCGAAATCAGATATCAAAATAGGCGTTCCTCAAGGGATCCTCTATCGGCTCTTCTTTTCACCATTTATGCTTAAGAAATTTGCTCCCACTCTAATTGCAACGTAATTAAGTATGCGGATGATACCGCCGTTTCTTGCATCATTAGTAATACCACACGTAGGAAAGATCAAGATGATTATAAAAGTTTTATTTCTAAAATTGTTAGGTTGTGTAAGCGGAAAAATCCCTTTTTAAATCCTAAGAAATCGAAAGAAGTCGTGTTTAAAAATATAAATGTTAGGCATAAAGGTTTTTATATTATAGCATAGAAAACTAATCAAGCACTCGTGTGTTGAACGTACCACTTACACTATGTATTTAGGAGTCTGCATAGACAATAGGTTAACTTTTACCAACCATATGTCGAGGGTGTAATCAAAAGTGCATTGCATTGTTTCAACGTTAGCTTACACTGTACCATACTCTACCAGTGAGAAAAAAGGAAGAATGTTTACGGCGTCCACCTTGCCTACCCTTTATATGCAATTCCAGTATGGTATTATTTTGTGCAAGTTAAAGACAAAAATATAATTATAGAATTACATGTTTTCTTAAATTTTGTGCAAAAATTTTTAGGCTCAGTTATGGGAACCTTGTATGTAAATAAGGTTAATTGAATTTATAAGACTTGCAAAAAGTATTAAAGCTCATAGGAGTCATCCTCTACACCTTTAGCTTAATTCTCGGTGCAATAAAGCAAACTATAATTTAAGAAATATAAACATAACTCCATGCTTCAGAATTACTACTTTTTAAGAATTCTTTTATTTACAAAGCAGCCCTTTTTATTCAAATCGGTTTACTGGACAATTTTTTTTTACTTGTTTAATCGTTTTAATTTTTTTACGTGTCTTAACCTTTTGTTCCTTTAAATGTTTTAACTCTGTATTCTATTTATAAATCGTTGAAAATTTATATTGGAATAAAGAATGTTGATGAATGATGAGTAAATGCAGCTGAATACCCACGAGCTTAACAAGGCTGACCGACGGAGGTAAACGGTACGCATTAGGTTGCATATACTGTGCGATACTCTTCGTAATCGTTAAGGGATACTAGCAGGTTGATTTCTAGTAGGACGCAGTGCTTATTTTTTTGGGATGTACCCATGAAACAGGTTCGGATCTCAATTAAAAAGTTACCATAAGTCTCAGATTGGTAAGTGTTTCAGTTCATTTCATTAATGTGAAATTTAGTTTGATGGGCCTTAAATTTATTAAGAATCAGTGACCAGGAGTCAAGGCTGTAGAGCTGAGAATTGATTTTTGAGGAGGGTACAATAAGAACTAAAGGACGGTTACCAGTCGTTTCGCCCCTGGCCAGTTCTACCGTTTCGCCCCCTTGCCAGTTCGCCCGTAGTGGAAGTCGTTCTGCCCCCAAATACGAATGTGTCGTGAAATAAATGAGTCAAATGCGGTTTACGTATTTTTCAATAACAGCAAGCTGAACAAGTTATGGCAGTATGTGTAGACAGGTATACAAAAAAAAAAAAAAAAAAGATAAAAAAAGAGTTGCGACCAAAAAAGCAGCTCCTTTAAAAGAGAGCACAAACAACAGAACACAGCATTTTTTGAGTGGCTCAAAGAAAAAAGAGAATTGCAAAAATGAAAATAAATCAATAAAAACAAGAAAACAAAAACAAGTGTTAGATGTTGGGACGCAATTAAAGTTATTTGACAAAAACCGCACAAGAGAAAAAACTACAGCCTTTGTAGCTGCACTGGCAAAGGACGCCACAATTACTGGTTAAGACAAATAGGGAAAAGAAATTAACGATGTAGTCAACCAGATGGAAACGCTACCAGTCGTTACGTCCCCTTGTCAGTTCGCCCTCACCTCAAGTGGAAATCGGTTCAACCCCAAATAGTACCTTACTATTATAAGATTTTCCATGAATTTGTACATCAAAAGAATGTTTCATATATGTCGTGAATATATGAAATGAGACTGAATTTGGTGAAATTCTGACAAAAACTAAAACAACTCTCCAGCAAAGTTGCATTTGCAATCGATGATACCAACAACAAATCCGAATATGTCGAGTTAATCCGATTATCTTGCACGTTAAGAATGAATTAAGCCTAATATGCAATTTGAGCAATTTCTTTTTTTTCCAATTTACTAGTTCTAGTTAGTAACTTAGTTAGATAGAGTTTAATGGCTCAGCTTCCAACCTATTGGTTCAAGCCGAGCCGGCCACGGCCTTTTTCTCCAGCCACAACTGGAAAAAAGGTCTTGGCCAGTCCGACTCATTGGTAAGAAGTTGAACCGTTTAACCTTACTTAGCTTATGCAACACAAGGTGTCTATATAGGCTAAAATGCGTTTGTATCACAGTACCAACACATAGTGCACAGAAAATGAATTATTTTTTCCATGGACGTATTGCGTTACAATATCTCTATTTTCAGGAATGATTGAATCGAAGAAATAATAAAGGGATATTACACATCTCAATGAATTAATAGCCCACTAAATAAACTGAAGTTGACCTCTTTTATTTTTGTCGATTAGAATGTATTTTGTTTATTTAAGCAGGAAACGGCGTTCAGCTCCAAGCTACTGTACTGCAGGTTATACTGTCAGAGTAGCCTGCTTACTGCCAGAGTAGCCTGCGTGTACGTTGCAACCGTGCACACTTTCGACTCCTAGCCAGCTGGCCGGGTCATGATTCTGAAGACTTTAAATGCAACCTATATTGTAATTGTGCTTAAGTTTGTGCCCAGTATAAGCAGTTGAGCAGGGAAAAGAGGCCAATGAGCAGCAACTGAAAAAGGGCTGTAGTCGGCCCAACTTAAAGGGCAAGAGCAGTCGCACCAAGCTTATTTTGAAACAGAAACTAAATATCACAATTGTCTTCTTCTTTCTCTTCATCTTCATAATATTTTACGACGTTTTTTTGCATACACTGTAAAAATTTGCTGTAAATTTCATAGTAATTTACGACATTCGCTTACAGTAAGAAACTGTAGTCGCTTCCATACAGTGATTTACTGTAAACAGTGACCAACAGCACTGTGAATTTACTTCGAGTTGATTACTTCAATCATGTTACAGTGAATTGTACGTAAAACGCGTACATCTTTCGCCTATACACGTATCCTTTAGGTACACGAATACATTTTGGCGCGAAGAATATTTAGTGTTCATGAATATTCAGTTTCTTTTAGGTGAAATAGTTAATTATCGAGTGTCTAATTGTTTACGTAATTCCTGCAAACAATGTTTCACGGCAATTTGATTCCAAAATATACAAGCTTTCATTATTGATCCCAACCACCAATTAGTTTGATTGCAATCCAAAGTTACAATGTAGTAATTTATTTCATACAGCCGAGATGTTTGATGTTTAAAATACAAAAGCTGTATCCACTTAACATTAATGGTATCAAAACATGATGATTATTACCGCTCAAGTTTTATTTGATTGCACTTACAAATAAAGTGTTGTCCTTTAATTGACGTAAAAGCTTCTTCTGGAAGAAGTTTCAAGTATGGTTTCACCGAACGGCCCTTTGTCAGAGGGTCGGGAGGACTTTAGAAAAAATATTTTATTGCACCAGGGAGGTGTTGGGTGTGATTAGATGGAGATCCATCGAGAACCTTTTTCTTTGAGACGTAGTAGTTGCCGACACTAATCTCTTTTGTGTATTGTTCTTTACGATTCAATAGGCTTAACACTGAGGTATTAGCAGGTGTTCAGGCCTGGTACGTCGTCGGCTAGGTGTAGAACAGCAGATCGGGAAATTTGTCCCTTGTCTTAATATTGCCAGTCGCTAAAGGATGAAAATTAATTTGACGATTTCGACGCGTTTCGACGCGGATTACAACATACTTGTCTGGTTCTCTTTATTTTACTCTATTTGGGTGTGCCATTCCGACCATGCGAGCGAATGCGAGTATTAATGAAAATCCGATAGCAATGTTTAGTCTTATTCCTCTTTTTCTCATTTGCATAATTCATCAGAATTGGTCTATTGCCAGGATCATTGTAATCATTAGCAATAGCCAGTCGTTTGAATTGCCGAGATAGTGTCTTGCACTTCTTTGTCGGCAACTACTTACACATAAAACATTGTTCCAAATAATCCCTTTTGTCGGAGTCACCGTAGGTATGGATGAGGTTGCCTAGGTATTAAACAAAGGAATTCCACGCCCTTTAGTTCAATAATCCAGAAATAAAGGATTTAATGTCCACTTTGAAATCAATCTAATTGGATTCTAATTGGATCTCCATCTAACCACACCTCCCTGATTGCACTTACAAATTAAGCGTAAGAGAACCTCAAATGTCATTGCATCCGTTCTCTGCATCTGATCAGTGTTCAATAAATTATATTTATTGGTGTTCATCTTACAGTTACTGCATTATCTGGGACTGTAGAAATTATAGTATTCTGACTGTAAAATAAATTTCACAGTACACTGCGTAATACTGTAAAATTTACAGTATAAGCTACCGGGAGCTCAGCTGCCAGTAATCTACTGTAAAGTTTACAGGAATTTTTTTTACAGTGTATACAATGTAAACTAAGCAGTTAATTGTAATTTTCAAATTTAAGGAAGAGAAGAAGTATTGTCACATGACTCTCATCAGCCAGTCATGAAACAGGGCAGCAGTACTACGCTATTTCAAGCTGCGGTGAATGCATCCTCTTTTTAAACTTAACCAATCGGTTAGAAACTGAACCGTAAATCTCCATCTAACTTACCCATGCACAACTACTATTGAATACTTGCCTTAACTCAGGCGTGACGCGTCGGTGGACTTACATAATAATGTAGCTATGTTCATGCATGTGAAGGAACATATAGCGATAATAGTAGCATTGCAAACGTACGTCAATAATATAGGGTATTGCCCCAAAGCTTTTCGTTAGAAGGCCCTGGTCAACAAAGGTGACAATATCAGTATCATGAGATAGACAGAGAGAGAGAGAGAGATAGCCTCAAAGCTGGTGCCGCCTATGTGCATTTTTTGTCCTGCAGTACATTCATGTAGCTAATATGGATGTGTGTTGTAAGTCCCCAGAATTTTCGATTGTCTAAGCTCTTTAATTGACAGCAAGTTCTAAGAATGCAGAGTATAGAAGCTCATATCACATAGCATGTACTGTATACTGAGAGTGGTCTGATTACCCATTCGGGTCTTGTATATACTCACCATAAAGCAATAAACTGTGATTGTGTCAGGCTGGATGAGGATGAATCTTAAGACAGTTCTGGGAGGGACTTAAGGAAGTAGGTAAGGAGAATCGGGACTGTTTGGGTGAGAGAACTCAGGCCTTTAAGCATCTCACTGACCCAATGTCCGCTGAATATCATTGTTTGGGCAATAAAGTACTGTTCCTTTGTCAGTGGTTTTGAAGTGAACCATCTTTTTAAGGAAACTCAGTTCGACAACACCATGGTCGGCTTGTCTGTATTTTGGAATTTCAGTTTGTACTTGGAATTTGTTTTAAATCGGTCCACTCACCAGAAGTATTTAAATTTAAGCAAAATGTGGTCACGACAAACTCGGGGAATCCCCTGCTTGCACTTTTAAACCCGCAGCTACGATTGTAGGGCTAGCTCTCGTTGTCAGGTGTGTTTTCGACTATAGTCGAAAAAAATGTCTGTACATTTACAGAAAATAAAATAAAGAAAAACAAAAGAATACACAAAAAGTGCTGTCAACTCATTGACAGCTCGGCCAGTATTAAATCTACCCATGCCTTCCATTGTGAGAGAAAAAAAATCTACCCATGCCCTCTATTGTGAGATGTTATGTAAACCAGGTTTTCATATTTTGATACCTGGTGAACCCAGATGGCCCTTAACCTTGACTTTATCTCTGCCTTTTCGGTACTTACAAATGTTGAATGATAAGACAAAAACTTTCGAGTATCACACCCCACCTCCTACAAGTATTTTGAAACAAATAAATTCATTTTTTCGAAAATGTAAGTGAAACCCGTCTTGTGTTTTCTGTGATATTTGGAAAAGATTTCTTTTGAATGATACTTAATTTACAAAATTAGAGATGGCGTATCAAACTGTTACATTAGAATTTGCCTCTAAAAACTGAGGGCAACTTTATAGGACTAGTATTTTTTTCCTAACATGACTTAACAGATGTTAACTTGGATAAGTTCATAACTTTTTTTCTCATAATTTTCATTACTATAATTTCGAGTACTTTTGCACATATTTTTCTGTTTGCAAAACTGATGATATTACTGGAGTCAGATTGAAATGCCACACTTATTCCCCCAAATTTCTTCCATCACCTCAAGGAGATGAGAGGTGTGTTTTTAAATCTTTTGAACCTTTTATTTTGATCTAAAATTGGTAGGTTTATACCCAAGAAAGGGAAACAATAAAATATTCATGTGTAAAACTGCACATAAGGGTATTTTGCAATTATTCAGGACCACGACTTTAACTGCAAAGTAATAATAATTCCATTAATTTTTACATAAGGTATAATATTATGATATCACTTTTGCTTGGTTGACGTTCACTTTTGGTTAAAAACCGTGAGTGCTTCAATAAGCGATACATCAACAGTTGCAGCATATTTTTGTCCTAAAAGTAACATCTTTATCATGATGTTAGCTTCAGTTCTTTGAAGTACTTGGAAATGGTTGCTCAAAACTTGCTAAAATTCAATGAAGCATTAAGTGTGTCTCCATTTTGAGACCGAACCCATTACCAGGTTAGATGAGTTTCTTTGCAGAAAGAGACAGAGGGGGAGGGGGGGGGGGGGCTTTGTTTATCCATCGTTGGGTGAGATACCACTAGTTTGATTTCCTACTTCTTGTAAACATAGCCATCTTACATATCAGTACTGCATGGTCTATATTCTTTACTATTATTGCACGGCACATAGTCAATACAAAAGTGTTGTGTTTGTCTCCTGTCCCTGGATTTATGGCCTTGGATGCTTGGCATACAAATAGCAAGCATAGTGGTATTTTTTAATTGAATGAAATGTAATGTTTCGTTACCCAAGGTGCTTTATTTAGCCAACATGTGTTACATCTGTTTTAAGCCTACTCACGAACAATGGCTCAGTAGAAACCCAATCACCAAAAACAACATGAATATTAAGGTTCCATTCCTGCATATCTTCCTTTTGTAGTGCCACCACGTATTGTAAAATATGTATTCCTACTTGCCTGCGAAGAGAAAAATCTCCCAAAACTGAAAAATAGCAACAATACTCGCTTTTGCTTACCATTATAAAATTTTAACTTGAAAAATCACCATTTCACATCTTCTCTGTACCTTTCAGTGCCCTACCTGATGTGCACTGATCCTGCCCTATTATATAGGTGAAAATCTTCTTATAAATGCTAACAGAGGAAATCAAACACATTAAAAACGAGAATAACGGGTTAACAGACAGTGGAGGCACCATCAGGGAGGGGCAGAGGAGAATGGCCTGTCTCCAATTTTGTGGTGGCGGCAAAGAATATGTGACCTGAACAACAGCTTGTTTACCCTGAAATCTAATTGATTTTACTCTCAAGAAGAGCAGATTTGTCAATGAATGCCCACATTTTTAAATTGTCTTAAACAAAATGAAAACATGTTTTTTTAAATTTCTTTGACAAAAAACCATTCTCTAGCAGAAACCCCCCTTTTTATTTGTTAAATTTGGCATTAAACACACTTTCAGGGACCAGTCCCCTTCATCAGTGCGTCAGGTTACTGGAACCCTCTCCCCCATCAGAAAGCTACAGATTTCCTGCTCCTAGTTGGACAAACCATGGCGTCACCCATGTGGGAAGATAATAATCAAGGCAAAGATTTTCACAGGTAATTACATGAAACACTTTAGACCTTGAGGGAATTCAATTCATCTCTGCACTGCAGGCTTTTGCAAAACAAAGCAAATCTGCATTTGCATAGACACATAGCTTCAGACCAGAAGCCAGACAAGGTACTTAAGCGGCGATTTTTTTTGGGGGGGGGGGTGTAAAAATGTTTAAGTCTTTTTTTTCTTATCCTAAAAATGTTTAAGTCAATGGCGAACTTCAAATGCTCTTTGCGGAGGCAAATTGCAAAACAAAATTTCAGGGGGCGTTGCCCCTTGTCCCCCCCCCCCTTCACTGGCTTTGAGCATGGCATGCCATCTTAGTTTACCACAACTTGCCCTACTTTAATATGAAGCTAGCTAGGGGGTTTGTTTATGTGGATGTTAGTTTGCAGAACAAAGGATAAGAATTCGAACACATTTTTGTTTTGGGGGACATATTGAAATGATGTTCACTCTATAGCTTCAATTCTAAGACTTGTTAATCATTAATTTCTGGTATATAATGAAGAATCTACATCATATACCAGTAATTTGACGACTGTTTTCACCACATTAAATTCAGCCTTTTAGGGAATATCCTATATGCAGTCACCCCAACATGAATTATTATACTGTGGAACCCTATTTCATAAGTGAATCTATCCAAGTCGTTTGACATATTTTGTTAGTAACATGCTCAATTACAGCAGAATTATTAGGGCAGACTGTACTTCCATATGAACACACTTTGTATAGCAGACTTAGCTGATTAGAAAAAATTCATGGGATAAGTCAGCTGACTGTTCTTTACCTTTTATAACCTAAAGAGAGGGAGCAAATGTGAGTCTGATTTACTTGATTAAATAAACCTATAT
This sequence comes from Holothuria scabra, assembly GCA_037179385.1. Classification (NCBI taxonomy): domain Eukaryota; kingdom Metazoa; phylum Echinodermata; class Holothuroidea; order Aspidochirotida; family Holothuriidae; genus Holothuria; species Holothuria scabra. The sequence continues at coordinate 69,827,851 of CM074179.1, forward strand.
TTAGTCAAACAGTCAAAAGTCTGTTGAATGTAACTATATTCAGTCTCTAGTTGTCATCATAATAAAGCCAAAAGAAGTTGTTGAATTTGTTGCGGTTCAAGATGTTTGAAACTCTGTTCCGGCTATCCATCTTAAAATAAAGTAAAAATTATAGTACTGCATAAAATAAAATTATTTGGAGATCATTTACAAGGCTAGAAATAAAGTACAAGATCTGGTTAGCCCTTTGTGTCCCCCAACACTTCCTTTAGGCTATACATTTTCATTTCTTGACTATTTTGGCCATTTCAATTACTTTGTCAACCCATCTCCCCACCAAAGAAGGCATTTTAACTCCTGCCCACCCTTGGGTGGTAGACTACACTGAAAATGTGAAATGATTGCTCATTTTGAACCAGGGTTATGATTTAAGAGCACCATTGATGACCTTAATCAAATGATTCAAGGTAGGCACACATTTCTCTGTGGTATGTACTGTAACAAACACATTTTCCAATATAAGGGAGCCTATGCCTAACCTCAGAATCGCATATTTCTGATATCATATACCTGTACTCCTTGTTCAACTCAGTCCAGGCTATGATTGTCATGGCTTAATATAAATGGGTTGAAAAACAAAATTATTTCATGTTGGCTACTATTTGCCTTTAACAAACATCAGTCATAATTGTTCATAAATGTAAATGTTCATAACATCGAAAACAAAGATAGCCTATAATTAGGCCTACCTGTTGTACGTAATTGATCACAAAACAATTTATTTTATATGTAGCCTATGTATGAAATTGTTCTTTTCTCTATTTTCTCTATTAATAAGGGAATATAAATCTTGTTAAAAAGTTATGTCAATTAATAATTATCCAACTTTTGCTTTATTTTCCATATACATTGTTGTTTTCATCAATAAAAATAGAATTACATTATAGCCTAATTCATCAAGGCTAAGCAGTCGTCACACTTGAACATACTAAATATTCCTAAATCCATCCTTTCACCTTTATTCCTTTTTCTAATTCATCCTTCAAGTTTCTCTTACTTTAATTACCAACTTGCAATTTTCAATTGGAGAATTCTTTACACAGGGACGTTTCGGTATACCCTGTATACTATCACGCTTTCCCTGCGTAATCAATGATCTTTATGATTCTTAAGGGCAATACGATTGTTCTTCTATAGTTAAAATTGTTGGTTTTAACTTAAACAGGTCCAGCCAGCTTGTTCAACGTTCGCAGTTTCAAATCCAGCTGCTATCGATCCTCGAACGCTAAATAGAAATTTATGTGCAAATAAGCATATTAATTTCTGTTCAATTGTGTCCGATAAGTGCCAAAATAATATTAAACTGCATTTAATAATTTCAAAGAATTTGTTAACAAAATTAATTTCTGGTTAGTATAATGTTTTAAATTTTTACGATTTGGATACGTCTAAGCTGACATTAATACTTACACAACGGCTGTGCACCTACACATGTGTTGTGTGGTGTGTTAAGTTACCCAGTTCTCTCCGAATACCAGGCCAGAAGCCAGACAAGGTACTGAAGGGGGCGAAAATTATCTCAAGGGTACAAATGTGTAATACTGTATTTTAGTCATTGTCAAAAATTCAAACTCCCAAGGGGGGAGAGAATAATCAGGAGGCTTCCGCCCAATTGCGCCAACTAATTTACCCCCGTCACAGCCACGGCATTGGCCTTGTAAAACCCCCCAAAACGGTAATTTTTTCTGATAAAAAGGAGCCTACTTTAACACGAATTATGTTTATGTATAAAGGATTACGATTAGCCCTAGGCCTGCCCTAAAATTTGTATAAATTCTCCCCAATGTGTTGTGTATGTAGACTTCTGCACAACAAATTGTGTATCTTTGGTTGACAACTTTAAATTTTACGCTTATAAATACAACTTTACGGTTGCGGGTGTATCTGTGCCCATTGTAAATTCAGCTACTTTGGAGGGTTATTTTACACTTCAGAAATGCGAAACCCAGGTTTGTGAAAAATCACATGGCAAGAGGGTAGTACTACCTTTCCGGTTGTAGCGGGTCAGTGTATTAAAAGGTGGGTGTACAAAAACACATTAGGTGTGTAACTTTACAAGAAGTTTGCGTGTAACATGCTGCTAGAATGTCCATTACTGAAATGCAGCACCTTCTGGAAACTCAAAATCCCATCGAGTGGCTGTCTCGGCGGGTTTTTTTATTTGGAACTCTTATTTTGAGAGGTTGTGCAGTGTTGCATATCAAACCCCTCACACAATAGACTCAATTGATAGTTAGCATGACGTGACCATGGCAACTTGTTGATGAGGAAGATGAGGAAGTTGGGAGCTTGTTTGCTCAATACATTAAGGAGGGATAACAACTCTCGGGTTAGGTGGAAAGAGCTGCATTGGTGCTGCATTTGACTAATGGGTCCTCCTGCGCAATGAATGTTACAAGTTTTGGTCGTATATAAACCTACGCAACATTACACTCCAAAAAATATTTAAACGATTTTGTTTAAAAATTAGGATTCTCACGAAGATGAGTATTTCTACTCGAAATAAGTGAGTACTTCAACTGAATTTGTGCAAAATTTTACATAAATTGCTGAATTTGTGCAAAATTGTAGAAATACACAACTCAGCTTTACCTGAGGGTATATGTACACATTTGCCTGTGTAATGGCTGAAGTGATGGGTAAATTAACGCTTTCTGGAGGTAACAGATAGGTAACAATACCTGATATTTGTGTACAAATACCCTTTTATACCTTATTTTTAGAGTGAACGCCATTTCCGGCTGTCTGAGGGGTTCGAGTTTTTAACCTTTTCTGTTCACTCCTCACCAGCCGAGATGGCGTTCCGCTATGATAGTCTCTCGGACAGAATTGCATTTTTGGGCAAAAAATCTTCTGCTCCCACCTCTGGAAGAAATGCTCCCGCACGCTTATGACTATCGTTCTCAAAGGGGTTTTTACTTCTTAAGCATGGGTCCAAATTTCAAAAAGTTGTAAATGTAGGTTACTCTCGTGAAATTTCGTGATGTGTAACCTTTGTCTTCACTGCCATTTTGCTGGTCCTCCGTCGTGGGAGATCGGTTCCGTCGGGCAAATCCTGGCACCACCCCTGTTCAGTAGGCCTACACCAACTCAACCTACACACAAAGATACCAGTGATGATGAGGGAACTTTATTCAACAAATTTTTGCATGTTTTGAAAATAAAATTAAGCTTCTGCGCACTGACAACCTGTTTTACATTGTGTAGTTCAGACGAATCCGAGTAGCTGGCGAAAACCGCCATTAGTGGAACTTCATATTCAATAAAATTGAGGAAATCAATGACTTTTTGTAAGTGCACAATCATCCATACAGTGAAGCAAAGTATTTGGAAGATTAAAACTGATGAGCCCCAGTTTATGACCGACCAAATCAGACCATCACTTTACCATTCGGTTTCGTCTATAGAATGACAGGCATAAAAAGGCAGGCCATTCCAGGCCACCACACAGTTCATGTCACAGCAGAAGCTGCATGCGACGACTTACAAAAAAAGGTCAATACAAAGGTCAATCATGCAGCTGCGATCTATCTAGTGTAACAGAAGAAGCTTTTTGTTTTGCAATTTCCTCAATTATATAGCCACGTATTTGTCAAAACATAACCGATTTATGGTACAAAGACTAAGTCGAATGCTCACTTGCTCATTAATAAGATTCTGCAAAATTTTAACAAGGAGGAATCAATTTCGATAAATGTAGCACAAATCCCAGTGGAAGTGAAAGTGATTCATACCTACTGTCATATTTTGTTTTCTAAAGGGAGAAATACTGCGGTGACAACTCGGTGACCTTACATTCAGAACCTTCCCAAGATTGTAGTAAAAGCTTTCTATGGAACTTTTCAACCTCGTACTTAGGCCTACGGCTTAAAACCTAGAACAGCTCATTCAGCTAGTTAAGTCGTCCCTTAGAGGGAAAAAACAGTCATCCCACAGGTCAGTTACCACTGTGTTTCTCACGATATGAGCACAAAAGCTTCCGTGTTAACGTGATGCTCAGTTGCCGAGCGCCCATTGGGTCAGGCGGGGGGGGGGGGGGGGGATAACCCCGACGAACCAAAATTGCCGGAAAAAGCCCCTTAACATTCTGCTTTAAGCCCCTGTCACACTATACCAGGCAGGCTAGACGGGCTTGTTACGAGAAGGATTTTTTTGCACCCAGGAAAATTTGATGCGTGATACTTATGCGTGGGATTTGTGTGTTTTCCGTGGAACATGCATGCCACATGCAAGAGAGTTCCGTGTACGCTGAGGGACACTTGCGAGTACTGCGGGTTACCTGAGTGCCAGTTACGTGTCACCTGCGTGGAATTGCCTGAAAGGCGCAAGGTTTATTCGTGCCGATTGTGGGCATGTCTATATGACAGAAGTAGTCGCAGAACGCCAGCAACTTGCCCGCAGCAAACCCTCAGATTACCAGCAGGGAGACAGTAACTTGCCCGCATATGCACCTTCCTCTCTCCATACCCGCAGAATTGACGCCCTGAAAGCAAGTTGGCAGAACCAAAACCGGTCCTTGCCCGCAAAATGAACGCCCCATGCCGACATCTGACACGCGCTTTCACGAAATTGCCACACGGTTCACGACCAACCAATGTTTTTCGAGCGGGTAAATTGTGACATGCGGCCGTTACGGGTCTCCTGCGGGTGTTCTGCGGGAACCTCGGTGGATAAACTATCGCAGTTCAGCCGGAACAAGTTTTGAGCATGTTCAAAGCTTGACTGCGGGCAATTTTCACTTCCGTGCGCACCTGCCGGCAAGTCGGACAAGGTCTGTTCGAGATATGTCAGGTCCGCGCTATTTGCGGGGAGCTGCGGGCAGAAAAATTGTCACCCGCAAGTTGCATGCAGCTCTTGCTTGGAATAATGTCACAGGGGCATTGTTAAAGCTCCCCTGCAGATCATTCTGGCCCTTTTGACCAAAATCCCGAGCTTTGACACTGACCATGGACAGGCTTATACATATCACAATTTAAATACACTTGCATACCGACTAAACATATTATACATGCACAGGAGAGGCCCGAGTAACTAGGTAAGTTAAAATAATTTTAGCTGTCTGCACTCTAAAAACGGTTGAATAAAAATACTCAATGCTGTAAAGACATAGCACATGCGACATTTTTCAGCAAACTTCGCAACATATATCGGGCAATTTTTAAACAATATTTTGGAAATTCATGATGGTCTGCCCAAAGTTACAAGCATTTTCTTCCTCAACAATTTAGCATGTGCTATTCTTTGCTCCACTGTCTTAAGATTGTGGGGTGAAAAGATTAAGCCTTTAAGCATATTCTTTGAAGCCGAAGCCAGCTGCTTGTCGACAGTAATCTTGCCATTGTGTGCTTCATGTTTATCACGTTAAAAGGCGAACGTCGCCCGCCGTGCGACTTGAAAATGTCATTGTTTGTTTCCGACGTGCTCTTCACCACTTAGGAAACAAATGTATGTGCTAGTTTTAAACCCATGTGGACGTTGTAAAAGTTGATCAGTTTCCTTCTCCACTTCATTTATATGCACACCGTCACTGTAAGCACATATCAGTCAAAACAGTATCTGAACTGACTAATCACATAAGTCAACAATATTGACTAATATTTGACCCAGTTTCATTAGTGTCTAACAAATATTAAACCTCCTTGACTAAGTTTGACTGATATTCTTTAGTCCATTATTACGAAATTAGTCAGATACCATCGCAACCTTGTCAAATAAGAGTGAGTAAGGTGGTTAGTCAATTGAGACATCACTTTGACTAATTTAAGATTGCAGTGTTCAATAAATTGCAAAAGATTGTGAAAAAAATGAGTTGTGAGTGGTGGCTAAATTTAAAGATCCGCTGAATTGATGAAGTTATCTATATCACTGATCGAACTCTCGACTGTACATGATTTTACTCCTAACATCTTTTGTATGACAAATAGCTAGCTATTGCTTACCACACCTGACCTGCGCTCCTGCCCACGTCTCATACATCTATGCCGGGCGGGAAACAAGTCTATGGCCCCTGCCCTTTAAATGTTTTTGAAAAAGGTGTCCTTACATGTAGCCTGCTGCAACTTATGCTCCATTTTGAAGTAAAATTCGTGATACTGAAGTATATCCAGGATCTAAAAAAATGTTTTTGGGTGAGGGGGACATGGCCCATGCCCCCCTGCGTACTCCAGTGTCTGTAGACTACTAGGATTTCTGCCTCTAAATAGTGAGTTGCGCTTGAAGGACGGTTAGATATAAAAGCATTGTCCAATGTAATCATTTTGTTATGGTAACTAGGGAATACGAAAAGGGAAAAAGTGTCAATAACGGTAACTTTTGAAGTGGTAACGGCCACATTTCAAGTCGTAACAACAGCTTTTGAAGTGGTAACGGCCGCTTCTGAAGTCGTAGCTGCAGCTCTTTTGGCAGTGGCGTCAACTTCTTTGAACGTGACGACGCAAAATCAATCAGCAGCTACCACTTTTTATGGTATACGCTATCGACAAGATTTGCCGTTTTCGCGTTCTACCTAGCGCGAAAAGGGCAAATCGAAGTAGGTGCCACTTTTTTAGTCGTGGCGACACAAAACGAGTTGGTGACAGCTTTTTAGTTGGTGACTTTGTGCGTGGTGCTGTTCAGTTTCTTAGTAACGGCGTTAAACAAAGTAACAGCAACTTTGTAAGTGGTGATACAAAACGTGTTGATGGCAGCTTGTTAGTTGGTGACTTTGTGTTTGGCACTGTTCAGTTTGTGTCAAGGCATACGTATATTGCTTATAAACCTTGGCTAATCCGGGAATTTGAGGTCAAATGCCATAGATGGACATTTGGGCGCAAACTGACACTTTTGAGGGGAAGGAGGGGGTCAGATGGACAAAATGCATCTCCTCCTACAGTTCACTTGCACAATAATAATATCAAAAACTGTCACGATAGTTTTGGTGTAGGAGTACCTTCGGTGTTTTGGAATTTTAGGTCCGAGGTCCCACATGGGTCATATGACCCATTTGATGAAATCATGCAAAAATCCTTTCCTCCTGTAGTAGGGACCAATGCTGAAATTTGTCACATCACTACGAGGTAGTATTGACTTAGTGCATGTGCCCAAGTTGCACATGGGCCGCATGGCCCATTTCATGAAATGATGCTAAATGTATAGAGCTATTTTCCTACAGATTTGGTACTGGGTCATCAGGTCTGATATTTACGGTTAACGGTCATCTTCGGGGCATAAGGGCCCTATTTGGGCCCTGTTTCCGAAAACATGCTTAATGTTCCGTCCACAGATTACATGGTACAATTTTGAAATTTTGTCAGAAAAGAACGTATGCTGCAGTAGATGTACCTTTCGGATGTTCAGGAATTTTGGATCAGGGGTTCCACATGGGCCATGTGGCCTGCTTGATGAAATTATGCTAAATGCTTTTCTCCTACATAGTCCAATACTGAGACTGTAACAACTGTACTTAGGTAGTGCTACCTTTGTGATGTTCAGAAATGATGGGTCAAACTTTCCCATGGGCTCAAAAGATTCCACATGGTCCACGTGGCTTATTTCATAAATCATTTTTAATGTCTCCTGTCACACAGATTTGGTACTGGGCCATCAGATGAGGTCTAAAATTTTAGGTAAAAGACCATCTGTAGGACAGAAGGCCCTAATTTGGGCCTATATTGTAAAAAAAGGGGCCAAAGGTACTTTCATATTCCATTTTACGCCGGTGAAACTATATGCTGCCTTGCATGATTTCATCAAATGGGCAATTAGGCCCAAGTGGGACCAATTGGTCTTAAAACTTGGAGACATCAAAAGGTGTCCTCATCACGGTACTATTGTTACAAGGTTTCAGTGCTGTACTAGGTAAAGTGTGTTTTCATCAAACGGGCCAAAAGACCCATGTGGGACTTTGGGCCCCAAATTCTTGAACACCCCAAAGGAACTCCTACTTCAGGGTACTGTGACAAAGTAACAACATCGTACACCGTTGTAATATGTAGAGAAACGTTTGGCACGTTTTTATAAAATGTTCCCAAATAAGGGCCTTATAGCCCTTGTGGTGCACAGTTGACCTTTGACATCAAATTCCTGAACACTCCTTATGCAACACTTGTCAATGGTCAGCAACAATAATGAGCAAGTATCATGATAATCCTACTTAATCTGAAATTGGTTCATGTCGCCGCACCTATTATCATCTCTGTTATTCTCTGTTATTAGCCAGGGCATGACCGTATCCGGGGGGGGGGGGGCGGGGGGTCGGGGGTTCGGACGAACCTTCCCGCAAGATCTAGAGTTCCGCTTCGAAATTTCTAAAGTACAATATGAAGAGGAGTTTGGGGTTTATTTTGTCTCACATGGCGTTCAAAGGCATTTGAAAAACTTTCTGTCAAAGTTTGACTATCTTCATAAACATAATCATATTTAACGCGTTCGATGCATTGGCCAGTCCAAGGGGGCCAACGGGGTCAATTGTCCCACCCAAAGGTGGGCTAATTTTTTCCCAAAAATTGCTGAATAATTATGGAATTAACCTCAATAGGGAGGCTTTTACGGGCGAATAAATAGTCGAGACTCTTAATTTAGCTAAATAACCGACGGGGCGTAGGCCGAGTCCGTTTTCGGTTATTTATTCACAAGTTCAAGTCGAAATATTGTAGTTTATTCCTATTCTACAACCCCAAATGCCAGAAAATTGAGGCTTTTATTCACAAAATTCCTACAGTTTGATGAAAATTGTAAAACCTCGAGCCATGTTTACGTCATGCGAGGCCAAAACAGATAACCAATCGCCCCTCTTCCCCGGAAAGCGGAATACAGCGACATGGGAAGATGTGTAAACAGCTTGGACGAAAATCAAACTACGAAAAAAATTTCTAGGAGAAAGGTCATTCTAACTTCGTTCTGCAAATACTTGATTTTTCTTCTTTAATCATATCTAAGAATGGAAATTTGTAGGGGAAAATGCACAAAATTGCACACTTTTTTGCACCAAATCGCATCTGGCGGCATTCAGTTATAGTAAACATTTCACTAAGGGATCGAGGAACACCCCTCCCCTTAGGCCCCTCTTCCATATCCCCCTTGTACCACCGGTTTTCCCCTTCCAAACAATAAAGACCTGGATCCGCAGGTGGTTTGTTACACCTGTCTTCGGTTTCTACGATTCAAAGTCGGTGGGTAAACTGTTCCGCTTGTGGCAAAATCGAACCTCCCCACTGAAAATACTGCAGGGTTAAGGCAGTATACGTACGCCTTGACACAAACTGAACAGTGCCACACACAAAGTCGCCAAATAAAAAGCTGCCATCAACACGTTGTGTGTCACCACTTACAAAAGTGTTGTTACTTCGTTTGACGCCGTTACTTAGAAACTGAACAGCACCACGCAAAAAGTCGCCAACTAAAAAGCTGTCACCAACTCGTTTTGTGTCGCCACGACTAAATAAGTGGCACCTACTTCGATTTGCCCTTTCGCGCTAGGTAGGACGCGAAAAGGGCAACTCTTGTCGATAGCGTATACCATAAAAAGTGGTAGCTGCTGATTGATTTTGCGTCGTCACGTTCGAAGAAGTTGACGCCACTGCCAAAAGATCTGCAGCTACGACTTCAGAAGCGGCCGTTACCACTTCAAAAGCTGCTGTTACGACTTGAAATGTGGCCGTTATCACTTCAAAAGTCACCGTTATTGACAACATTTACCATTTTTGCGTTCCATAGATAACGGAATCAGTGCATGAAAAGGTAATACAAATTGAGGCTGTTGAGCTTAGATAATTGAATGCCTTTGAACTAATTCATTATACGGATTAGATGTGTTTTCTCCGCACGCTTTGCAGAAAATAATAGGATTAACCCAAATTCAAGTTTGAGTATTAATTTTATCTTACACGACCTCCCTAATTTGAGGAAGGTGCATCACACCCGTAACCAAAGCCAAAGGAACCTACACCACCCTTAAATAGTTCTGAAGCTTCTTTATTCCCCCCACATCAAAGTTTAGAACTTGAAAATGTCTTCTGAATTTCCTACATACGGAATTCCAAAATTGCCATACTGCATGATGGTGAGATAATTTATGTTACTATGTCGAGTTCCTGACAAAAGATGTCGACTTTGAGAACATAAAATATCTCTCGATCATGACATGCTACAGTATACAGCACTGTAGGAGTTCTGTAGATTCGCATTTATTTTATACAGCACTCGATACTCAAATTCTAGTTTCCAAAACCCTCGCTCATCTCTTGCAAACCCCCAACCAGTGAGCGACATACTTATGCGTAAAAATTTGTTTCTTAATTAAGATTTTTATCCGAAAAGCCATACAATCTCGTGAAATCTGACCTGTTGCTTCCGACGTTACCAACGGCACTGTTACGGACGACACCCCGAAATTATCTGTATGGACGAAATTGGTCTGGTAATAACATAATGTACCATTATTTTTTGGTCTTGTAATAGCATAATGTACCATGCGGCTTGCTGGTTACGGAAAATCGGAATTATTTATTGGTACCCTTTAACAAGTCATTGATTTCTACAAAGTTATATAATTTCAAAATTATTTTCAAAATCACCAAAATTCTATTCGTCCATGAGATTTTTCATTTACTTCCATTGTCTCAGTTCAGCGTTGACAGTGGTAGGGGAGGAGTTCGAGGGCCATGACCTTTCCTCTGGAATTTGTAGGGGAAAATCAAATAGTCTGATCGAGTTTCAAAAGGAATGCGCCACTTCCAGCAGTGGTGGGTGTTTAAATATGTTTCAGAATATTTAAAAAAGAGGAAAATTTCTCTCAGCAAATTTTTCCGAAGGGTGGTTGGACATCCTTGGAACCCTCTCCCCTGAACAGCGAATATTTAAACCTTGCTAACAACCCTCTATTGAAAACTCCTCAGATATTTTTCTATCCATTTGGTAATCACCAAATAAACAACAGCTTCTGACATGCAAAAGTATACCACCTACCTTCAATATAACAAACACCAATTAATTCTGTTCTCAAAACGGGGTTCCCATTCCAAAATAGACAGCTGACCGTGTGCTACATCAAGGCCCGTAGTAAAGGAGAGAAGGATCTCCCATTCCCGAAAAATTTGTTCGCCCCTTATAGACTTCGAAGTTTGCCAATTTGTGACTAAATACATTTGTACGCATTCGGCCCATCTGGAAAAAAAAAGAAAAATCCCTCCCTTATAAGGTTTTGCCCCGGGTGTCTTTCTAGCTAAGGGCATGGCTAGATTACACGTTTCTGATAAGTTTTTGCCGAAAACGCCAAAGGCATATAGTCGTGGGCTTTGTGGAAAATTGACATATTTAGTTTTTATGTCAAAAATGGACAGGAGATTTATTACACGAAAGGATGTGAAAGAAGATGGATTTTGAACTGTTCGCTCGCGTTCTGCCAGTTTCGTTATATACGCTACTGTCTTGTCATGGTTGGGGGGGGGGGGGCGGAAAAGGAGGTTTTGAATATTTTCCGTATTACAGAATAGGGGAAGACTTTAGGTTTATACGTTAACAGTAATATATCTTTCGGAGCTATTAATAGTCTAAAACAAGCATGTAATTAATAAAGTTTAACATCGACGATCATTTTACTTTTATGTTATCATTGGTTGCCCTCACCTCAAAATAAAACATTTCTGAAAAATAATGGAGGTATCACTAGATAAAGCCAGATATTAAAAGCAATCATGGGCTTCGATTTGGAGGAAACGAGAAACGTGTCCCCCCCCCCCCCCCCACCACACACACAAACACACTTTTTGGGAATACATCATTGGTGTGAGATTTTTACTCAGTAATTTTTGACAAAAATGACCATGTTCCGCAAGGACTTAGTCATGTGGGCGAAGTCACAGTCCTCCGTAAAATATTCGCCCCACATAGAGTTTGAAGTTAGCTTTTGACTTATTACAATTTTAAAAGTTTAACTTGGATTATTATTGTCATCATCATCATCGTCACCACCACTGCCGTCGACGACACCACCATCACTCTCCCTAATTGGACAGTTTGAACTGAGAAGGTATAGTACTGTATGGGTGAAGGGTAAATTGGATTTTTACAGATTGAACGGAAATATTAATAAATATGAATGTAGGTAGGTCATTTTAGGAGCATAATTTTCACTAAAGGATAGAAATTTGTTTTCTCTAACAGGTCCTTGATGGTTATGTGATACTTCACTAGCCGGAGAATAGCATCAACACCTTGATATTTCTTTCAGACGTCATGATGGCAAAACTGATTGGATGGTGTCAAGTAGGATCTATGTACCGGTCGAAACGAACATTAAACATTGGATTTATATTGATGGCGGCCTTTGCACTATGGTACTTTGGAATACATACCCACACTTGTTACAAAGAGGACGTTATTTTGAGGATGTTTCCAGTACACAGTACATCCGCATACCTGCTTCATAACAAAACGACGAAATTGCCGTCCCTTCGGAAAAAGTACGAATTTGTCGCCTTCAAAAAGAAACCAGGGTGGCATTTCGTTGACTTTCCTTGTCACTATGAGTGTGAAGAGCGTGCAGCTAGTGTAACGGTGCGTTTTACAACTAACGCATCCGACATTGTAGGGGCAAACGCCGTCTTCTTCAGCACAGGTCCTTTCACATTGGAAGAATGGGAGGCACTCCAATATTATCGCCCTCCAGGACAAATTTGGGTTTTTGCCACCCAAGAACCTGCCTCCATCATCGCGGATTTTTTACCGCCTAAGGTGTATCGATTTAACACTTATAATTGGTCGTTTACCTTTCATTCCAAATCAGACATCCATGGGGCATACGGATGGTACACTCCGTATACTAAGCCGCAAACACCGCCTCGCTCACCCAACTGGTACAAAGACAAACCTAAATTCGCTGCGTGGGTTTCCTCCCGCCATTGTGAGGGTCTTGGGTGGAATAGAACGCAGTTTGTTATTGATCTTGGCCAACACATTCCCATTGACATGTACGGTAAATGTGGTACTACCGCGTTACGAAAAAATGCTGCCATTGCTAAAAGACAATTCAGAATTTACAAATTTCACCTTAGTCTCGAAAATAGCTGTTGCAGTGAATATCTTTCAGAAAAAGTTTGGAACTCTTTTGAGAATTGGGAATCAGTACCAATCGTAATCGGCGGGACAAAGGCAGAATATGAAAGACTTGCACCACCACATTCGTTCAATCATGCCGATAGCTTTGGCTCTATGAAGGAGCTGGCGGATTACATTCGTAAAGTTGGTGAAGACGAGCAATTATATAACGCGTATTTTGATTGGCGGAATAAGGGATACGTCAAACAACAGTCGTTTGAATTAAGATTTCCTGTTTTTAGACAAGGAGTTTGTAAAGTTGTGAATAGAATGGAAAGAATTCACGATAAAGATAATGACATGTTCGATCCGTACGGACCAGACTGGTTCGGAAGTTGTTATAGGTGTGGAGAACATTCATGGATTCGGAACTACACTGTTTGGTGGAGAAGAACAATATTTGAAAAAGATTGGGAAGCTAACAGGACACTTTATTGGATGGAAAATGAAACCAAACTGAATAGGTAGTTGAAAGTATTTTAGAAGACAGGCCTAGTCAACACAAACAGTCGCTAGAATTCACTGTGAGACTTTAGTAAAAATTACTTGAAAAAAGACCTTTTCCCTGATTTATATCCATGCCCTTGTTAAGAATTATTCTGTGATACAGGGTTTGTCCCAAATACTCGCAACAGATGGTTCCTTTTTCTTTATGTTAAATTGATTTATGTGCATTACTCATTACTCATAAGGGAGGAGGGGAGACGAGTCACCCTCCCTTTTCTGAAAGGGAAGAGTGACTCGTTTCCTACTTTATTTTCTTTTATAAATTAAAAGTAAAAAAATTATAAGGTTGAATCCTTTCATGTAAAAAGCGTAAACAATGTAAAATAGAGTTCGAATCGACTTTTCATTTCAAATTAAAATTAAAGTTAAAATTGCACCCAAATATGGCGGGTACCATTTGCCATATTATCTACACCTTCCAATTGATCCCTTTTTCTTACACCCTTAGGGCGGAGAAAATTCCTGAATACAAGGTAATTAACAGCTTTGTAGAAGATATGTCGAGCGAGTCAACACAAACAGTTATTCCATTGTGACCGCCGTCCCTTAGCGAGGTAGAAGTCCCTATACGCACATTTAGAGACTGGTCCACGCCCTTGAATGCTTTAAGTAATAGTAACTACGAACACTACGAACACTGCGAACACTACGAACAGTACGGGTGACTGTTTCATCTGTTCCGTTATTGTTTAAATGGAAGAATGGTAGACTACTGCACACACCAGCGAACGGTAGTCTATAAGCTACATTAATACCACATAACTATATCATGATATAAACCAGGGAATTGCATTATAATTCCCTGTATTGACTGTAGCTGTATTTCTGTCCGCATGGGTTATACCACAAGAAAGTAAGTCAGCAGTCCGTGATAATTCAAAGGCTTTTAGGTGCCTGCTGTCTTCAAGTCGACAGATAATTGTCGCTTTCATGTTTTGGTACCACTACAGAAAATTATTTTACGGAAATAGGCTTTCATTGTTTTCCCTTGATGTAAAAAGTACTCGTACAAAATTTGGTAAGGGTGGGGTTAGAGGTTTAGTTAAAGGGTTCAAAGAATCCACGCTTGCTATTATTTGCACCATAGAGTTCTTACTTGTGCATTCTGTGCACTGTAATAGCCTACATTATAATGTAATAACTGGTTGCAAAATAATGTTTGTAAAGCGCAAAATGAATGCTTCAACAGAACTGTACTGAGAGATTAATCAACTTCAATTAAACTTAAATTTATACCTGTATAGAGTGTTTCCAGTTTAGAAAGACCAATGTTTTCAAGCCTTTGAGCATTCTGGTTTTCAGCTTAGAGCAACATGACACCGTAAAAAGAGGTTTCGTCATTGGCAGTCATAAAAGTAATTCACTAATTCCCAATATATGTTCAATCCGTTTGGAACAACTTCATTTCAAAAATCAATTATATTTGTAAAGATCGTTTTCTATAACATTTAACGAATTTTGAAGAATAGTGTCTCATTGTCCATGCAAAAGTAAAGACGTGGAGTGCTAAGGTGGTCATTTCTTTTGTTTTTTGCATTTGGTGAGTGAAATAAATATATACAACCTAAAATCAGAAGGGTGCAATGTACCCAAAAAAGAGTGTCCGGAATGATCCTCCTTAGAAAGAGTGATTTTCACTCAAAGTGGGGTGATAATTACCTCCACTAGGGCGATATTTTCCACGCATGGAATAAAACATAACTATATTTGGAGTAAATTTTACTCTTAGGGTAAATTTCACTCTTACATGGAAGCGATCATTCTTGACACAATTTTTTGAGGGAGTTTTACTCTTTTGATTTTCGAGTGTATTTAAGAAAAAAAAAATGTTGAACTTCTATAATAACAGAATAAATGCCTAAGAGGTGCAAGTGCCAGTACAGTAGTCACCTTGAAGCGAAAGTCGGAAAACTCCAAAAAAGAACATGAAAAATACTTAGTGGGTCCATCTGCCAACTTTACAGAATTTGCACATTCATATTCCGACATTACAAATTCGCTTTTGACCCCATGTTTATACAATCTACAAATATAAAATAGAGATGTCTCTGTAAATTGTTGATAATTGATCATTCATTCACTATTTTTTTTGCATGTCACCAGATCTTTAAAGTTGCAAATTTAATTTTTAAAGTTCCGAGTAACATTCCTAAATTAACCCGCGTGCAGCTCAAAATCCTTCCAAAAACATTTAAAGGGTTAAAAAGGGTTCCTTTGACTAATGGAAATTAGATATCGGCAATTACAAAATTTCTTTTGAATAAACAAAAGCGATTGCTTGATTGTGAAGTCTAAGATTCAGGTATCCTGCACGTGGAGCTACAACCTTGGCAGGCAGTATGCATACACGAATCCAAACAGTCAAGTGATGATCTGATTTAGTCTGGCATAACTACGGTCTATCAGCTTTATTGGTCCACATGACCCATATGGGATAGTTCTGGGGAAAAATATGGGCCAGGCCTGTATTTTCCCTTGTGCATGTGGGCTGCCATATGGGGCCCTAATTAATATCGGTGCAAAATTAAATGGCCCCCATATTGGGCCTATGTAGGTTTGCTGTCTGGGTAATGAACGACCTCACCAGCTCTTCGGCTTTGATTTTATACGCTCCTGCATGGTAAAACATATTCCTGATATTAATACTCTTTTGAAATTTATTATTAGCACTCTAACTGTCTTAAGATATTTCATTTATTCAAAGAACTAGATTGGTGTAAACATAATACAAACAATACAAACTTTCGGGAAAGCACTTAACAAGGAATATGCCGTGCAGTTATTTTTTTTTTCTTCTTTTTTTTTATATCTTGAGAAGTAAATAATATTAAGAATATTTCCGTGATGAAGATAATATGTACATGGCATAATAGATGCACGCACAACTTGTCTCAATTAATGTAGTAATAGGCAGCCACATGCTACGTTCATTGACGATGCCTCCTTAAAATGTATTAAATTAAATATTAAATTAATATTTGGATGAATTCAAGCATATTGATCCCTCTCCTTGTGGCAGATTAACCTCGTTTTTCAAGGCCATAATTTGTTTTATGATCGCACTCAAAGTGCAATTTCCTTTTGCATCCTTTACAAAATATATTCATTCCTTGGTTATCCGACTGCATGGTCAAGTGGTCAGGACATCCGTAATGCTGACGTGGGATTTCGAATTCGACTCTTGACCGGGTCAAACCAACACCGTAAAAAGTAACACCTAAAACTTTATTAAAATGTAAACGTGTTTATAGCTAACCTTTGTACAGCGAAGGTAGGGTTTTTTTTATTTATTAACTCACTAGCACGTTATCGGTGAGACAATTAACACTGTGTAGGGCAAATGTTTTTAACATCAGGTAGCGTTAAAGCATGGGATGAACACATTCATGTGATCACATCAATAACACCTCGACATGTTAATTGCCTCAACGATAACGCGTTAATGTGATAGTAATTGCAAAAAGTCCTATACCTTCACTGTGCAAAGATTAACCATTATCACTTTCAAGTGTTCATTAATTGTTACGCGTTGTATTTACAGAGAAAGACTTTAAAAATGGAACCTAATTTGGGCTTCGTGCTCAGCATAAGCAATTAAGTAGGAAAGACTAACCAGTGAGTCACGACTGGAAAAGGGTAATGACAGACTCGGCTGAAATCAATTGGTTGAAAACTGAGCCGTTAAACCATCTTACTTGACCCATGGGTATCCAAGCAAACCCTAGAAAAATAACACTTAGACCTGTTCTGCATGAACTGAACAATTCGTAAAAGGATTCAAGGTCACGTAACTTAAGAGAGCAATTCATAAATTGCACCAACCAAAACTGGAGTAAATAAACTTTCCATTTGAGGAATTTTGAATGACATATGTCGGGTATTACTGCTGGTTATCCTATAAGGTTTCAGATGATAAAATACTTGTTTTGTTACAACCCGCATAGCCTACATATTCCCCTGTAATTTGCCATCTGTATGTATTAACGCTTCTACAATGCACTAGTTCTAATAAGTTACGAAATACACGGAGGTCTTAAGTTTACATTTGTGCGATACATACGTTTATTGGCACCGCAGGGCGCTTGTTTTATTAGAACATAGTGCCTCTGTAAGCCACAAATGTTGGGCGCAATAGCGGTGGGAGTCGGGGGCATGGCCCTTGACAGTAAAAAAATCGCCTGTACATGCAGTTGAGGCATACATGTCTTTAACAATTGATGACTCACAGCGCACGAATCATGGTCCATTAAAAATGGATTCTACAATTCGTTTCATGAAAGGTCAATTAGTGCACACTAATGATGCGTTACAGATATTGTGTCCAAGTGACTTACACACTAGACGTCCCCGGTGAAATCTCGGTGGAACCGATTGAAATTTACCGGGGATTATTTTTTTTTCTTCAGCATAGACTAGCTGTTGTGCACAGCAGCAGTCGTGGATCCAATGAGGGGGGGGGGGGGCTTTTACGGCTTCGGGTCTCCCTTTTTCGCCACATCAACAATAAAACATACGGTAAATTAGCAGTGCAACTCCCTCAAAGCCCTGTTTTCTCTTTACTTCAGCCCCCCCCCCCTCCTTTTCCTGGATCCGTATTTGAGTAAGGTTACAAATCGCCTCCATTACACTGTTAAAAATTTCTGTAAATTTACAGACTTTTTTTAACTTAAACTTTTTGTATTCTACTTTTAATAGAGATTTTCTGTATCTTTACAGACACTTTTTATTGCTACAATAAAAAAAGGTTGTTTAACATATATTTTCTGTTTATTTGAAAAACCATTTCTGTCTGCCTTTTTAACCAAATTTTACTGCTTTGAAAAACTTTTTCTGTAAATTTACAGAAATTTTAACAGTATTTTGTATTTTCTGATTTCACATAAAAGTACTGTCATTTAATAAACATTCATTTTGTTTTTAGGCTGAAAAAAAAAAAAAAAACATAAGCCTAAACAAACAAATAAGAAATAGCCCGAAAATTTTCAATATATAACATGCATCGTTCTGCAAAGTTTCAGTTTAAAAAAAGAACATTTTTGGCAAATTTATGGCCCTATTTGAAAATTAACTTACATATATTATAAAAGCATATTTAGTTATTATGTTCTTAGTTATGAATATCATACAACTGGTGTTTTGTCACACATTTTTAAGTAAAAAGAAATTGTAAGGCCCTAATTTCAGAGCACTGACAATTGGTATGATATCAACTTATCGCCACAGGCCCTCATGCACTTGATCGGAGCAAATTAAAAACGTTTCACAGATTTACTTGAAAGAGTCTGTAAATTTACCACTTTATGACGTAAATCTCATTTTCGATAAATGGGTGGAGCTTATTTTGTAGGCATTTTCCTAACAAAAGGATTGCTGTTGCTTTGAATAATATATTCTTTGGCTTTTTTTAATCAGGAAGTGATAAACTTATTGTTCACCTTGTGTGGAAATGTTTGCAACCAATGTATTTGCATTCTTTGTCATATTTATTTTAAAAACAATTATTAGATTGTACAAAAAATGTGACTTTCCAATTACAAAGTTCCTAAAGATAGCAGTCCACTTGACAACAATATGACACCACAGCATCCTCAATGTGTTTTGATCGAAAACAACCTCGTAACGACAGAACTCTTTCGGGAGTAAATGTTTGGTTTTCGCCCTTTGGCTCTTCGCCAGAGAGTCGAGGGGACTTTAAGAAAAAAAAAAAAAAAAACTTCGTAACGACACATTACGTTGAGTAAGCAAACACCTGATCTACGTAATGATGAAGTGTATGTTACGTAATAGCATATGAAAGGTAAAAAAGCGATATTATAATAAATATTAAAACGTCGGGAATGAAAACAGTAGGACTACAAATTCACATAAAATGAAGGTAAACAGAACAGAACAATTCTCTAATTCGATTTTACAGTAGACTTTTGTAAACTAATTTACATGCAAAAACTGTAAAGACAAAACAACCCTTAATGTTTTTGAATGATTACAGTCTGGCTGTAAAAAAAAAAAAACAACATTTGGTTGGAAAAAAAATTTGCCATAAAAATTATGTAAATTTTCAGAGAAATTTTTTAACAGTGTAGGCTTGTAAGTATACCCTAAGTGATTCTTACTTTTGTGCTTATTGCTATAAATGTTCGCTTCAATAAAAAAGGGGCCAAGCGCAAGATGATCAGAAAATAACCAGACAGAATGTATCGTACCATTAAAGAAACCATTTTTGCGAGCAAAATTTTGAGGGGTGTACACCTGGGTATCTTCTGATCTGTATAAAACAAGCCAATGAGCCGCAACCAGTGGCGGTATTAGAGTGTCAAAAGGGGGGGGGGGGAGACTAGAGGCAAAGGATAATGTTGGGGGCAAAAATTTTCGGACACAGCGAGAAACCGAGCTCAAAGCGAGGGTAGGGGTCCATGAGGCGAAGGCCCCGGAAGCTCTGAACTTTTGACATATCTCGGAATGAAAAATTACGTCTCTGGAGAGGTATAGCCTATTACTTATTTTTTCGGTTAACCCTACTCCTAACTGACCTAAGTTGGGGGGGGGGGAGGTGGGGGGAAAGGCCAAAATCTGGGGGACAAATGCCCCTTGTTGCCCCCCGCAGCGCCGTTACTGACCACAATGGGAAAAAAGGCCGTGGCCGGCTCGACTGAAACCAATTGGTTAGCAACTGACATGGCCGTCACGGGGGGGGGGGGGCGGAGGGTGCGAACGCACCCCCCCTCCAGACCCGCCCGCAAAAAAAAAAAAAAAAAAAAAAATGGGGGAGGTGCGTCGCCGCCGGGTGTGGAGTGTCGCCAGGTGTGGAGATTTTTAAAAAATGCGGTCGGAATTGTGTATGGAACGGCCGAACGGCAATCTTTCCTACGTTTTCACTACTTCTAGACCAACATGTGGCGAAGTTTCAGCTCGTCGTCGATCCATGACTATTTCATGGATATATTCGGGAAAAAAGCTTACCTATTTTCCGCCTCTCAATAAAAAATCCTAGCTTCCCCAAACAACGACCAAAAATCTCACCCGACCACTCATTCGAAATTCTGGAAAATTATCTGGGATCACGAAAGATACAACACTAGGTATACCGAATTCGTTTAAAAATCGTGGAAAGCCCAGGTGGCCTTGTTCGCGGAACCGTTTCCAATACAAACATATCGACATTCCATTGTGTCACAGTTACGTGATCATCGAAGGACAAAATAGGTCAGTTTTCATTCATTTCTGAATAAAATAGGCCCGAATTTGGAGTTGATTCCCATTTTATAGGATATATAGCGGATTCCGGGATTCGGCGAATTCGGTAAATTCTGAGTGTAATTTTTTTTTTCGTCGAACTGAACACATTGCCTAGGCCTATCTGCAGCAGACGAAAAATGTAGGCTATGTATGGGTATCGGAATTTGTTAAATTTTTCGCGTGTTCCCACCGAATTATTTTGAGGCGTGCGCAGTGGCGGAGCTGCCATATGATCGGGGGAATCCCCCCGACGGACCAAAATCGTCTGTCGGCTCCCTTTTTAGGTTTTTAACAAACTTTACTCTTGCACCATTATTGGCAAAAGACATAATTTAATAGCGTTGTTTAAAGGCCCAGATAACAAAATGCTTAAACAGCCGCACTTTATCTGCACTTTATTCTGATGAAAAGGGTCATCTCCTGTAATATAGGGATAGGTTTTGCCGAAACGTATCTTCATGTTTTATACGCACTAACGAATGTTGATGCTGTGCTAAGTTAATTGTTTCTACACCAAGCGTGATTGTAAGCTTACCAAATTCACAGACTGACATTAAATTCACCCTCCCGGCCAATAAAAAAATGTTGCAAAGGGCGCAACAATAATTGTAGCGCAAATTGCCCTAGTCTTGTTGTCGGGGATAATTGTCAACATAGACAATAAAAAGAGTTTTTTGAAATACCAAAATAGCTTTCACAACATTTTTCAAATAATTTGAAGAGAACATTCCTGGTTAAAATAAAATAAAACTGTTATTATAGTGGTAATGGTTTAAGAGTTTTAATGAGCAGTTTCCATGATTTTGCTTTTCTTCAAGTGACCATTCTCATGATAAATGGTTATTTCTGACACTGCACGATAATCCCATGAAAATGCTTATTTCGTAGTCTCAAACGCCAGAAAGTTTCATCTTATAAACTTAGATATAGGCTACGTTTATTTATTATGAATTCGGTATTTAGAGGGCCAGGCAGACCTTTTGTCTTGGTTATTTCTTGCAATGTACTTAATTAATGTCTATTTCAGAGTGGTCACATGATGTAAAATACGTCAATTAATAACTTTTCGTGTACTTATCTTGATTTCAAGATACCAAAAATGAACGCCTAACGGTGATTAATTTTCATACCCCCCCCCCCCCTTTGTAAGATTGCTTGCTTTTTGGCTCTAGCAGGCTTAATCTTTATCTTCACAAAGTAGCCCATTATTACAATAAAGTCGAGACCTGACAATTACACAAAATATAATGACCGCTTTCATACTAGGTCATACTAAAATGTGAAAGAGAGAGATAGAAACATGGGTGTCCTCAGGTAAGGGCAAGGGGGAACTTGCCTTCCCCTGGAAAATAAAAATCCTGCAAAAACGAAGGAAACATAAAGAAAAAGACGAAGAAAAATTGACATCAACATTTCTTAACAGTTCCCTCATTGTTTTCCCTATTTATATGCGGTAAATAGGCTTTAGAAATGCTATTTTCAGCGATCTGAGAGGTATTTTGGGCCGAAATTTTCTTGCGCTCCGCGCCAACCCATGGTGGCGCGAAGCTTTCCCCCTAAAAGAATCCCCTCCTCGAATTTTCTTCTGCGAAGGCCCATGGATAGAAAATTTAAACATGTTTTAATAGAAAAACTTGCTAAGGAGAAATGGCAAAGTAGTTTTTTACCAGGTGCGGAAAATCAAATGGAAAATCTGAAAAGCCGTGGCTTCGATCGTGCTGAGGCTAAGGGTATTTACTCCTTCCAAGCGCCCCTGTAGACCATTTAAGCTTTTAGCCCCTCTGACCGAAATCCCTAGCTCCGCCACTGAGGGTGCCGGAGTGAATTCTAGTGTAGATAACAAAATTATCGCTCGTTCTGGGTAACTTAAGTTTGGCGATTTTTGAAAACATCAGACTTCTGGTGAATTTTGAGAAACTTTGAAAAATACCTCACAATACCCGTGGTGGACAAAGGGCTAGAGATATGCCCTACCCTAGCCCTAGGCTAGACTAGACCTTGCCTAGAGCTAGGCGCTTGAATACAACAAATCAGCAATCGGTATTTGCCTGGTTTGATGGAATCTTGGTTACATGTAGGGGTCTACTATATTTTAACTAGACAGCTTAGGGCTGCATCATTTTTGTAAAAACCTCATAAAATAAGTTAGCAACCCTCTATAAACCCGGAAAATAATTCATTTGATAGATAAAACATTGCTCTTCCTCATCAACGTTTTACCACAGTAGTTGGATTCTGGTGAAATTTTTCATTTTTTTCAAATTCGTGCCATGATTCGAAAATTCGTGATTTATCGGTTTTTTACCAAAGATTAAGAAAAAGTCTGGTCGTAATTGTGTATGTGGCGAGGTTTCAGCTCGATCCATGACTATTTCATGGACATATTTAGGAAAAAAGCTTCAAAAATCATGATTTTTCTTCAAAATTAACCCTTTTCCCGCTTCTCCATCAAAAAATAGTACTTAACCCAAAAAACGACCAATAACCTCGCCCGACCCCTCATTCGAAAGCCCGGAAAACCTCAACCTAGCCAAGAAAAATACAACACTTGGTACACCAAATTTGTCCAAATCTTATAACAGGAATCAATCATTTCATCCAAATTGTGTTTTAGTGTAAAACAGTTTATAGTTTATAGTCCCCATGACCCCGTCAGGACATTGATTCATAATCGTGGACAGACTCATTATTGGAGGAGTGAACCAAAGTAGAAACCGACTAAATTTTGAACTGTGAGTGATTGATACTTAATACAGTTGCAATTGTGTTAGGGGTCAAATTTATTTGTGAGTCAATTATTCATATGTGATTTCAAGGAGCTATGAGACTATAATGATTACAATTATCAATCACCCTCCCAGATACAGTTAATCCTACGCCTGAATTTCCTCTATTGGTATGCATTAGATTGCGCCATTTTAAGTTGAAAAATTGCAAAGCACCCTACCATGGGAGGGAGCCCCCTCCCATGCCCACCCTCCCTTCTGCTCTTCTCTCGTCCACAACAATTTCCTCACTCACATGCTCGAATTTCAAAACGCACCCCCTCTTGAAAAAAAACTGGTGACGGCCCTGAACTGGGTCGTACTTACTCCATCGATCATTCTCGTCTTCAGTTATTGTGTTCACAAGCCATTTTCTAGGTTATTGGCAGTTTTAGAGCCAGTGACCTCAAACCATCTTTGAAATCCACAAAATCCAGTAGGTTGGTTCTTCTGAAAATGACAAATCTATATACCACATATGAAAAGCGTCGGTCGTTTCTGTTTTTGAGATATAGTTATCACGTAGCTTTTTCTTTTCTTTATGCTAAATATAAAAAGTTCTTGTCATTCCTATCTTGAGATATCGTGTTTTCAAGCAAAAGTACCACAAACACACACGCACACGCACACAAACCCACAAATCACATCACCATCGTCTAGATTTCTTCAGCAAGGGATCAAAAAGGGTTCGTTATTCATAATAGGAAAAAAAGTTCGTTTTCATAATAAAAAAAGGGTTCAATATTCATAGTTGGAAAAAAGGGTCGATATTTATAATAGGAAAAAAGGTTCGGAATGCATAATTAGAAAAGGGGTTGGATATTCATAGTGGGAAAAAGTGTTCAATAGGGAAATAGACATTTTTCAGCTTTAAAGACTCCCTGTGACCCGTGGCAAGGGGACCCATCCTTACAATTTATGGTCGATAGGTTAATGTCTTGTTTACTACATGTTGATAGCGTTTTTTTTTTTTTTTTTTTTCTACGTTGGTTTTAATTAGCCTTTCAAACAGACAAGTCGAATTTTAAGTAAGGGATTTTGAAAAGCGACCTTTTTCTGATTATGAATAGCGAACATTATTTTCGATTATGAGAATTGAACCTTTTCGGGAATTATAAACAACAAACCATTTTTATTACGAATAACGGACCCCTTTTTTATTATGATCATTGAATCTTTATGACGACGCTAAACAACAACCTGCTTCTCGATTATGCATAGCAAACCTTATGAATGACGAACCTGTTTATATTTTTCTATCATTAATTTTTATGAATTATCAAAATTCTAAAGGAACTTTTGAACTAAATTAAAGGTAAATTGAAGGGTCTGCCATTCATTTTCCCTGGAAGGTATGTCCCTAAAGGAGAGGGGTGTATTCCCCTTTTGCGTTGTTATTAGCAGTTTTGCTGACTCGGTTTTCCTTCAGAGGTGAGGTTTGAATATATAAGAATTAAAAGTAAGGCTCACCCAGCGACGTTGTGAAAAATTACCGCTTGTGTTTCCTCCACACACTGAAGGTTTACCCGATATTCAAAAGGGTCGTAATTCATTATTATTACAATTATAGTAAAACTTACTACTATTAAAAGGCTAAGCATTTTAAAATAAACGTTAAATTGAAATAAAGAGGCTACCAACTTGTCTTTTCATTTCATTTTGTACATTATTTTTTTATTTTATTTTTTTGCTCCATCTTTATTGTTCTTTCGTTTTAATAATCGTTTTTTTTTTTTTGGAAGTATATACATTTCATTTACATTACATAATCAACCTACATACACTTACATTGCCTAATACATTAAAGCATTTCAAGCGAGAATAACCAGTCTCATGCACTCATATTTTTACACATAAATGCACGTTAATACAAAGTATTTGATTATTCATTCCTTTAAGGAACATTACAATAAAATAAAAACAAACAAACAGAAAAAAAACACACACACAAAAAAAAAAAAAAAAAAAAAAAAAATAGCATTCAGAGCATGACAAATTACTTCCAACAAAAGAAATTAGCTAAAGAGAAAGGGGCATTTACTAAAAGCTTCTTTAAAATTGTTTATAGTTAAACCTTTTCGAGAACTTTTATTATTATCTGAAATACATTTTTCAACTCTGAATACAATCTAAAAAGGTTTTCCATGAACCTTTAGTTTCATTACAGTATCTCTTAGCCCATGAACACTTTAAGCTATTAAGGAAAGTTGAAATGTGAATGACATTAAGCCCCCCCCCCCCTTCAAAAACGGGTGCAACTAGCGTACTTCTTTTGACCTCTTCTCTTTTACCTGACCAAATAAATTTAAATATATCAGTTTCTAACTTCTTTATAAAATGGTCGGGTGGATTTGGCAGAATTTGAAAGAGGTATACCAGCTGCGATAACCCAAGGACTTGACAAGAATTACTCTTCCGATAGGGGTAAGGTCCCGTTGTGACCACAAGTTAAGGATACATTTGATTCTGGAAAGTTTTGGGGGGTAATTGAGGCGAAATAGATTATCCTTCCAGTGATCAAAAGTGATGCGCAGAGCGGTAACAGGGTGTCGTCCATTGAAAACTAAAATCCATGAGAAAACGTGGTTTATTACGACTCAAAGGACCTAATTGAAATAAAGATGCTACCAACTTTTCATTTCATTTCATGCTTTGATTGTTTTGAATTGATAAGGATCTCGAAAATATTTTGTCTAGCCACGGATAGGTAAAGATAGGCCTGGCTGGTAAGATATTCGATGACATATAATTTTATCTTCCTTTTTTGTGTCCCTAACATTATGACTCAGTGGATTCTCAATCTGTTAGATGAAAATGAGATATTCACAGTGGCGGCGCTATGGGGGGTGACATAACTGGACAATTACACCCTAAAATTTTGACCCTTGCCCCCAATTGCCTCCCCCCGAAGAAATGTAAGTTACGAGCTAGGTTTACCGAAAAATAACTAATACACCACTCCTGAGACTTACTTTTCAGTCAGAAATATGTTGGAACCTCAGAGCTTAGTACTCCACCCGCAGCAGCGGGCCCCTCGCGTCAGGTTTTCGCTCTTCGCGCATTTTTTTTTTTTATTTGCCGGATCATTTTCCGTTGCGCCTTGGTTTCCCAAAATTTTGAAATTCTGGCAGCGCTATTGGATATTCATATCCGCCATAGGCCTACTTATAATAAGTACATACATGTACATTTACATTTACTCTCACCAAGTAGTACAGAGAAATAATTTTTTGTCTGCATTTGTGAGAACTACAATCTACTTATCCGAGACATGATTAAAATGCAAATATTTTCATACTTAAGAAGTGTTTAGACTGAGACAGGAACTTAGAGACAATTTTAGAGTGGCAAATACTGAAAACTAAACAAACGAGTAGTTATTTAATTAATTAAAAACAATAGTGTTTACAATGACATATAAAGGAAAGTTAGACATAGGCCTATAAGTTTTGTGACTTTAATGCTCCTGTCAATTATATAATTAAAAATAAAATAATTGAGTTGTTGGCTTTTGAAAGACAATGCAAATTTATTGAGTGAAAGGTTTCGTAAGTTTCTTAACTACGTTATATTTATTTCTAACCAGCACATATTTTGCAATGACAACAGATTAATATTCTTTTTCCTAAAAACTTCATAATTCCCTTTTGAAATTATTGCTTTATACAAGTTTTTAAATTTCTTCTAATAATTGTAGCAGTGGATATGTAACTAAGTGTTTGTAGAAAACTCCCTCGGGAATTGTATTCATCATACTTACACAAAAACTACAACCTAGAGATATTTTTACTTGGTGCAAAATATACCTAATAGGCCTCGAAGGTAAGTGGCTGACATTTCAACAAATGTAGACTGTTGTATTTTCCTCACTGCCGTACGGGATCCGTCCTCTCGGGGAGGAGATGAGAGCGGTGACTTTTTGCCCGCCTCCAGATCCCTAACCAGGACATAATGTTCTACAGACTAAGGAACCGACGCCTGCACGATTCAGCAAGATCTCGGTTGATGGGGGAGGGCTGCAGCCCCCATCCCTCAATCCTGTACGGCCATGAGTGTCAGCGACGATCGCGTTTGGATTTCTTGCTTGTTACAAAATCAAAGATTGCCAATTGATGGACAAACCCCTTCAAGTTTACAGACCGTGGTTAAAGCCATATTCCGGAGACATAATTCATTAATTTCAAAATATGCAAAACAATCTATTCTTTCAGAAGTTGAAAACAGCATCTCAATAGCGTAAAGCGTTCGAAAGAGGCAAATATTTAGAGTAAAAGCATTTTGTCAGATTTGGTGCACCATGGGAAATCTGTGGTGTCTTCACGGCTCATTAATATAACGTTGCGTTCTATTAATATGTAATTTTGATGGCACTGCAGGTAATATAAAGCAACATTGTTGATTGTACTCTACGTATGGTGAGGGACAATGCTAGATCTGCAGGAAAAAGATATTCAAACATTCCAACAGAACCAAATTTCAAGGACAAACAAGGTGTACAATTAAAAAAAAAAAAAAAAAGAATCCGACTGAGGCAATTTGCCCATATCACATAAGTTTCTGTAGCTTTGTTGAAAAGTATACTTATTTTTTCAATCTTCAAAGTGAGATATCTTGAGTAAGGAAAAGGTTTTGAGACAGGGTTTGGAGGACATGGTGTGAAATGTGTTTGGTTTAATTACAAGACCCAGGTGAAAAGCCACCGGAATAAGTCTTTAATCTAAACGAGTCCCCTCTTATCCTCTGATTCCTCCCATTAGCCACATGAAGATTGTTTTTAATAGCTAGCAGAATCGATTTTCATATCTTTGCTATTGATTGGGTGACCACCAGCTGTATGTGGTGATTGATACAAATCCAGGGCCCCGTCAAAATTCCTGATTCGCCGGGTATGTGGTAAACGGCAAATGTCTTCGTAATGGCAGGCAAAGTATATACTTGCAACGATTTCTCATAAAATGGAAAGACTTCAAACTCATTTCTCATGATATTTAAAGATGATATAAGCATGATATTACAGCCTTTGCTAAAGTCCATGATTTCAAGAAATTTAAGGAAAAACGTTTATCAGATATTGTGTTTTTCTATTTTGGTGTACGTCATTTTTCCATCACAAAAATGTCTCGGGTCAGTCTTTAACATCTTTGTAAGGTTCTCCGAGAGACTACTTTTTGTATTTTTAAAGACGTTTGCCGGAAAGGAATTATGCCTTCTCTTGGTACGTTCATTTTGGATAGTATTTAATGCACGTCGAAGCTTTCCAAAGCTATTAAGATTGTAGGAGGTCGGTGTTACATCTCGATGAGTGGACACTAAATTAACGTCATTGTGAAAAAAGAAATAAGAACACATTTGTTGCGTGTAAAAATTGTTCTTTTTTTTCTTTGTTTCTTCCTTGTTGCAGGAGTAACTGGAAATGACATCACTACGTTGCAGAGATGTGGTCACGGTCTATATGGTTTTAGCATCATTTACTGAAAGCGTTGGCTGCGCTAAAATCTTATTTTTAAATGGCATGGGAGAAGGCAGTCACTTTTCTGCAGCTGCCCTCGGTGAAGAGTTGGCTTCTCGAGATCATCTTGTTACATTCCTTGTAAGCATGGAGTTCACACACCTGACATATACTCTTTCGCCTTCCGCATCCTTTGAATTTATTATTATCGATACTGTCGTCCGTATGTCATCATTCTATGAACAAAAAACTCAAGCTAAATTTGATGGTGTGAACTTAATAATGAATGAGTCATCTGTCTCTGAAGTGAGCGAAGCTCAGTCTAAAGAATGTGCATCAGTTTTCTCTAATGATTTTATTGAAACCCTAATGAACCGTCAATTTGATGTTTTAATTTTCGACCCATGGTGGAAGTGCTGTGCCGACTTAGGGGCAACGTTAAAAAACAAAAAGGTAGTTTTACATCCAGCGTCACTCACCCCTGTGTTCTTACGTGCATATGGCTAGCATGTCAACCCTGCATTGGTCAGAGAGCACGGCACAGGCTTCCCAGAAAAAATGAATTTTTACCAAAAAATTCAGAATATATTACTCTCTCACAGTATCCTTGTAGTCGACCCCAAACCTTTCAATGACGCCCTTAATAATATACCCGTGGGCGGTATAAATGGCGCGCCTTCCTACCTGGAGAGTCTTAAGGATGCAGATCTGTTCAACTCGAGCTTCGACCCATTACTTTATCCAGACATGTCGGAAACAGCGGGACACATATCAGCAGCTGGTCCTGCGGCAAAGAAGCCAATGACTCTAAATCAGGTGAGGAGTAAAATAAGTCAACACTTAACTTTGTCCCTAGCAGCGCAAACGTCACCAAAGATCATTATCTGCTATATTAATCGTTGCTGGAGTACTTCATTCTTTATGAAACGTTCTTCGTAATTATTGAAACATCAATTCTCTGCCTGGTGACATTTTATCGCCTCGGGCACTTAATGAATCACAATCCATGCAAATTTGACGGTCAGCTTTCATTACGATTAATTGATTGTCAGTTCCAGATATAAAGATACCCACAAATAGTTACGCAACATTCTCTGTTAGCTAGCAGGTCTTTGTCAAGTTTATGATAGTCGGTAATAATTTTTTCCCCCAGCTCGAACGCAACGCAAGCATATATCCCTCGGGGTCGCAGGTCATCTGACATGTAACACTTTCGGATACCAGTTACCCCCCACACCACCTGATCCCATGGGGTGTAAATGTCCAGATAAATAAGAAGCAAAGTCACGCATGTTAAAAGATTTGTCATTTCACTATCACAAAGACACAATGGACATATAACCCAACGGGTTCTTTTCTAAACTGAGAAAATTGTGATTATGCCTTATTGCATGTTCCTTCCTAAACACAATAACACAATATGAGGTCTGATTGATGTGAAGGTGCATATAAGCTTGACGGTAATCAAATGGGCACTGAACCGAAAAGGATCAAATAATTGACTATATATGGTTCATTTCGAACAAAAAATTGTTCATTTTGAGCCGGCACTAGTCAAATATTTAAACCTTGTTATGTTCAGTGCCCATTTGATCCTTTTCTCATTCAGTTTGAATCGTAAATTTTAGTGGGGGCAAAATAAGAAAAATGTACTGCTGTCTAACTGAGTTACGTTAATAAGCATTTTGGTGTGTGTTCCTTTTTTTAGAACCTGGGAACGTTGATGTAGTCGTCAAACGATCAAGGCGTTATTGTCTATTCTTTTGGAACGTACCTAACTAACCTACCGAATGAATTTGTTTCGATATTTTCTGAAGTTTTTGCAAAGCTCCCTCAAAAAAAAATAATAATAATCTGGCAGTGGAAAGGACAGGACAATCCGTCCAATATTTCACAAAATGTACGAATGGTGAAATGGCTTCCACAGAATGATCTATTAGGTATTGTAATATATTTCCTTTTCCTTTATCACTGATGTAATATTGATATTAATTCCGATTAACATCTTTGTTCATTGTGTTACACGATAGTATCACAACAACTAGAGTAGCCTTTAGCCCAGACCACACTACAGCGATATCGGATAGGATTACTCTCCGATTTAAGTGAGTTTTAGTTCAAATCTCCTCCATCCATTGACCAGGGAGGTGTTATTAGACCTCCCTGCATTGACGGAAAGAACTGAAAATTTGCCATCTGGTGTAAATGTATGATCGGTACTAGAGGACGACGGGAATGAAATGTAAACTAATTATTTACGTGATGTCACATAGACAAATAGCTTTAATCGGACTACGCGTATCCGATAAAAGCCTTCTGCGGGTGTGACGTCACGGAATAATGAGTATAACTTAGATTTTCGTAGTCCCGCAATACAAAGCATAATCACAAGATGATAATTTTTTGTTTCTTTTTCACCAAAGATGGAGGAGATATGAAGTAAACCTCAGAAAAATCGGAGCGAAATCCGATCCGATATCACTGTAGTGTGACGTGGTCTTTTCCTTTCCCTGTATTCATTCCGTAGGCTTGGAGTAACAAAGAGTTGGGGTGGAGCATAAGCCTATGATCCATCTCCTATTGTAGCTGTACTAAAAAAAATATTTGCGATTACCTTAGCTCTTTGCAATACCTTGTTGTCATTTGACGTGCCCATTTATTTACTTGAATTTGGGAGAGCACCTGAATTTGACGGCAGACATTTTCCTCAATGATCCCAAACTTGAAACACACCATTCTTATATTGTTCAACCAAATAATCGAGTGTGGGCATTAAAACTTTTTATACAAAGTGTTAACTAATGGGTATACGCCAATTTACATGCTAATGGTAAAAAATTAGTCATGGTGCTATATCGTCTAAGGACAGTGCTTAATAAAACCCTTAATTTACCCTACCCCTCCCCCAATGATTTAGCAGCTGGAAAATACTGAAAAGTTAATAAATAATAAATATTCGCAGATTGAGGTGAGTAATCATGAAATAATGTTAAGAATATTCAAAGAAAAGGCATTATGGAAAGATAATGTATGGACCTTAAACTTAGATGCCGGATTAGTCGTAATGAAACCACTCTGCAGATATCAAATTTTCTTATGGTATGGTGCTTTACAAGAAACGGAGGAGATAATTCGGCAAAGAGATATGATTGTAATATACAATTTACAAAACACTGATTTGTACAAAGTGAATTAATTTTTACTGTGTGTTTAGTTCCATGTTAGGAAATAATAAAACAAGACTAACGATTTACCATGGTGGTAACAATGGTTTACATGAAGCTATCTTTCATGCGGTGCCGATTCTTGTGATACCGCTTGAAGGATATCAATACGACGTGGCGCAAAAGATTGTGGAAAAAGAGATCGGCCTGAGACTGGACGTCACTTTTGTAACTTTGGGGTCATTGTACAACACCATACGCCACCTTTGAAGAGATGAGTACACATAGCTCTTTAAATTGGTACATGAACTTATTTCCCTTTACCTCAATAGGACGAGTTCAGTGGTATGAATTTCACATAAAGCGTCCTTATGACGGGCTCCTAAATTGTTGGCAAGCAGAACTCATCCATGCTGAAAAAATCCTGATTCTTAGCACTTTTTCCACAAAATATCGACCACCCGTCCTTCTTATTAGAAAGGTTTTCAACTTATAGTGTTTTTATTCTAAACCACATTCCATTCCAGACTTTTCTCCTTCAGACTGTCCAGTCGGTTCCAAGAACACTGTGAAAATAAAATTTGATCATTAATTAGGTCGAGTATTCAATTTGAAGCAATAGGACTATATCTTTACAAAACCCGTCAGAAATGTTGCCAGAAATCATATCTGAAAACATTACACACGGAAGCGGTTGGGCTGGCCACGTAGGGTCTTCATTCATAAAATTTCAACCACTCTAGCTGCAGATCCAGTAGTATGTATTTAAAACTTAACATTCACAGCAATATTATGAATTGAGGGTCCTGGCAAATGTTGTGACAAAGGATTTCAAAGTAAATCAAACAAATTTGTCAAATCTATTGACCGTTCCAGAAGCGTGTCCAAGGAGGCAGTGGCGTACGAAGGGGCATTGAGGGCATTGGGCCATGCCCCCCCCCCCTCATGAATGCCATTTTTTACATCCCAATAATGCGTTCCCTACTTAGTAAGTTAAACACAGATTTTTCTTCAAAAGGTAGCATATGTGGCACCAAATTGCATGTAAGGACACCTAGTTTCTCAACAATTTTCAAAGGGGAAGGAGTGTCTCCGCAAGGACATTTTTTTTTTGTTCTTCCTAAAAATAGGCAAATTTTTGTCAAATTCCAAATTTTACTTGAAAAGGAAGACTCTGTAACTCCCTGGTGGTACCCATTGCCTCCAGAGACACCTACCTTTTTAAGAATTCTTAAAGGGAAGGGCTCATCCCTTAGACTCTTTCCCCGGCCGGCATTGACGTACGTGACGGGGGCATGGAAGCGGAGGGTTCAGGTCGAGGGAGAAATAGTTTGCAATTTATCATGTAAGAGGTGTTATGGGGTAAAATCGTTAACAGTCGCGAGTTCTAGTAGTCACAGACAATTTCTTCAATTCAGCGGATCTTGACTTTAGCCAAGAGTCACAATAGGGAAGCATTAGCGTATTTTCAGTATCGTTGTATAGTTTCCCCGAAAAGAATCAAGACCATTTATATAATAGTGGTAGAACATTTTATGTGGTAATATTCTGATCACATAGCTTTTTGCTGATTTTTCTGTTATTTGCAAGCAAAAGCTAAACTTAAAAATTCTCTAGATTCTCTTTCACATGGAAACGCAATTTTCGGCCATCTGAGGGGTCGCAATTTTTCAAAAATTTCTGTACGCTCCGAGCCAACTAAATGGTGCGCTCCGCTTAGATAATATTTTGGGCAAAATTACATTTTTCGGACCAAAGTATTGTTTTAATAAGTGTCTGATCTCTCACTCTTTTCCCAGGCCGGCGACCACTCAACGTACCGCACCCCCCCCCCCCCCCCTTCGGAGAAATCCTGCGTACGCCACTGCAAGGAGGTAATTGTTCCAACCCCAACAAAAATACTCAAAAACCAGCAGCAATATCTTCTAGGAGAATATTGAAAAGGGCTATTTTAGGCCCATCCTTCCTTTCCAAACAAGGAAAACACGAAAAAGAAGAACCCCATATAATATTCAGTCAGGGTGAATGACTAGGAACGTGGCTTTACCGCCGCCCTATTTCTTCGCCACAACAACAAGAATATTGCAAATAGTTGCCATTATACCATTATATTTTTCGAACTCTGTTCGCACAATATAACAGTCGAATGTTATGCTTCCTTGAAAATAATGCAATGATTGTAAACGGTCGAAACATTGTGATCTGTTGCTTCAGTTTACAACGTTGGTTCAGTGTAAGAAAGAGATGCCCAAACATTGGGACACCTTACTAAATCAGGTGTTTGGAGGTCGGGGGTATTTGATGGAACAGGGAGGTCTATATGGGGGTAGCCTCAAATTCTCTGCAGACTTTTTACTATCATGTCCCTCTGTTTAAATGACCAATGCGATCATCTATGCGCGTTCGTGTATTCCATTTATCGATTAAAAATTTATAATTCGGGTTAAAATTGAATAATATTAGGATAAAAAACAGCATTATAAGATTAACGGTCAACATAAAAATTCTACATGCAGG
The DNA here is from genome assembly GCA_037179385.1 of Holothuria scabra. Taxonomy (NCBI): domain Eukaryota; kingdom Metazoa; phylum Echinodermata; class Holothuroidea; order Aspidochirotida; family Holothuriidae; genus Holothuria; species Holothuria scabra. Next base: position 69,862,602 of record CM074179.1, read on the forward strand.
ACCTACGAAAACTGAAAAATGGCACATCGAAATGATTGCAAACCGGTACGGTATCAGTTTTAGGGGACTGCGATCATATATAATCATCTGATCATGGCGAAGAACTTAAAAATCATCTTACGATTTTCTAAAATGTTTATAATGAAGAATTGAATTCCGTGAAATCGTTGATCTCTAATTTGTTGAAAGAACATGACAGACAGCTTTTCTTAGCGGCCTTGTACAGAATAGCCAAATGTCTTTTTTCTTCAAACTTCAAATGGCAAAAAATATTATCTTTTGAAGACCTTGAAGTGTTTCCTATACTACAGTGACGAATGGAATGAAAAAATGAAAGCAAAATTCATGGAATCTGAGTTTTATGAGTAAAACATGTATACAATATGTATTGGCAGCGCTTCGGGCGCAAAAAGGGATATTTTCCCCAAATTTTGGCCTTTCCCTACCCCACTTGCACCCCCCACTTAGTTCAATTAAGAGTTGGGTTAAAAAAAAAAATATATAGTAAATTTTGTCACAGACTTACTTTTCCATTGTCTTTGATATGCTTAAAACCTCATAGCTCCGGGGGGCTTCGACCCCTCGAACTCCACCCACGCTTGGAGCTTGGTTTCGCGTTGCGTCCGAAAATGTTTGCCCTCAATATAATCCTTTGCCCTTAGTTTACTCCCCCCTACCATGTTGACATTCAGAGGCGCCACTGACAATATGGTGACAATCTCAGCGGTTAACATATTTTTTTCAAGTAATTTATTGTAGACAAATCCAGTCAGTCAATACGGGGATCAAAATCCGTCTGAGTCTTTTTTTTTATTTTCATCCAGCGTGAGATGCAAACCTCTACAGAGACAATTTCACAGCGTATGCTCCAGCACTAGCATGCACCACTAAAGAGACTATTTCACAGTGTATGCTCCAACACTAGCATGCACCACTAAAGAGACTATTTCACAGTGTATGCTCCAACACTAGCACTTGCCCCCCCCCCCACTTAGTTCAATTAAGAGTTGGGTTAAAAAAAAAATATATAGTAAATTTTGTCACAGACTTACTTTTCCATCGTCTTTGATATGCTTAAAACCTCATAGCTCCGGGGGGCTTCGACCCCTCGAACTCCACCCACGCTTGGAGCTTGGTTTCGCGTTGCGTCCGAAAATGTTTGCCCTCAATATAATCCTTTGCCCTTAGTTTACTCCCCCCCCCCCCCTACCATGTTGAATTCTGCTTACTGGTTAACTTTCCCTAAAGAGCTTACATAAATTAGTCTTTTGCCTGATAAGAGTCCATTTTACATACTATTTCGTGTAAGGAAATCCAAGTAGTTGCGACAAATAGTCATTAAACAGGCGCCTCTAGTTTTCAAGACAAATCATTAAAGTGCTGGCCGTTTCGGGAAAAGATGAAGGGGTTGTTGTATTTAATCCTCATTCTATAGGCAGATTTGAATCGTGCAAATAAATTGAAACGAAACCATTTAATAGCAGGAACAAGTTTAAGTTGGGCTTTTCCCAGGTAAAATTTGGTATTCCCTTGATGAAATGGGTGATAGAATATCAGCATTGATTAATCCTGTTCATGTGTCTTTTTACGAATAGAAGCTCCCAGGTGCAATTAGAGCACTCGGAACAGTACATGCCATATTATGGGCTACGGTACTCTGCATTTTGTGAATTTGCTGTCAGTCAAAAAGCTGCACCATCTAAAAATTTTCGTAAAATTCTTCAAAATTTGTAGTTTGAGATGATAGTTGACATCATATTGGTATCACTTGTACATAAACTTTTCTAAAACTCGAACTTGTAGCACAACCATTTCTGTTCCCTTCTCCTCCCATTGCAAATGTTTTACCAGGCTGGCATAAATTTTCAACAATGACATCCTTTTCTGAAATGCGTAAACCTCCTCATTATAACAAAGTCATCATCTTAAACTACCTGTTACTAGTATCCCAGTTGCTAAAATTTATCAACTTTTCTTAATATCACCAGGCACCGCCTTGCTTTCTGGTTTGAGCTTGCTGTCAACTAAAGAGCTATACCAACTGAAAATTTCTGTAGACTTCTACAAAATTTGTAGTTAAGGATGAGAGTTGACAGCTTCTAATTAAGTGTATCTTGTTGAATTGAAAATTTTGAAGTTCCAAAAATTCAAACATATCTAAGTATGTGATTTCATCTTAACTGTTTGGTTAAAAAATGTTCAAAGCTTATGTTGGTAAATAAGATTATAGCAGGACACTTAAAACAAAAACTCCTGATATTTCAAATTTCAAGCCATCAGCAAAAAGCAAAAGTTTACACAAGTGTCCGTCAAATGCCAAATTATTAATTTTACAACGTATTTCAGAAAAGGATCTTAGGTAAGTAGGTATTTTTTCAACTGCAAAATTTTACAACTTTTCATGGAAAACTTTCTTTAAATTCATTTTTTTTAAACGAGTACATACATTGTTTTCTAAATTCGGCAGACTTCGGTTCCTTTGTCGGGCAGAGATTATGCCCTGGTCGGGAATCTTAAAGCGAGCAAGAAAGTCACCACTACTGTCGTGTATCGCAAGTGCTTGTAGTTCGCCGCCGGAGAACAGCCATGACATTTACGTGCGCATCTAGACCTAGGTTTTGACGTTAGCTCTCTTGTTATATTTTACTCTTGGGACCGGGACATGATCCCTTGGAAGCAGTTACGTAAGGCTTAACTTAGGCTTGCCAAACGCTAGGTGTTACTCGAGAAGTATTAACAACTTTTTCTTCTCTACGTACAATACCATAGCAGACAGCCATCTTGCTATAATCGCACGTACGGTATATAGCGACAATCTACGCATAGGACGTTAGTGTGAGTCTACTCTGTCAATGTATATAGTTATACATCGCTCATATTGGGTCTAGCAGTCGCGGATGACATCTTCCTACGTCCTTTTGGTGCGAACGGTAGCCACCAATTTTCCCACGATCCTCTGTCCATGTTTATAAAGGAAGTCCGTGGGCATAGTCTACGTCCAAAGGCCCACCGCTGCTTGTGTGTATTATCATTCTCCGAATGATGGTCATTTTCAGAATTAGCATAGGGATGGTAGGGAACTATAGACTACTGTTATTCTTGTCGGCACTTAGGGTTACAATAGGCCTATTTATTTTCTCGCAAGGAGGACATGGATCGCCACCTTGGTGACTGGGGTCTAAGAGGAGGGGAGAGGTGGAGAGTTTAGAAATTTTGTTGGTTTCAGTGGTGTCTTGATGAAAAATGGCGCAATATTTGTTGCTTTTACCAGAGTTTCTTCCAACTTGATTGAGGCAAAATTAGGGAACACCTGTCACATCATGTGAGAAATACATGAAATCCTGTTATCCGGACTTAGTGACGGTAATTTAACAAAATTGCCCGGACACTAGCACGAAACAATAAAAAGAGTACGTCTCATGGTAAAACCGAACGTCTAGTAACCCTGCCATGCCACTGTGGGCACTGTAGGCATACTTTGCGACTTCCGGTTAATCACTGCCGTTACAACCGCATTGCATGAATAGCCTGTACTGTAGGTGGTGATTATTCAATTAGCCTAATAAGCATTTTCGGAAATAGTGCAGTCCTGCATCATTCATATGTGTCACGAGATTGCGAGTTGAAAGTAACGAAGCCTACAACAGGCAACCAACACAGTACCTCATTGATTAAGTTCAGGTTTATCACATCGGCCAACAAACGTGAAAGGACGATATCCTAAGCTTTAGTAAATACGTACCAAAGTACGTTGGCACAGAAACAATAATGGACAGTAAGTGGTAACGATTTTCGTAACCACATTTTCTAGTTTAGTCAAGAGTCACCATAGACAAACAGTGACATACGTTTAATTCGGTTGCACGGTCTTCCCCGAAAAGATTGAAGACCATTTCGCTCAATGTAATTGCGGAGTCTCTGCCATCTGTCAGTTCCATCTGTCAGTGCCTTTTGCAGTCCAAACTAAACTCTGTATTGAAAACCAAGTAAATCGAGGCATTGGTAGGCTTAGACTTCCTTGTTACAAAACAAACAGACAACTCTTCATTTATTCCACGTGTAATGGTGCTTTTCAATGATAAGTTACTCCGCTGATTTCATTATTTTTACACTTGTCTTGTATTGTCATGTCTTATCTTATCTAATTCACTTGTTTTCAATTGTTTTGAGGATAAAGAGAGTACACGGTTGAAGGAAAAGTACAGGCCTATTTTTGACATTGATTTTAGAACTTAAATGATTTTTTGTCTGTTGCATTTTGACACTGAATAAAAGTCTGGTTGCCGCTTAAAAATTGTTTTAAAGTTCATACAGCTAGCGTATACCGTACTTTGCTCATCCTTCTCCAATAAGGGAGTCATCTTCAAGGGAGATGTTTATTTAAAAATTCTAAATTAACTTCCAAGCGGATGGATCAGAATAAACAGTATGGCGTAGCGTGTAGAAGAAGTGACTAGGGGAAAAATTGAAAAAACATCAGGGTGAAGGAAATGTGAAATGAAAACGAAACATTAAAAATTATTGAACCACAAAGTGTAGGCCTACTTTCCTACCATCCACCCAATGGTGAACTACTTTTTCGTTTTGGTTTCCACCTCAGCAGCCGTGTTGACATTATTTCTACCACACGGTGAACCACATTTTGTGGGTGACTAGTCACATATCCACCAAATCACTTTTAGACACAAATCTTCACTTTTGTCCACTCCAAATTACTGGGGGAGATTCGTAGACACATTTTGCAATTTGAATTTTGAAAATCGAGCCAGTAATTTATGAATTCAGTAGTTGATTTAAAAAACAAAGTTGCAACGCAGGCAATGATCCTCCACTTTTTTTTTTAGCTGATCAGCCTCTGAAATGAAGGGCAGTTAACCACAGGAAGGGCCAAAATCATATCAAGCCGTGGAGTTTGGTTCCTAGCTTTTTCGCAATGAATCATGTGTTGTTGCTTCGACTTCAGTTTGGTAACTGTTGGACTGAAGAGCACATAACTGTGGTTGTGGCTACAAACAAAAGCATTAGTGTAAGAATGTTCCTTAGCTGAACAGGATGACCTCAGAAGAGTGTCTGCTTGCTTGGTGAATGGGTAATAAGTACGTCCATGTTCGGAAAATTTCATGTACTGATGAAAGGCTGGCTACAAGGAAATTTTCAGTTTGTTAACTTTCACTGTTGAATTAGAATTTGTAACAGCATGGAGCTAACACTTTTTACAAGGTAGTAACTCTATGGTAATAGCTCCATTAAAGACTATGCCATAAAGTCTACTGTATACATTGTCAAGGAGCTCCGACTGTTGGATATCGGCACAAGTCTAAAAAGGAGCCCGTCTTATTTTTTATCTTTTGCCTTGCTTGTAATAATAAAAAAGTGCTTCCTTTAAGGAAAAGAAAAAACGGGCCAGTGTTCAGTTTTATTTTGGGGGGGGGGGGGAAAGGGGGAAAGGTGTTGCGAAGAGCATAAAATATTCTCCTAGTACCTGAGTGGCAATATTTTTTGTTGAGTTTAATAGCTGCGGGATCCTCTTTAAGCGATCACCCGACTTTGTTTTATTTCATCATCCGCCAAGTGCCTGTCGTGTAATTCAGTTAGGGTTGGGTTGGGAGTTGGGATTTGCAATTTAGGGTTGCAATAGGCGGTTTGGGAATGAAATTCAACGTTTCGGTTTCATAGTTTTCCGATTCAATGCATACAGAATGTAAAATTGCATTTTTTTTTATTTTGTTATAGTTAGGGCACTCTTACAATTGATGGAACAAACGGGTATCACATAAGTGTAGTAGGGGAAGTTGATTATGACCAGGATTCCGGGTAAACTAGAAATACTTCCAGACATTCAGATTTCAAAAAAATCAAACCTTACTCATCGACAGTTAAACAGCATCCATGCAACTATATACATGAGTTTACGAGCAAGTATTCCAACCATTATGCAGCGTTATGAAGTCATCTAGCACTCAAATACGCCCATAAGCCTAATGGAATGGTCAAAGGTCACGGTGAAACATTCTTGGTTCCCACACAAACTGTTTTATTTAAAGGTTAATTAAACTTGTTTTAGCATGAATTGAAACAGTGACAAAACCACGGCCTCCCGGACCTGACTGTGAGTAATTGACATTCTTCTTATTGAAAACATCACACCCCTATATTCCTATTTTGTGATTCAGATAACCCTTCCTTTTAACCCAGCAGTTCCTACTTAAGTGCAACTTCAATTTCCTGTTTTAACTGCAGTAAGATATTTCCCTTTTTATTGAGTCATGATCATTGGTAAACCCAAAGGTATACGTGGGTGAATGTTCTGAAACCTAAGAAGATAAAGGTTAACTTCTGGAATAGTGGTTCCTGTCAAGTTTTCACAAACTTGACTACAGAAAGGTCAAAAATGGGTTACTAGCATAAGCTTTAAGCTGCGTTTGTCGTATTCGTCTCACGGGTGATTTTTCACAAAGAAATATTTCGCACAGTTCTCTCGTTTAAAGTGCAAATATTTAATTCCATCTGAGAAAGAAAGTTTCATTAATAGATGTTGTTAAATAAGGGGCGGTTTTAATTAAGGGGCTACTTTAGGACACAAAATGAAAAATTCGAACCAGTATTCGGATAAATGTGAACTATGCAATGAATGATTTGATTACGGTTCCCATGCCTAACAGTAATTTCTTTATAAAACTGCTAATCATCCTTCGTTAAAAAAGGCAATGATAAAATAAACACCGAAATAAAATAGGTGTGGGTAGACAAATACATGCGGTTACTATGGCGACATGACTCTAATAAGTGCTTAAAAACTACAACGTAGATATATCAGTCAGTATGCAGGAAAATAAGGATTTTGTCAAGGTGAAAGTGACTGATAACTGATATTTACATTCAAGCTACCAAACGACCCGCAATAAAGAACGAAAATGTGAAAAAGTTTGCACCTCAGCCACGCACCTTTTACCCAGGAAGTGACCACTGAAAGAAACAGCTATAGGTGCACGCCACCAAAACAAAGTAGCCAGAGTTATAACTAGTCATGACTCAAGACCGACTACGAAATCGAAGTGACTGGGTTGTATCATAACTTTTCTCATAGAAATAGTACAATGATTCCGGTCACATTTAAAGTACCGTAGTAAATGACTCTGTTAGACTACTGTAGTTACTAATACTCACTCTCTTCAAACTTACCTAAACTAAATATAAACCAAATAGGCTTCACTTTACAATAAATAACTTCATCTTTTCATCGGGTAGGGGAAGACCGAGGTAGACAAACGAGCGAACAAGAGAAACATCCAGTTTACGATAAGGACGGTGTTACGGCTTGGTCGCAATTCAAACCAACAACAGCGAAAGACCACAGAAGAGCGAGATTAAAATCAACAACTTAATTATTATTTACCTCTTACTTCCTTAAATTTACAACGATTACTCTTAAATCTACTCACAATCTTTTACGGCTTAAGGTATCACTCTTTGTCCAAGGGGTAGTGTTGTTAGCGTCGATTGTACAGCACAGCGTAGGATTCGGTTCCGCGAAGGCAGGATGAAGACTATTGATCGGTAAATGGCGACACAATTACAGCGTTTAGCGGCGAAGCAGGTGTCTGGTCTCTGTATTATCTGTGTATCTTCTGTTCTCTTCTCTCTTGTCACACTGCTTGCATGACCTTTTATATATCTGGTAGTTCTTCCAGAAAAGTCTGGAACTCACTCTAACGGAAACGTCTCGTTTGATCTCGTACAAAACAAACAGCGAAAGTTCTGGGCTCGGTAACCCATAACCACAAGTTGGCTATTATTAGGCCATTACATCATACAGTAGTTTCCAGTAGGTGATCGTACATTCTCGTAACCGTGCGAATGTTCTCTGGGGTTACCCGTTCAATATGCTCGAGAGAAAACGCCGAAGCTAGCACTTTCTAGAACTTTCCACTTGCTCGTCCGTGGATTCAATCTGGTTGATGTCGTCTCGTAACACTCCCCCCCCCCCCCTTGAAAGAGTTGTGGACGTCTAGGACAAAACTTAGGTTACAATATCTACAATATTACCTTATAGTGATAACTATAGTATTACAGTATGCATTCCAATATCAAGTGGAAGGTGCTATCATAACATACAACTTGTTTTACAGTATGATAATACATGAGTAGTAACATCATTAACACACACTGTGCTGCAGGCAACATCAAAATTTTCAAAATTACAGTACGACTTTTAATCTACTCCATCAGATTAAGTTCTTGACAAAGCATCAGGCACAACATTGTCTTTCCCTTTAATGTGCCTAATATCCACATTATATGATTGTAGAAATAAACTCCATCTCATCAATCTCTGATTCTTGTTCTTCATCTTAGACAGAAATGTCAGAGGATTATGATCAGTATATACAATAACAGGGAAACTAGAAGTCCCCAAATAAACATCAAAGTGCTGAAGACCAAGTATCAAAGCTAATGTTTCTTTCTCAATTGTAGAATAATTTTTCTGATGTCTGTCGAATTTCTTTGAATAATAACACACAGGGTGATCAACACCATGCTCATCAGCTTGAAGCAAAACTGCTCCTATACCATTGTCACTAGCATCAACTGCCAGCTTAAACTGTTTTTCAAAATCTGGAGCAATCAACACTGGCGAACTCATTAGTGCTCTTTTCAATGATTCAAATGTTGCCTGACAATTTTCTGTCCAAACAAACTTTTCATCTGAGAACAAACATACATATTCATTGATTAATGATTTCATTTCTGATCTTTCTTTGTCATCTAGATGACTTAACTTCTGATCAAGATTAGTCAACACATCAGAGTTTTTTAACTTAATACACATGTCAGGAACATTATCAGCATTGATCTCATCATTATCATTGAATTCTTGATCAACACTGATGATACACACTTGATCACATGCATTATTAACATTGACATTCACATCATGTACACTTTCATCCTTAGAAATGTCACAATCCTCTCTTTCATAATATTTTTTCATCATATTAATGTGACAAACTCTCTTCGATTTACGCTTGTCAGGCGTCAAGATGACATAGTCTGTGTCATTGACCTTTCTTTCAATGACATAAGGTCCTTGAAAGCGAGCTTGAAGTTGCTGACCAGACACAGGCAAAAACACCAACACCTTCTCACCAGGCTTAAACTCTCTTTCCACAGTGGTCTTATCAAACCACGCCTTCATTTTCTTCTGAGAACTTCTCAGATTTTCTTGAGCCAGTTCACATGCTCTGTGAAAACGCTCTTTAAAGCGGGATACATAATCAAGCAGATGTATGTTTTCACCTGGATCTGATAACCACTTCTCCTTTAATAATTTCAATGGTCCACGAACTGTGTGTCCGAAGACGAGTTCAAATGGACTGAACCCAAGTGACTCCTGTACAGACTCCCTGACAGCAAACATTACAAATGGAATGCCTTCATCCCAATCTTTCTCATTGTCATGACAATATGTCTTTAACATATTCTTCAATGTTTGGTGAAACCTTTCTAAAGCTCCTTGGCTTTCGGGATGATAAGCTGAAGACTTAATTTGGTCTATGCCTAATTCATACAACATCTGTTGGAATACTGTAGACATGAAATTAGACCCTTGGTCTGATTGGATCTCCTCAGGTAACCCAAACAATGTGAAAAATTTAAGTAAAGCTTGTAAGACTGTCCGAGCCTTCATATTTCTCAGAGGTATTGCCTCTGGAAACCTTGTCGAAGCACACATTATGGTTAATACATACTGATGTCCTGCCCTACTCTTAGGTAGAGGACCCACACAATCAATAATGACTCTACTAAATGGCTCTTCAAAAGCAGGAATTGGCTTTAAGGGTGCAGCCGGAATATTCTGATTCGGCTTCCCAACCATTTGACATGAATGACAAGTCTTACAAAATTTGGCCACATCACTCTTAAGCTTAGGCCAATAAAAGTGATTTAGAATTTTTTGGTAAGTCTTATTGACTCCTAGGTGCCCTGCAAATGGCATTTCATGAGCAATACTCAGTATTTCCTTTCGATACACCCTAGGTACCACAATTTGATGGTAAATGCGCCAGTCTTCATCTAAGGGTGCATCTGGTGGTCGCCATTTACGCATCAAAATACCGTTCTTCAGGTAAAATCACACTGGGACGTCTTTCGACTCATCCTCAGTGAGGGCACCAGCAATTAGTGGCTGAAGCTCTTCATCATGTTGTTGTTGGACTGACAACTGGTCTTTATGGAGTGTGTCAGACATGTTTCTTTCCTGTTCTATCCCCTCACCATGTGTGGGGACAGGAGACTCACAATCCTGAAGATTGGCCATAAAAGTTTGGCTGAGACCAAACCAGGAATCTTCACTTTCATCAATATTCTTTTTAGAGTCCTCTTTGGACTCTGACTCCACTTTTGGGAGTGCTGTTCCATTTTTAGGAACTAATTCCTCAATTTTAGAGGGCGGAGGCTTAAATTTACCATCCTTCTTTTCAGAAATCATACCCTCACTTTTAGAGAGTGGATGTTCAAGATTATCATCCTTACATGATTCCCTACTTGTTTCACTTTTGGAAACTGGATCCTCACTTTTGGAGGCTGGATGTTTAAGATTATCATCCATAGCAAGCTTTTGTGACATAGCTCTCGTGACAGCACAGGCTGGGAATAAATCTGGAAATTCCTTTTCTAATTGCTCTGTGTTGTTATAGTCACATGGTTTATCTGTCAAAATTGCATTGGCGACTACCTTTCCACCAGCTAGGTCATTGCCTAGCAACAGAGATACCCCCTTTACAGGTAGAGTAGGTCTGACCCCTACTATGACCGACCCAGAAACTAAATCTGACTTCAAATTAATTTTGTGAAGAGGGACAGAAATAAATCCACACTCAACCCCCTGAATTAGTACATTTGCCCCTGTGGAAGTAGAGTCCGTTAATGGCAAAACTCCATCAAGAAGCAACGACTGAGTTGCGCCTGTGTCACGCAAAATTTTAATTTTGACGGGTGGATGAGCTGAATCCCCATCTAGGGAAATAAAACCCTCAGACACGAATGGAAGGTATTTTTCCTTAATTTGGTCATTAGAATTAGGCCGTAAAGTCACGACAACCTCTGGAGAATTTTCTGCATTGGCTAAGGCATTTGGAGCTGTTTCAGTCTCCTTTAATTTTGCCAATTGAAAGCAATTTGCCAATATGTGGCCCTTTTTGTGACAGAAACCACAAACTATGTCTTTAAAGGCAGCTTTATTTGAGCTGACCTGGTCGTTCTTTTGACGACTAGAATCTGGTTGTTTTTTACCAGAATTTGTTGGAGAGAGGGAACCAGACTGAGATCCACTAATTTTACCTGCTGTGTCACCACTAGTGCCATTGCCATATTTTTTATTTGGCCTATTAAACTGACTCTTGTTTTGAGTCTGACCTACTTTACCAAACTTATGGGTAAGTGCATACTTATCCGCCAAATTTGCCACTTCTTTCAATTTGTCTGCCTTTTGCTCTTCAAGGTGAGTCTTTATGTCATCACTCACACACCGTTTAAATTCCTCGATCAGCATCAGTTGTCGTAAGGCTTCAAATGTGGAAACCTTCTTAGAATCACACCACCTATCGAAATGCCTTTCCTTTTGATAGGCAAACTCTACATATGTTTGTGTATCCGCCTTACGATATTTTCTAAATTTTTGGCGATACGCCTCAGGTACTAATTCATAGGCTTGTAATATGGCCTTTTTGACTTTATCGTAATCCATGCTGTCCTCTATTGACAGAGCGGAATACACTTCCTGGGCCTTGCCAGTAAAATTACTCTGAATGAGTATCGACCATTTATCTCTGGGCCACTTTAATTGCTCACCCAGTTTTTCAAAGTGGTTGAAAAATTTCTCCACATTATCCTCTTGAAATTTGGGCACAAATGTTACGTGCTTAGAGACATCAAACAGCTTAGTATCCATGCCTATTTTAGGTTCTGGGCCCTTTATGACCCCTAATTCCAGTTGTTTCAACCTAAATTCATGCTCTCTAGCCTCTTTCTCTCTTTCCCTTTGCATTTCCAATTCTTTCAATCTAACTTCTCTTTCCTTTTCTTCCCTTTCTTTTTCCAATTCTTTCAATCTAACTTCTCTTTCCTTTTCTTCCCTTTCTTTTTCCCATTCTTTCAATCTAACTTCTTTTTCCGATTCAAGCTTTCTCAATTCAAATGCATTGTCAGTTGGCACGGTCATGATTGTCTCAAGCACTGTAATTGGCAGAATACTTTCATCTACCAGATATTCTACAATGTATCTCTTAATCTCGTCCTTCCGCATTAATGGCTGAAATTCAATGCCATAGTGTTTTGCGACTTTTACAATCTCAGACTTTTTTAGTGAGTTAAGCTCCTCAATTGAGGGGCTAGCCACGAATTTATCTAAATCGAATGGCATTTTGAGACTAAGAAGTCTGGACAATACAGTTGCAAATTACAACGAAATTTCTCGAATTTTCTACCTGGTAGTATAATTCTTTCCCGGATAGGCCCCCAATTCTGTTACGGCTTGGTCGCAATTCAAACCAACAACAGCGAAAGACCACAGAAGAGCGAGATTAAAATCAACAACTTAATTATTATTTACCTCTTACTTCCTTAAATTTACAACGATTACTCTTAAATCTACTCACAATCTTTTACGGCTTAAGGTATCACTCTTTGTCCAAGGGGAAGTGTTGTTAGCGTCGATTGTACAGCAGCACAGCGTAGGATTCGGTTCCGCGAAGGCAGGATGAAGACTATTGATCGGTAAATGGCGACACAATTACAGCGTTTAGCGGCGAAGCAGGTGTCTGGTCTCTGTATTATCTGTGTATCTTCTGTTCTCTTCTCTCTTGTCACACTGCTTGCATGACCTTTTATATATCTGGTAGTTCTTCCAGAAAAGTCTGGAACTCACTCTAACGGAAACGTCTCGTTTGATCTCGTACAAAACAAACAGCGAAAGTTCTGGGCTCGGTAACCCATAACCACAAGTTGGCTATTATTAGGCCATTACATCATACAGTAGTTTCCAGTAGGTGATCGTACATTCTCGTAACCGTGCGAATGTTCTCTGGGGTTACCCGTTCAATATGCTCGAGAGAAAACGCCGAAGCTAGCACTTTCTAGAACTTTCCACTTGCTCGTCCGTGGATTCAATCTGGTTGATGTCGTCTCGTAACAACGGTACAAGATACAATCGTTGTAGTGGTAGATTTGATGAAATTTGCTTAAATCGTAACTACCTTCAGTGATACAGCTAGTTCAAAGTTCTTTTTAATTAGCTAGCTGTGCTGCATTCAAATTGCCACTTTATGTACTATTCTAAGCACTTTGGGAAAAGATGCCGTTTTAATTCCTTTTTCATGATATCCACATAATATAGAATCTGACTACTCGCTTAAGGCCATATTTATCTTTAATTGCAACATTAGAGATTCCTTTCGCTCGTAAAGGAACTGGCGATCGGGGGTCGGGGTGCCGGCGAAGTGAACAGCGTCCACGACGTAAGTCCTGAACAGGGGCTCAATTTTCTTTTTGAAGCTTTAAAAAATGAATGCTTGTTTGCGACAATATTTGAGGTTCATTAGAGAAAAGTCATGCAAATTTTCTACGCTGCATACAGAGACTGAGAATAAATAAGGAGTTTCGTTCTTCAATACATGTTCCATTACTCAATTCACTGGGTGACTTAAACTCTCCGACATCCCATGCACCCGCGTCTTACGCAAATGTATTTTACACAAACGGTAGATAGAGTTTAGTAGAGTAGAGTAAACTTCATACAATCCAATAAGGAAACTACATAGGAACAAATCAATGAACACCACGTCAAGTAATGGGGTTTCTGCAAGGGTTGCAAAAAAAAATACTGCATTCACTATCCATGACGGTTAAAAAATTACGATACATAACCGTAAAATTGCGATAAGAACTGTAAAATCGAGATTTTGACTTTAGAACATATAGAGAAAACGCACTTTTTGTCTATTTCATTTATGTTTTATGAACGAATTAATCCAGTATGATATTAACGAAATTATTTATAGGAACAATCTTACAAAATGTACCCCAGAAAACTTAGCTAAACACTGAGGATATTATCCCTCCCTTACTTTTGCTAGGGGTGCATAGGAACAAATGTCACCTTATCCCCCGGCCTCATCTCCGTTCTTCATTCGCAACGATGGTTATCATGAGTGTTAAGAATGAAAAATCTATGTAGGAAATAATGATTGAACATAACTAAAGTGTGCCTAACTACACAATTTGTCAGAGAAATCATTTTTAATGCAATTTGTCAACAATTGCACTTCGAACAACTTCTGAAGCAGCGTAGGAAACCCAAGACATCGTTCCTAGACCGCATACGCTTTTTACACCTCCGAGCTCCTTCAAAAAAGATCACTCTGAATAAAAAAATGAAGTATATGCACGCACATTGGAATGTCAACTGCAACAAAAAGTCCGACAACTTAATCCTCTTACAACAATACATCCGTCAAAATGTTATTCAGCACAAGGCACCTCCAACCATTTGTTATCGTATGCGTAAAAAGGTCCAACAAACTTGCCGCCTGTCTACCAGGAACCTACGGGTCACTAGTGTACATGATGTATGAACTGTTTTCGTAAAAATGCCCCCGATGTTTTTGCTCCTTAGACACATGAAAACCTGAAAGTGCTACAAACTTTGTTAACATAGCTGACGAGAGGGTGGCTATGCTGGCCCGTCGTGAACGCAATAGAAAGCTGGGTGGAAAATGATGGTCGCAGTTAAAAAGATGCATTTTCAAGAATTACCATTAGAAATAAGGGTAGATTAAGGGAACTGACCCTGAAAGTAAAGCAGACACAACAACATATTTCGATACATGAGCGTGTGATGAGTAATGTTTTACTCTCGTGTCATACTGCTAGCTTCGTTTAGTAAGTAAGTTAGTAAGTTAGTTAGTCAGTCAGTCAGTCAGCCAGTCAGCCGGCCGGCCAGCCAGCCAGCCAGTCAGTCGGTCAGTCGGTCAGTCGGTCAGTCGGTCAGTCAGTCAGTCGGTCAGTCAGTCAGTCAGTCAGTCGGTCAGTTAGATTGAGTTTTACCACCCAGTTTCCAATCTATTGGTTCAAGTCGAGCCGGCCACTGCATTTTTTTCCAGTTGTGGCTCACTTGCTTGTTTTCCCTACTCCATTGTTTATGGAGACCCTCACGCTCAACGGCAGAAGGTTTCATTTTTAGAGTCTTTTGTATGTTTCGACCTGGGAATCGAACCCGGACCTTCCTCGTTAAAGGCGGATGCACTACCGTTAGACCAAACACGAGGTCATAGCTTCGTGGAATAAGTTATGAAGGTACGGACTAAACCAAATATCATGTCGAGGAAACAAGATTAAAGGCTTAAAATAATGAAGCTGGTGTAAGATACGTACGTGCCTTTTTGCAGACGCCTCTCTAAGAAGGGTAATACTCATAGCTTCGTGGAAGAAGTTATGACGGCCCAGACTAAACTAAATATCATGTCGAGGAAAGACGATTTTAGGCTAAAATTATAAAGTTGGTTCAAGATACGAACGTGACTATTTGCAGGCGCCGTTCTAAGAAGGGTCATACTCATAGCTCCGTGGAATTAGTTATGAAGATACGGACTAAACTAAATATCATGTCAAGGAAAGGAGATTTTAGGCTAAAATTATGAAGCTACATGGGTGTAAGATACGTCGAGCCTTTTATCAGGCGCCGTCCTAAGAAGGGAGAAGTTTTGGGACTCAAGCCCCCTCCCCCTCCCCCCAAGAAAAATGTCTGAAGTTGTATGCTATATTTGCGTTAACTATGTTGCAAAAAACAAACAATGAAAAAAAAAAACTTTTTTATGCTTCTCTGTCTCCCATTCTGCAGTCATTATTTTCGGCAAGTTACGGGTGGTTAAATCTTATTCCCAAAATTCCCCGGTATGCCTATTGTAGTCTTCAGCTTAGGCGGGACCTCATTGTTTCGTGCAAGACAATAATGCAGTATCGTTTTTTGTGTGTGTACCACGCCACGTACATAGCCTGACTACATCATTTTGACTGCATGAAGTGCAATTCGACTATTCCCCCTTTTAGCATACTGCAAGTGCGGTACAGAGAAGGCAGTCAAGCAGCTTACCTTAACCCTTTACCGTTGTTTGGGTCCTTTTGGACCCATGCGGAGAGCTCGGCTGTCATCCATCTTTACTGTTTCACGCGGAGCTCGAAACTGCGAGTAGCTACCCAAACATGGGGCCACAACAACGAGAGAGACAATAGTTTAAGGTCACGGGGTCAATGGCCTACGGAAGCCGATGCGGGGCGGGCTACGTCCGCTTTTCCGCCCACTCCCGAGGCGCGCAAATATGCCCCGATCCGAGCACAACGGTAAAGGGATAGGTTTATGGTTTGATACATTGGGGGTAGTAACAGGGGGTTCCCCCCTGGCTCTAAAGAAACGGGGAAAATCGGTCGCAGGGCGGTTTTACCAACTTTTCTTCCCTAAAATCCAGAGTTCTCTTCAGTATGATCTCTATATTTGTCAATATTTGTCCAAAAAGCAAACTTATACTTCAGGCACCTTGCTCGTCATCTAAGGTGTCTAAACAGGCATACAGTCAGTGAGAGCAAGCTGACTGTCTGCCTTTTAGTCACCCTTGACCAGGCCATTGTATACCAACTTTCTTTTCTCTTCTTCTGTACTATGAAGTAAAATAACCTTGTGCACACTGTTTTCATATTGTAGTCTATGTCTGAAGATGATCGAGGTCAGATCGAAAATTAATAAAGAGAGTAACATGAAATTGCGAGTGTTTCTCCTGTTTATTAGTGACGCTACACAACTTTAGAGTCGGAATGGTTACTACTACGAACCATCTTTCTTCCATCTCGACAATGACTCTATCGGAGGTCAACAGAATTCTTTCGAATTCCAATCTTAATTTCGAACGCCACAGCCAGGCAAAAGCTGACCTAAAAAGGAGTGTAAGACTATATATATATATATATATATATATATATATATATATATATATATATATATATATATATATATATATATATATATATATATATATATATGTATATATATATATATATATATATATATATATATGTTAATATATATATTTATATATATATATATGTAAATATATATATTTATATATATATACATATATATATACATATATATATATATGTGGGTGGTAAACTGAAAAAGGACTTGAAAACTGAAAACGGCACCAGTTTCTTCCAAAACGCTTAGAACTTAAAAGCACAGTACGAGCAGTGGGAATTTGAGTTCAGCACAACCTATACTTTAACAGAATTTTAAACTCCTTGTTTGATTAGATGCAGTTGTCCTTAAAGCAAGTACTTATTATTTTTTCTTTAAATCTACGGCTACAAGTACAAGAGAAAATTGCATAGGGTATGGTTTAAAATTAAGTTCCGATTAGCAAGTAAGAATAATTGGCCCTCGGTTTTAATCACTTCTATTGCAGGCATTTTCTTTTCAGATGGAATGAAATATTAGTACTTTAAGTGAGAGATCTGTGCGAAATATTCCTTTGTGACTGAAATCAACAGTGAGGTAAATACGAAAAAACCACCATGAAGAGTTCTGCTTTAACCCACCGCAGTTTTGACCTTTCTGTAGTCAAGTTTGTGCGAACTTGGGAGGGACCACTTTTCCAGAAGGTAAACTTTATCTCCATAGGTGCCAGATCATTCCCCCAAGTATACCTTTGGATCTACCAATAAATAATAAATGAAAAGTGACATGTCGTACTGCAGATAAAACAGGAAATTGAAGTTGTACTTAAGTAGGGACTGCTTTGTAAAAATAAGTGTTATCTAATCACAAAACGGCAGGAGAGGATTTCTTTGTCTTAGGGCAGTGCATATCCCCCTCCCTTAGACTTAAGTAAAGATATTGCAAAGTTAAAAGGGTCCCTTTCAATTGGACTTCACCACTCATCTGCTGCTCCAGCTGCAACACCTGTTTGTTTTTGAGTGTCTTGCTGCTCTCGAGGAAATTTCATTTGTGTGCTCCTCCCCAATCAATTATGTCCCACTGCTGTGTGTCGTTAAATTCGTGGGCCATGAGTCACTGTGGGCCGTGGGCTTGACGTTCCACGCTTTGAGAGGGTAGAGGCTGCCACTCTAGGGTCCCCAGAGGTGTAACGAGTTGAGACGCCTGGTTAGGTCTATAGACGCCGGAGTCGTAGTCAACCCCTCGCCTGTCTCGAAGGACATGTTGTCGATGTAGGGACGCCACCAACAAGTGAATTGGACTGAGACTAGAGGGTTTGGGGAGCCATGCACTTTCAGAATGAATTGATTTGAGACTGTTCGTTTGTTAAAGGCCCATTTCTCTCACCCCAAACAGTACCAATTCTCCTAACCCTAATACTAAAGCCCCCCCCCCCTACAATTGTCTGAAATTCTTCCTTACCTAGTCATAATTTCAGAAGATGGAGTCTTAATTTGGATATTTAGTGTTAATGTTATGATTTCACTATCTATTTATATTTGTGTATTACATATATGTATGTGCGGGCAGAATTCATAGACGGACAGAAGTCAGTGCCAAGTACTTATATTTTGAAAGCTGCACTCTAAAAAAAGATGGGTAAAATTTTACCCAACCGATGGGCTCGTATGCCACCTCCCACTTTATTGGATAAAAGCGTGCCCAACCCAGTTGGGTAAACGTTTTTCCCATGAAATGGGCAAAAATAATTGCCCAACATTTCTACCCAACGGTATTTCTACCCAACAGATGGTTAAAGAAAATTGTGTTTTGCCAAATAGATGGCGAAAAAGATTCCGTATCATTACCCAACAGATGGTCAATCACAAAAGGATTTCCACAACAAATGGGTGAAATGCTAATCGAAATGTGCGCAATAAATATGTAATGCTATGGACTATTTTACCCACGAGTTGCTTACTCTGACTTTTCTACACTTCTGCTGGTTTCTGATCATTATCTGATTCAAAATGACTAGATTCTTTCTATTTGATAACTTTGTAGGACACGACAGAACACATAAAAATGACAAAACTGGTTTCTAATTTTCTTTGCTTGTATTTATAACAGAATAGCTTACTCTTTTAACAACATTATCAGCCTCATTTTGCTTCTGTTTTGTAGAATATAGAAATATGATAGGCTTTCTTAATAAACATGTCAAAACAAACACGCAGACAGAAATAGCATTTTCCATTTACTCTTTTTTCATTTCAGATGCCATACCACCTCTTTAGAAGCATAAGAAAAAGTGAAGCTCAAATACTTCAAGGAATGAAAAATCGACAAAACTTTTGTTGTACCATAATGTTTTATGTCATACTAAATAATCACAATATATTACTTGAGATACCTTCACAGCTAAGAGTGGGGGCATTTACAGTATTTTACTCTGATATGTTCTCACAAGAACCCAGTTGTGCCATTTTAAAGACAATTAGCCATTTCGTATACTTTTGTTCAATGGAAAATCATTCATTCTCAAAGTTACTTGTATCTCTTTATGAAGTAGTTCACATGCTGTATTGATTATTTTATTGCTCGAAATAGTGTCTCAAAATCTTTGAGTAGAGTGTGCATGTGCCAAAAGGGGAGGTATCTGCCACAACATTATTACTTTCTCAACATTTGCAAACGTTTTGAGAAATACTCAAAAGATTATAAATGCTGTTCATGGGAAACAAAACCCCTCTAGATTTTCTAGATGTTGAAAAGTGCTTTAAATGCTTTACTTGTGACAACATATATAGCATGGCACATCCCTTTAATATCTTTAATAAAGGGGAAGGGGGCACTCTCATAATATCAAACCTCTGGTATTTTCATTGCTCTTCCAATATTTCCAAGAATAGAAAATATTTTCTGTTTCTTGTTTAACTTTGAAAACACCCCATTCTTCTTCTGTAGTTTCCTATATTATATTGTATATTATATTGAATAATCCTCAAAATTGAAGCATTCACTCATCTTCTCATCTCAGTCAGCTTTTGCCAGAGACTACTCAAAAAGTAGGGTTTTTGGTACCAGCATATAGCTGTGTCCTAGCATGAAATTTTAACTATGTAGTGTAGGGCACAAATGGTGTGGCCATCTTATGTGATTGTTGGACCATAAGTTTTTTCTACACTCAACCCCAACATAGATGGGACGTTTCCCACAAGAAAAAATAGCTCGACTCTTCCAGCACCATGGCTCAACTCTCACCATGCCTTATGAGAGTAGGGCCATTTGTATCTTTTTACTTGTCAACATGCCTTGTTCTATTAATTAAGTCTACAGGACTGCAATAGGTAGTATTCATGCTCCAAGAAGTATGACGTTTATCCCCTTTTAAATCATCCTTGGCATGCTTCAACTTTGTGAAGAGCATCATCAAAAACAAAAACAAAAACAAAAAAAAAAAAACAGATCAACTTTCTAACACTTCCCCAAACTCTTTGGATAACTGCTTAGAGGTGAGTTTACTTCACAAAATTAGCATCCTTCTATACCTTCTTTTATGCAAAAATAATCAATTCATTAGGTCTTCTTAATAAATATGTGAGAACAAACAAACAAACAAACAAACAGAAACAGCTTTAAACATGAGTAAAACTTCAAACTTCTCCTTCGTTTCTGCCAATTCACTTAAAATGATCTTTAGGTGTGTGAAGACCTAAATGCTCTGAATGCACTTATGGCATGACTTTGCACATTTCCAATTTGGTAAATCTCTGATTGAAGAAACTCACATGAGCCCTTACACTGTACCTGGTATCCAATGTCCATGACAAAGCGTGCTTTAAAACAATAATCAACTGCCTTCAGCAGTGATGGCAAAGAAATTGGCTGACGTTCAGTAATAACAAACACTTGGTGATCCTTGATAAGGCCAGCTTTACCAAGACAGAGTATAAATGGATGTGGCCGATCCTTCTTCGATATGTCACAACAGAACTGCTCCACACTTGTAACATTCTAGATGAAATGAAAAAAAAAAGAAATCAAAACAGAATTCACAAAGAAAAGGGAAAACTAAAGTACTGCAGTTAAGTGAAATGCTGAGCCCAGTGCACTACCTTTAAACACACTTAGACAACATTTGTAAATGATCCTACCCACAAAGCTTTGACAATGTTACCAATAAAATTTGAAAACCCTTCACATTTATACTTCTTGTTTGAGAAGTATTTTTTATGAAGTCTTTGTTACCTTACCACATATTTCAAGATAATGGTTTTTCCCTACCAAGCTTTTTTTGGTCTACCTTCAAATCAATGACTCCAGTTCCTTGTCAAACAAGAACTTCTCTTCTGTCAGTCCTTACAAAAGAAAGTGCAAAAGGTTGTGTTCTTTAATTCTACCTAATGCAGGACAGCCAAGTGTTGTACTATGCTTTGTATAAGCTCTATGCAGTTTAACTTCTAGTAACCTCAAATGCCCTTTCCTCTCCACCAAATACAACTTAATTCTTTCAAGTCAATGTGGAATATCTTACTTAAATACAAATATGAGATTCCCTTATTTAGTTATCTTTCTTGATGTGTTGTCTTTGCAAGCCCTTTCCATAACTCAGTAGTGTAAATAATTCTTCATCTATAATTTGAAATTAAGTGTTTATTGTCTGAGCCTCTAAAACACACACATACACAATACCTTGTGCTTTCTGTAAGAATCAAGAAAATTGTAGTGTAAGATCTAGAAAGGACAAGAATTATATTTCAACACAAACTTATGCAACCATAATCTTTTAGAAAAATCTTGAATTTGCTCATAGTCTTTGAAAGGGTATAGGATATTCTAGAACTTCTATCTTTAACTTTTAGATCTTCCACGAGTTTCTGAAATGTTCAGAATCAGGGGCTTGCGGGTTGTGTGTTTTGAAGAGGAATAATTCTTTGTACAAGGGATGTTGAGTTAAGCTCAGAAGTTAAGCTAAAAGTTAGCTCAAGTTGAGCTCAGTGATCCTGGTATCAACAATACAACATTCCCTGCAATTATGTTGAGACGATAAAAAGTACTCACTGGTTTCAAATCTATGAATGCAGCAACAGAGTCACCCATTGTGCACAGTCCTGAGCTTTTCTTGCATCTCCCTCGGAAAAGTAACGGAAGCAAATGGAAGGCTATGTTTTCCCTCTCATCTGCAACCAATATGAAGGTAATATAGATAAGATACAGCAAGAGACCTCAAGTAATTAAGATACAGCTGCTGTTAAAAAGTAAATTTAGTGCTATTGATAAGTAGATAAAGATGGGAGCACTCAAAGTAAGGAACTGCTGTTTAGCATGACAGGCATGAGGTAAAACCCCGAAATATTTTACACTATGCAAAGCAGTTTTTTCATCCCAGCCTAAACAAAATCTACTGTTATATTTCAAACTGAATAAAGGCCTTTTAAAAGCACCCAAAACTGATCAATTTTTTTGAGTCTGTCAGCCACCCCCACTTGTGAAATGAAATTGTCATTTATCAGCAAAAATGCTGGCACCAAATTTGTGGTCACTTAGCAGCATTGGGGAATGACCATCCTTGAAGTCATGAAGCACCTAGCTAGTTTTTTGTATGTTACTCATTTGAATAGAGCCCATTTGAGGCCTCTTTATTTTTCCATCTTGTGCACTTCAATAACTTAAGGGCACATGATAAGTTTCCAAAATCACAATGCAAAAATGCATTTTGGTTTAATTGATTCAAGTGCCTTCTAAATAATACCATGATGCTACATTTCTTTCAGTCACTGGACAGATGCTATCGTACAGCTGAGTATCATCAGCGTATGAATGAAAATTAACATTGTGACTACGTATAATATCTCCCATTGGTTGTGTATATATTGTGAAAAGAATTGGTCCCGTTACAGAACCTTGAGGAACTCCATAGATAAGTTGAGACTGCGCAGAGAGAACATTATCAATACAAACACAGCTCGATCTGCTATTTAAGTAGCTTCTAAACCAAATACCACTCCTCAGGAAATTAAGAAGTGTGGTAGGTGTTCTGTTTTATTTCACTTTAATAGATTTAAATGAGCTCCCATCTTGATCTAGGTGTGCTAAAAATCTTCCTCCTCACAGTGATTTGGAGTGGTGGTGTGCTCTGGCATGCCTCAAAATTCAAGGCATGTGATACACACTGTCAAGTTGATTAGTTAGACTTTACATCTCAATTTGTAACCTATTGGTTTAATAAGTCGGGTTGATCACAGCCTTTTTCCCAGTTGTGGCTCACTGTCAAACACGACCATGCTGCTTAACTAGCTGCCACAGAACATATAAGAACAAAACTAACACCTGTACAATTATCATGGGAATGAAATAAAGAAGTGAAAATATAATCTGAGCACGATTTTTACTACTTAAGCTCACTCACCTTTGGTAAGCTTTCCCACATCCTGGTTCATGTTCAAAACTTGCTGCCATGAAGGGCACACCTCACATGCATAGGTTATCAGACTTTCAGAAATACTGTCCCATTTCTCATACAGGCTGTTGGATTTTCCTGGGTAAAGCATATCAAAGTCTTGTTCCATCTGTAAAACCATGCAGAATGGGAATATTTTGAAAAAGAATGAAGACACTACATATTTTTCAAAAGAAGAGATTTTGCTTTTGTCTTCTTCCTAAGGTTTTAAGAGTACTTTCCTTTCATAACATACACGCAATTTATCACTTTACTGGACACGTCACATATACTCATATTACTATCATTGTTGGTTGAGAAGAAACAAATATATGAAATGTGATTGAACTGACATGAAGAAAATGTAATTTAAGGGAGACCACACTTTAAATGTTCTGCATCACAAATCTTGTGAGAAAAAAATCAAGTACAACTCAGTCTCTGCTAGAGAGGTATGACAGCCTTCCCCTTGATTTGATGGGAAATCCTGGTGAAGGTATCTTGGCTTATCTGTGCCTTCTTTCGTGTAGGCTAGCTAATTGAATTGTTTGCTTAGTTGGTTGGTAGGCTGCTCAAGTTTCTTGCCCACTAAAAATTGAATCTGCAGTTTGCGGTTGTGGATAGTGCACTGGTTTAGTCAGGCAAACAATGGCCTATTCAGTCGTACCCAAGTTATCCATGAAAAAGATCAACTTTTGTGATTGACAGAGAGAAGCTGGCTTTCAAAGTATAACCGAGTTCTTCAACCTTATTATGATCATTATGCATTTTAACAAAATGAGCAGTTACCATTCAACAAGACCTACCATTCCTGGAGTAAGTAACCTTGGGTAGCAATCCAAGACTTCTGCCACACCTTTCCTATCTTCTCTTATGCTTTTAGCCCTTGCAGCAAATGTCTTCTTCATATAGTCCTTTACTGTACTCAGTGGCTCACAATTGTGCCGAAGCCATTCAGTCATTGCTTTCTCCTCAGCGGGTGGTAACTGTTCTTTGCTAACTGCACACACAAAAAGAAGACAGAACCATTCATTGTTATAAAAGTTGACCAGAATCCTGCCCATTTACTTAAATTTGCAGGGGATGTGGGAGGGTGCTAAGTGGGCGGGATGGTGTGAGTAGATAAAAGGTCTAACTGCACCTTACGGAGACAGGAAAATTCCTTTTAAAAAACAGAAATCCACCACTGAGATCCTGCCTTTATACACAGACAAGTGATGATAAAGGCTTGTCCAACCATAGACAAACTGTACAATTGAAAGGCTAGGGCAGGACCCACAAGTACCCTCAGGCTATACCCAGGTCAACGAGTGACATTATGTAATAAAGGTGTACTTTCTCTGTCATGGAAAGCTCTCTCAACATCACAATTTAGTCATGCATGATGCAAATTTTATTTCTTTGTAATATTTTAAAGACACTTTCAAATACAGACAAAAGTATACGCTAAAGGTTAGTGACACCTTTTCAAGAAATGTAGTTCTCAAAAGCTTGAAGAATTTTTAACAGTCTCCTTTTTGGTTTGTTAAAATGACAGATTACTGTTATCTGTTGCTATGAGTTGATATATTACTCAGCAAATTAATGCACTCATCATCAAAAGTTATTCACAAATTTTATACAGAATATAATTTAGCATATGGAACAACAAAGTAACGTCTGGCAAGCCTTACTAAGGTATATATGCCACAGCAAGGGATCATAAATCGCAGAATATGACCGAGTTGGAAATAGGTTAAAAGCACATACAAAACATGACAGCTGGAGATCAAAGAGTAGTTATTTTGGGGGACAAAAAGTATGTACAAGCCGGAATCGAGGAAGACAGTATTGAAGTAACTGTTTCCAGAGATAGCTAGATCAAAATCTCACTTAATAGCAAGGCAGTGGAGCAGCTCATCCACTATCCCTCACACATACAGTTAGAGTAACATTTTTATATTAAACCTTAAACGGACCAAAAAACTAAAACCCTAACATGTGCTGTATACACACAGGCATAAACTGAAGGGGATCTATTATGACATAACATATTCAGCGACCTCCCCACTAGAGACATCTTAGGTCAGAGCCAAGTAACACCAAAGTTAAAACTGGCCTTCTGCATCCAGCCACCATTACATATCTTTTTATCTTCTTTTATTTTTTTTTTTTGATGGCTAAAATACTTTAATCAGATATGACCCCCATCTGCTTGATATAAATAACAAAATGAAACAAAAAATGAAAAGTTTCTATGGGAAAGCTTTGGCTAAAATATATCCCTTCACCTTTTGTAACCCTAATTAACATTTATTACCAATTTAAAGATAGCCATGGTGACTACCTATATAATGTAATGGCCAATTCAATAAGATTCAGACACAACCACTAGAAGTTGAACACATCATTTCACTGAACCTGTCCATGACGCAACAGGAACTAACAGTAGCTGTCACTCTAAATATGACCTTACCTAATTTAACAATAAACGGCTCAAAGAGACTGCAGACAGCAACCTGATGCCATTGTTAATTGCCATGGCATGAGCTCAATTTGTTGAGCTAAATCTAATGAGGAAACA
Source organism: Holothuria scabra (assembly GCA_037179385.1). Lineage (NCBI taxonomy): Eukaryota > Metazoa > Echinodermata > Holothuroidea > Aspidochirotida > Holothuriidae > Holothuria > Holothuria scabra. Next base: position 69,888,588 of record CM074179.1, read on the forward strand.
TTCTCTCTTCCAGGCTTACTACCCAAATATGCCTTTACTTTTCTCAGTGTTACAAAGGTATTTGGCTTCACTAACTTGTAAAAATGGATTTCATTCTTGGAAAAATCTTTTTCCTGCTTGTTTTCTGCTTGGAATTCATTATCATCATCCTCCATCTGATCATCCCAATTAGTTGCTTGGTCATCCTTCCTTGTCACATGGGGTATTTAAACCTTGAACTTGTGCATTCGAATTTGACCCCTCATTTTGGTCATAAATTTATGGATGGTTGCTCATCAGTGACAGTCTCTTTTTTTTGATGAGACTGCAAGTGCCTTTTAAAACTTGATAATCGAAAGAAAATACTTTTGCAGTTATCTTGGAGACAAGTTATTTTCGTTTGTGATCGTGCATAAATACAATGGGCATGCTTAAGGTGGAAAAAGAAAACCTTAATGTCTCCCTTGACACCTCTAACCACCGTAAGACTTACTTCGTTTCGCCATTTCTGTAAGAACTTCAGTCTCTCACCCACTGTTGGGACAAGTTCTTTGACTGAACCTTCATCGAGAAGCTGAAGTGCATGTTTGTCTATCCCATGGTCTGCAATTAAAGGAAAGAGAACTTTACTGTAGCACAACAAATGTTGACATTTTGCAATTAACATTTTGCATTGATCAGGTTGTTCTATGGGCTTAATGGGGATCGACAGAGGGTGGCTGGTTGTTTGAGTGGCATATCTTATATATTTTTTCTCTTTTCAGCTTCATTGGGGACAAGAGTAGGGGTTTCCAGGTAATCAGGTTTGTGGAAGGGGTTTGCAAACCCTTTCCCTCATTCCCCTGCGATGCACTCAAGTCTGAGAATAGAAAGGTACATAGTACAGTACCAATCAATTCCTTCTGACCATCCACGCATGTGTACCCATGGTACAGTTTGCAGTATGTGTGCACTTTGAAAAGCTTGACATTACAGGTCTCAAAGTTACTGTACCAAGCAAACGCACATATCCGACCAATGCTTGTGAGTATCCAATGTAGTACACAGAATACATTCTCACTACTTTTTCTTTGTAGATGGTTAAAACTGAAGAAAAAAAAAAGAAAAAAAATTCTCAAAATGGGAGAAACAAAAATATTGACTATTGCTGCAATGTTATACCCACTCTCGTCTGCTGCTATAGACAGCATGCTCCTAGCTGGTTACAAGTAGACTTATTTTGATATCCAACATTGTCGGGAGGCCTGCATTTTCGGGGAACCTGATGTTAGAACTACAAAAGCAATATTCTGTTATACCCATACAAAATACATGTAAGGATTGCTGAAAGTTGTGGAAATTGGACGAAAAATTGCGAATTAAAAGATTGCACTGGTGAAAATTTTGCACAAAAACACACACACTCAAAAAATAAAGCATGCACTACCTCCGGGTTAGAATTCAGTACCACAAACTACTCATGTGCACATGCATTGGCTTGATCACACATTACTATTTCACAAGGTTTGAAAGTTGAGTGCGGCAGGTAACATGATAGATAGAGCATGCTTCTGTGAAATGAAGAAATGACTGGTGTGAGGCTAACTAGGAGATTTTATTGCCCAATCATCTTTTTCCAACAAACAATTCATAGGCCTATAGTGATCAAAAGAGGCAGAAATTCATCTTATTTTCAAGCTAGGTAGTGTTATTTTGTAATTTTTTTTCTGAAAAATCAGTTTTGTGGAAAGGACAAGCACACTGAAAGGAATTCTGATTAGATCCTGATTTGAAGTAAATATCTGGAATTTGGGGTTTTTCATCCTAGTCAAGCCCTATGGGGTCCGTTCGTTTCCGCCCTCAGTAGTTTCCGCCCGTTACTTTCCACCCCTAAAAATCTTGGGGCGGAAAGTAATGTTGGAACTAACATGTGATAAAAATAACTGTCAACTTCAAATTTCAAATCAAAGTACAAGGAAACAATGAAATTTATGGCTAGGCCTAAAACTTTTTGGGTATCCTCATCAAAAATCATCGAAAAGAATGAACTTTACAACCTTTTCTAAACGTCAAGTCTAGCCACGGACTTGTATTTTTTTACGTATAAGTAGTCCGCTTATTTATAGATAGACTTATGCTGAATGTGTGAACAGTTGTTCACAGCACTGAATACCATATACCTGTACGTAAGTACGTATAAGTATACTAAGGTCTACAGTGAGAATGTTGCTTGGAAAGACGTCAACATGGCTGTAATGGGTGTCGCTTGGAATAGTAAAACTTGTAAAAGACATCGATGAAGTTTGAAACTTTAAGGAAAAGTTGATGGAATATTCATTTGACAAAAGTATCACTGATATCACATGCCATTCCATTACTTTCCGCCTCCCAAAAAGATGTTTTCTGCTAAAAATAAAGGGGGCGGAAAACACCGTTTTTGAAGGGCGGAATGTAGCGAGGGCGGAAACTAACTGTAACCAAGCCCTATACCTGTAACACTCATTGCCCCAGCCTATAGGCTACATGTGAGGAGTAAAGGTTGTGCCACAGCTAATTAACTTTGACCCTATGTTGCAAAAGAAACTGACTAGCCTTGGCCTAGCCTTGAGCTGGAGGCGTAGTTTGTCGCCTAGCTAGAGCTAAAAGCTATAGGCTACCTTTATATTGGCCCTATGTCTGACGTTGGCCTAACCTAGGCTAGGCTTAGGCTAACCGTAATTTCTCTTGGTGGGGTCATTAAGTTAGTGTTACAATTAGGCCTAGAGCCTACCGTTAGGCTTGGGTGAAAAAGTAATGTGCGCCATTTTTTTTAGCCTTGGCGAGGCAAGGCTATGGTTTGATCACGTCCGCGGGCTTATTACGTTAGGCCTAACTTAGATTGAGTTAGCCTAGGTCTAGATAGTAGATCTGCATATAGAATGCAAGAACCTTAGTTTAACTGTAAGTAAACTCTGGACGAAAGACTAACTTAGGCCATACTCGTCTATCGTTAGGTAGCCCAGCCTATCCATTCTCGTAGTTATGATTCTCGAACCTCGCATCGCATATTGAAGTTCAACTAATCAAATCTAGCTTATCCTCACCATCCTCATCTCTAAAAACGTCGATGAGATTCACCATCCCCCAACGCTGTAGGAATTCTTCTACTTCTTGGTCAGACATCATGAAATTTGCACCGTAAATTATTCTCGCAGATGGAAAGACATGTCTATGTTCTAGTCTCTCGTCGTAATTCGCGATCGCGCGCCCAACGGAAGAATGTGACGTCATTGTTATAATTTTGGCGGGAAATGCAGTGCTTTACCCAATCTTGAGCAAAAATATTGCCGCTTCAAATAACAAAGCGGGTTTTTACACAAGTCTGACCTGTAAACAACGGTTTGGTAATTTAAATGCTAATTTCCTGGTTAATAATTTACCCAGGTTGGGCAGTTTGGGCTGTGCCCAACTTTTTTTACCCAACTGTTTTTAGAGTGTGTGGTCAATCTCAGTCGAGTGTTATTATGTTGTCATTTTCTTGTTTTATTTAGTAGCATTTAACCCATGTTAGGACAGAGTCAACAATCCGCATCCTCCTTGTATTAGTCCGAGCACTTGTGAGAGTAGGCTTAATGCCCCGTACTCTGCTGCTACCAAGTCGGGTGCTTGACTTGTAGTGTGTCAATGAAATAAATGCAAAGTCGTGTAATCGCTTATACAGAAGCCCGCAGCTACCGGGTGGAATTTTGGTTCAAAACTCTCCCAAAAATATTGTTGCCACCCACATAACAATCAGTAGGCTACACCAGGTATTAGCAGAATATTTTATGCCCTTCACAACACCTGCATCCCCCCCCCCCCCCCAAAAAAAAAAGAAACAGACGCTGACTGCGGGCCCCGTTTTGGTGGCCGTTTCTTTTCCTTTTTTTTTCCTTAAAGGGAAGGACCTTATTGTAACTACAAGGGCTAGACATAAGAAAAAATAACACGGAGCCTTTGTAGACATTCGGACAGTCGGAGCTGCTTGAAAATACATGCAGTATCGTATGGGTTACGCCATAGCCTTTAATGGGGCCATAACCATTACTACCTTGTTTGAGTGTTTGCTCCATGCTGTAACAAATTCTTAATTCAACAGTGAAAGTTAACAAGCCGACAATTTCCTTGTAGCCAACAATTCAACACTACTTTACATATTCCAGACACGGTATTTATTCCCTATTCAACAAGCAAGCAGACGCCCATCTGTGGTCGAATAGTTTAGCTGAGGTGCTTTCTTACATGAATGCTTACGTTTGTTGCCACAGCCACGTCAATGTGCTCTTCAATCCAACAGTCACCAAACTGAAGCCGGAAGCAACAAATGATGATTCTTTCCTTTGTGGTTTCATGAAGTATTGAGTGCAAAAATTCAAAGAATACCTCCATGGCTTAAGATAATGTCAGCCGTTCCTGTGGAAATGTCACTTCAGAGGCAAGTAAGCTAAACACAAAAATTGTAGGATCATAGCGTGCTGTAAGACCGATTTATATTTAAACAACTACTGAATTCAAAAATTACTGGCTCGATTTTCAAAATTCAAAGTGCAATGACTGAATTCGGAGTGGACAAAAGTAATATTTTGTGTGAAAAACTGTCTTGGTGGATATGTTACTAATAACCCACAAAATATGGTTTACATTGCGGTAGATATAATGTCAACACGGCTGCTAAAGTAAAACCCACAAAGAAATACTAAGTCATCATTGGGTAGATGGTAGGAAGGTATACTTTGTAGTTCAAAGAAATTGCCAAAACGAAAGGTCTTCTTAACCCTAAATCCAAACTTACTCACCTTTAACTCAAACGCCGCATCTTTTACGATAGGGAAGGTGTGCAGCCCTTGTGTAATTCATTGTGACTACTCATTATGATAAGGTACAAAATTTTTACGTAAACAAGTTACGCATGGCAGAATAACTACAACCGAAGCAGGTGCGTTGAGTTCTTATTAATAAACCATACACTTGCTTGTACATCAGACACAGTTGGGATTACCACAAGCCACATACCATATAAAAGCTTAGGAGAGCGAAGCAGAATTTCTAATTTCGCGAAATATGGAGGGTAAAATCGTACTCGAGGAAACATGGAAAGGGGGATCAGTCTCCTTGTGTAGAGAAAATATTCAGATGATCGATGTTATCAGACAATTGATTGAAGAGCGTTCATCGCGACTGGTATGTAAAACTTACAGCATTCTTTAGTAATGTTGTTAACTTAATGTAATGGTTTTCGTTAGATGCAATATCCAAACAAAACATCACGCGGGCGTAGAGGACATATTCAACAGAACAAGATATAATTTCGTACACTGTTAAAAAATTTCTCTGTAAATTTACATAATTTTTATGGCAAATTTTTTTCCAACCAAATAATGTTTTTTTTTACAGCCAGACTGTAATCATGAAAAAACATTAAGGGTTTGTTTTTTCTTCACAGTTTTTGCATGTAAGATGTTTACAAAAGTCTACTGTAAAATAGAATTACTTTTTTTTCTTTTTTGTGTACCTTAGTTTTATGTGAATTTACAGCCTACTGTTTTCATTCCCGACGTTTTTAATATTTATTATAATATCGCTTTTTTACCTTTCATATGTTATTACGTAACATACACTTCACCATTACGTAGATCAGGTATTTGCTTATCAACGTAATGTGTCGTTACGAAGTTGTTTTCAATCAAAACACATTGAGGATGCTTTGTCGTCATTTTACTGTCAAGTAGACTGCTATCTCTAGGAACTTTGTAATTGGAAAGTCACATTTTTTGTACAATATAATAATTGTTTTTAAAATAAATATGACAAAGAATGCAAATACATTGATTGCAAACATTTCCAGACAAGGTAAACAATAAGTTTATCACTTCCTGGTTAAAAAACGCCAAAGAAGATATTATTCAAAGCAACAGCAATCCTTTTGTTAGGAAAATGCCTACAAAATAGGCTCCACCCATTTATGCAAAATGAAATTTACGTCATAAAGTGGTAAATTTACAGACTCTTTCAAGTAAATTTGTGAAACGTTTTTAATTTGCTCCGATCAAGTGCATGAGCGCCTGTGGCGATGAGTTGACATCAGTAAACCAATTGTCAGTGCTCTGAAATTAGGGCCTTACAATTTCTTTTTACTTAAAAATGTGTGAAAAAACACCAGTTGTATGATATTAATAACTAAGAACGTAATAACTAAGTATGCTTTTATAATAAATGTAAGTTAATTTTCAAATAGGGCCATAAATTTGCCAAAAATGTTTTTTTTTTTTAAACTGAAACTTCGCAGAACGATGCATGTTATATATTGAAAATTTTCTGGCTATTTCTTATTTGTTTGTTTGTGCTTATTTTTGTTTCTTTTTCAGCTTAAAAACAAAATGAATGTTTGTTAAATGACAGTATATTTATGTGAAATCAGAAAAATACAAAATACTGTTAAAATTTCTGTAAATGTACAGAAAAAGTTTTACAAAGCAGTAAAATTTGGTTAAACAAGCAGACAGAAATGGTTTTTCAAATAAACAGAAAATACATGTTAAACAACCTTTTTTTATTGTAGCAATACAAAGTGTCTGTAAAAATACAGAAAATCTCTATTAAAAGTAAAATACAAAAAGTTTAAGTTAAAAAAATTTACAGAAATTTTTAACAGTGTACGGGCGAATAAATAGTCGAGACTCTTAATTTAGCTAAATAACCGACGGGGCGTAGGCCGAGTCCGTTTTCGGTTATTTATTCACAAGTTCAAGTCGAAATATTGTAGTTTATTCATATTCTACAACCCCAAATGCCAGAAAATTGAGGCTTTTATTCACAAAATTCCTACAGTTTGATGAAAATTGTAAAACCTCGAGCCATGTTTACGTCATGCGAGGCCAAAACAGATAACCAATCGCCCCTCTTCCCCGGAAAGCGGAATACAGCGACATGGGAAGATGTGTAAACAGCTTGGACGAAAATCACGCTACGAAAAAAATTTCTAGGAGAAAGGTCATTATTACTTCGTTCTGCAAATACTTGATTTTTCTTCTTTAATTATATCTAAGAATGGAAATTTGTAGGGGAAAATGCACAAAATTGCACACTTTTTTGCACCAAATCGCATCTGGCGGCATTCAGTTATAGTAAACATTTCACAAAGGGATCGAGGAACACCCCTCCCCTTAGGCCCCTCTTCCATATCCCCCTTGTACCACCGGTTTTCCCCTTCCAAACAATAAAGACCTGGATCCGCAGGTGGTTTGTTACACCTGTCTTCGGTTTCTACGATTCAAAGTCGGTGGGTAAACTGTTCCGCTTGTGGCAAAATCGAACCTCCCCACTGAAAATGCTGCAGGGTTTAGGCAGTATACGTACGCCTTGACACAAACTGAACAGTGCCACACACAAAGTCGCCAAATAAAAAGCTGCCATCAACACGTTGTGTGTCACCACTTACAAAAGTGTTGTTACTTCGTTTGACGCCATTACTTAGAAACTGAACAGCACCACGCACAAAGTCGCCAACTAAAAAGCTGTCACCAACTCGTTTTGTGTCGCCACGACTAAATAAGTGGCACCTACTTCGATTTGCCCTTTCGCGCTAGGTAGAACGCGAAAAGGGCAACTCTTGTCGATAGCGTATACCATAAAAAGTGGTAGCTGCTGATTGATTTTGCGTCGTCACGTTCGAAGAAGTTGACGCCACTGCCAAAAGATCTGCAGCTACGACTTCAGAAGCGGCCGTTACCACTTCAAAAGCTGCTGTTACGACTTGAAATGTGGCCGTTACCACTTCAAAAGTCACCGTTATTGGCAACATTTGCCCTTTTTGCGTTCCATAGATAACGGAATCAGTGCATGGAAAGGTAATACAAATTGAGGCTGTTGAGCTTAGATAATTGAATGCCTTTGAACTAATTCATTATACGGATTAGATGTGTTTTCTCCGCACGCTTTGCAGAAAATAATAGGATTAACCCAAATTCAAGTTTGAGTATTAATTTTATCTTACACGACCTCCCTAATTTGAGGAAGGTGCATCACACCCGTAACCAAAGCCAAAGGAACCTACACCACCCTTAAATAGTTCTGAAGCTTCTTTATTCCCCCCACATCAAAGTTTAGAACTTGAAAATGTCTTCTGAATTTCCTACATACGGAATTCCAAAATTGCCATACTGCATGATGGTGAGATAATTTATGTTACTATGTCGAGTTCCTGACAAAAGATGTCGACTTTGAGAACATAAAATATCTCTCGATCATGACATGCTACAGTATACAGCACTGTAGGAGTTCTGTAGATTCGCATTTATTTTATACAGCACTCGATACTCAAATTCTAGTTTCCAAAACCCTCGCTCATCTCTTGCAAACCCCCAACCAGTGAGCGACATACTTATGCGTAAAAATTTGTTTCTTAAGATTTTTTATCCGAAAAGCCATACAATCTCGTGAAATCTGACTTGTTGCTTCCGACGTTACTAACGGTACTGTTACGGACGACACCCCGAAATTATCTGTATGGACGAAATTGGTCTGGTAATAACATAATGTACCATTATTTTTTGGTCTTGTAATAGCATAATGTACAATGCCGCTTGCTGGTTACGGAAAATCGGAATTATTTATTGGTACCCTTTAACAAGTCATTGATTTCTACAAAGTTATATAATTTCAAAATTATTTTCAAAATCACCAAAATTCTATTCGTCTATGAGATTTTTCATTTACTTCCATTGTCTCAGTTCAGCGTTGACAGTGGTAGGGGAGGAGTTCGAGGGCCATGACCTTACCTCTGGAATTTGTAGGGGAAAATCAAATAGTCTGATCGAGTTTCAAAAGGAATGCGCCACTTCCAGCAGTGGTGGGTGTTTAAATGTGTTTCAGAATATTTAAAAAAGAGCAAAATTTCTCTCAGCAAATTTTTCCGAAGGGTGGTTGGACAACCTTGGAACCCTCTCCCCTGAACAGCGAATATTTAAACCTTGCTAACAACCCTCTATTGAAAATTCCTCAGATACTTTTCTATCCATTTGGTAATCACCAAACAAACAACAGTTTCTGACATGCAAAAGTATACCACCTACCTTCAATATAACAAACACCAATTAATTCTGTTCTCAAAACGGGGTTCCCATTCCAAAATAGACAGCTGACCGTGTGCTACATCAAGGCCCGTAGTGAAGGAGAGGAGGATCTCCCACTCCCGAAAATTTGTTGGCCCCTTATAGACTTCGAAGTTTGCCAATTTGTAACAAAATACATTTGTACGCATTCGGCCCATCTGGAAAAAAAAATCCCTCCCTTATAAGGTTTTGCCCCCTGTGCCTTTCTAGCTAAGGGCACGGCTAGATTACACGTTTCTGATAAGTTTTTGCTGAAAACGCCAAAGGCATATAGTCGTGGGCTTTGTGGAAAATTGAAATATTTAGTTTTTATATCAAAAATGGACAGGAGATGTATTACACGAAAGGATGTGAAAGAAGATGGATTTTGAACTGTTCGCTCGCGTTCTGCCAGTTTCGATATATACGCAACTGTCTTGTCATGGTTGGGGGGGGGGGGCAGAAAAGGAGGTTTTGAATATTTTCCGTATTACAGAATAGGGGAGACTTTAGATTTATACGTTAACAGTAATATATCTTTCGGAACTATTAGTAGTCTAAAACAAGCATGTAATTAATAAAGTTTAACATCAACGATCATTTTACTTTTATGTAATCATTGGTTGCCCTCACCTCAAAATAAAACATTTCTGAAAAATAATGGAGCTATCCCTAAATAAAGCCAGACATTAAAAGCAATCATGGGCTTCGATTTGGAGGAAACGAGAAACGTGCCCCCCCCCCACCACACACACAAACACACTTTTTGGGAATACATCATTGGTGTGAGATTTTTACTCAGTAATTTTTTACAAAAATGACCATGTTCCGCGGGGACTTAGCCATGTGGGCGAAGTCACAGTCCTCCGTAAAATATTCGCCCCACATAGAGTTTAAAGTTAGCTTTTGACTTATTACAATTTTAAAAGTTAAACTTGGATTATTATTGTCATCATCATCATCATCGTCACCACCACCGCCGTCGACAGCACCACCATCACTCTCCCTAATTGGACAGTTTGAACTGAGAAGGTATAGTACTGTATGGGTGAAGGGTAAATTGGATTTTTACAGATTGAAGGAAAATATTAATAAATATGAATGTAGGTAGGTCATTTTAAGAGCATAATTTTCACTAAAGGATATAAATTTGCTTTCTCTAATAGGTCCTTGATGGTTATGTATGAGCCAGAGAATAGCATCAACACCTTGATATTTCTTTCAGACGTCATGATGGCAAAACTGTTTGGATGGTGTCAAGTAGGATCTATGTACCGGTCGAAACGAACATTAAACATTGGATTTATATTGATGGCGGCCTTTGCACTATGGTACTTTGGAATACATACCCACACTTGTTACAAAGAAGACGTTATTTTGAGGATGTTTCCAGTACACAGTACATCCGCATACCTGCTTCATAACAAAACGTCGAAATTGCCGTCCCTTCGGAAAAAGTACGAATTTGTCGCCTTCAAAAAGAAACCAGGGTGGAATTTCGTTGACTTTCCTTGTCACTATGAGTGTGAAGAGCACGCAGCTAGTGTGACGCTACGTTTTACAACTAACGCATCCGACATTGTAGGGGCAAACGCCGTCTTCTTCAGCACAGGTCCTTTCACATTGGAAGAATGGGAGGCACTCCAATATTATCGCCCTCCAGGACAAATTTGGGTTTTTGCAACCCAAGAACCTGCCTCCATCATCGCGGATTTTTTACCGCCTAAGGTGTATCGATTTAACACTTATAATTGGTCGTTTACCTTTCATTCCAAATCAGACATCCATGGGGCATACGGATGGTACACTCCCTATACTAAGCCGCAAACACCGCCTCGCTCACCCAACTGGTACAAAGACAAACCTAAATTCGCTGCGTGGGTTTCCTCCCGCCATTGTGAGGGTCTTGGGTGGAATAGAACGCAGTTTGTTATTGATCTTGGCCAACACATTCCCATTGACATGTACGGTAAATGTGGTACTACCGCGTTACGAAAAAATGCTGCCATTGCTAAAAGACAATTCAGAATTTACAAATTTCACCTTAGTCTCGAAAATAGCTGTTGCAGTGAATATCTTTCAGAAAAAGTTTGGAACTCTTTTGAGAATTGGGAATCAGTACCAATCGTCATTGGCGGGACAAAGGAAGAATATGAAAGACTTGCACCACCACATTCGTTCATTCATGCCGATAGCTTTGGCTCTATGAAGGAGCTGGCGGATTACATTCGTAAAGTTGGTGAAGACGAGCAATTATATAACGCATATTTTGATTGGCGGAATAAGGGATACGTCAAACAACAGTCGTTTGAATTAAGATTTCCTGTTTTTAGACAAGGAGTTTGTAAAGTTGTGGAAAGAATGGAAAGAATTCAAGATAAAGATAATGATATGTTCGATCCGTACGGACCAGACTGGTTCGGAAGTTGTTATAGGTGTGGAGAACATCCATGGATTCGGAACTACACTGTTTGGTGGAGAAGAACAATATTTGAAAAAGATTGGGAAGCTAACAGGACACTTTATTGGATGGAAAATGAAACCAAACTGAATAGGTAGTTGAAAGTATTTTAGAAGACAGGCCTAGTCAACACAAATAGTCGCTAGAATTCACTGTGAGATTTTAGTAAAAATTACTTGAAAAAAGACCTTTTCCCTGATTTATATCCATGCCCTTGTTAAGAATTATTCTGTGATACAGGGTTTGTCCCAAATACTCGCAACAGATGGTTCCTTTTTCTTTATGTTAAATTGATTTATGTGCATTACTCATTACTCATAAGGGAGGAGGGGAGACGAGTCACCCTCCCTTTTCTGAAAGGGAAAGGTGACTCGTTTCCTACTTTTTTTTTTATAAATTAAAAGTAAAAAATTATAAGGTTGAATCCTTTCATGTAAAAAGCGTAAACAATGTAAAATAGAGTTCGAATCGACTTTTCATTTCAAATTAAAATTAAAGTTAAAATTGCACCCAAATATGGCGGGTAACATTTGCCATATTATCTACACCTTCCAATTGATCCCTTTTTCTTACACCCTTAGGGCGGAGAAAATTCCTGAATACAAGGTAATTAACAGCTTTGTAGAAGATATGTCGAGCGAGTCAACACAAACAGTTATTCCATTGTGACCGCCGTCCCTTAGCGAGGTAAAAGTCCCTATACGCACATTTAGAGATTGGTCCACGCCCTTGAATGCCTTAAGTAATAGTAACTACGAACACTACGAACACTGCGAACACTACGAACAGTACGGGTGACTGTTTCATCTATTCCGTTATTGTTTAAATGGAAGAATGGTAGACTACTGCACACACCAGCGAACGGTAGTCTATAAGCTACATTAATACCACATAACTATATCATGATATAAACCAGGGAATTGCATTATAATTCCCTGTATTGACTGTAGCTGTATTTCTGTCCGCATGGGTTATACCACAAGAAAGTAAGTCAGCAGTCCGTGATAATTCAAAGGCTTTTAGGTGCCTGCTGTCTTTAAGTCGACAGATAACTGTCGCTTTCATGTTTTGGTACCACTACAGAAAATTATTTTACGGAAATAGGCTTTTATTGTTTTCCCTTGATGTAAAAAGTACTCGTACAAAATTTGGTAAGGGTGGGGTTAGAGGTATAGTTAAAGGGTTCAAAGAATCCACGCTTGCTATTATTTGCACCATAGAGTTCTTACTTGTGCATTCTGTGCACTGTAATAGCCTACATTATAATGTAATAACTGGTTGCAAAATAATGTTTGTAAAGCGCAAAATGAATGCTTCAACAGAACTGTACTGAGAGATTAATCAACTTCAATTAAACTTAAATTTATACCTGTATAGAGTGTTTCCGGTTTAGAAAGACCAATGTTTTCAAGCCTTTGAGCATTCTGGTTTTCAGCTTAGAGCAACATGACACCTTAAAAAGAGATTTCGTCATTGGCAGTCATAAAAGTAATTCACTGATTCCCAATATATGTTCCATCCGTTTGGAACAACTTCAGTTTCATTTCAAAAATCAATTATATTTGTAAAGATCGTTCTCTATAACATTTAACGAATTTTGAAGAATAGTGTCTCATTGTCCATGCAAAAGTAAAGGCGTGGAGTGTTAAGGTGGTCATTTCTTTTGTTTTTTGCATTTGGTGAGTGAAATAAATATATACAACCTAAAATCAGAAGGGTGCAATGCAACCAAAAAAGAGTGTCCGGAATGATCCTCCTTAGAAAGAGTGATTTTCACTCAAAGTGGGGTGATAATTACCTCCACTAGGGCGATATTTTCCACGCATGGAATAAAACATAACTATATTTGGAGTAAATTTTACTCTTAGGGTAAATTTTACTCTTACATGGAAGCGATCATTCTTGACACAATTTTTTGAGGGAGTTTTACTCTTTTGATTTTCGAGTGTATTTAAGAAAAAAAAAAAATGTTGAACTTCTATAATAACAGAATAAATGCCTAAGAGGTGCAAGTGCCAGTACAGTAGTCACCTTGAAGCGAAAGTCGGAAAACTCCAAAAAAGAACATGAAAAATACTTAGTGGGTCCATCTGCCAACTTTACAGAATTTGCACATTCATATTCCGACATTACAAATTCGCTTTTGACCCCATGTTTATACAATCTACAAATATAAAATAGAGATGTCTCTGTAAATTGTTGATAATTGATCATTCATTCACTATTTTTTGCATGTCACCAGATCTTTAAAGTTGCAAATTTAATTTTTAAAGTTCCGAGTAACATTCCTAAATTAACCCGCGTGCAGCTCAAAATCCTTCCAAAAACATTTAAAGGGTTAAAAAGGGTTCCTTTGACTAATGGAAATTAGATATCGGCAATTACAAAATTTCTTTTGAATAAACAAAAGCGATTGCTTGATTGTGAAGTCTAAGATTCAGGTATCCTGCACGTGGAGCTACAACCTTGGCAGGCAGTATGCATACACGAATCCAAACAGTCAAGTGATGATCTGATTTAGTCTGGCATAACTACGGTCTATCAGCTTTATTGGTCCACATGACCCATATGGGATAGTTCTGGGGAAAAATATGGGCCAGGCCTGTATTTTCCCTTGTGCATGTGGGCTGCCATATGGGGCCCTAATTAATATCGGTGCAAAATTAAATGCCCCCCATATGGGGCCTATGTAGGTTTGCTGTCTGGGTAATGAACGACCTCACCAGCTCTTCGGCTTTGATTTTATACGCTCCTGCATGGTAAAACATATTCCTGATATTAATACTCTTTTGAAATTTATTATTAGCACTCTAACTGTCTTAGGATATTTCATTTATTCAAAGAACTAGGTTGGTGTAAACATAATACAAACAGTACAAACTTTCGGGAAAGCACTTAACAAGGAAAATGCCATGCAGTAATTTTTTTTTCTTCGTTTTTTTTATATCTTGAGAAGTAAATAATATTAAGAATATTTCCGTGATGAAGATAATATGTACAAGGCATAATAGATGCACGCACAACTTGTCTCAATTAATGTAGTAATAGGCAGCCACATGCTACGTTCATTGACGATGCCTCCTTAAAATGTATTAAATTCGTCAATATTTGGATGAATTCAAGCATATTAACAGGTGAGCTAGTGCCTTCATCGCCTCCCTAAATTAATTTGATCCCTCTCCTTGTGGCAGATTAACCTCGTTTTTCAAGGCCATAATTTGTTTTATGATCGCACTCAAAGTGCAATTTCCATTTGCATCCTTTACAAAATATATTCATTCCTTGGTTATCCGACTGCATGGTCAAGTGGTCAGGACATCCGTAATGCTGACGTGGGATTTCGAATTCGACTCTTGACCGGGTCAAACCAACACCGTAAAAAGTAACACCTAAAACTTTATTAAAATGTAAACGTGTTTATAGCTAACCTTTGTACAGCGAAGGTTGGGTTTTTTTTTTATTTATTAACTCACTAGCACGTTATCGGTGAGACAATTAACACTGTGAAGGGCAAATGTTTTTAACATCAGGTAGTGTTAAAGCATGGGATGAACACATTCATGTGATCACATCAATAACACCTCGACATGTTAATTGCCTCAACGATAACGCGTTAATGTGATAGTAATTGCAAAAAGTCCTATACCTTCACTGTGCAAAGATTAACCATTATCACTTTCAAGTGTTCATTAATTGTTACGCGTTGTTTTTACAGAGAAAGGCTTTAAAAATGGAACCTAATTTGGGCTTCGTGCTCAGAATAAGCAATTAAGTAGGAAAGACTAACCAGTGAGCCACGACTGGAAAAGGGTAATGACAGACTCGGCTGAAATCAATTGGTTGAAAACTGAGCCGTTAAACCATCTTACTTGACCCATGGTTATCCAAGCAAACCCTAGAAAAATAACACTTAGACCTGTTCTGCATGAATTGAACAATTCGGCAAAAGGATTCAACGTCACGTAACTTAAGAGAGCAATTCATAAATTGCACCAACCAAAACTGAAGTAAATAAACTTTCCATTTGAGGAATTTTGAATGACATATGTCGGGTATTACTGCTGGTTATCCTATAAGGTCTCAGATGATAAAATACTTGTTTTGTTACAACCCGCATAGCCTACATATTCCCCTGTAATTTGCCATCTGTATGTTTGTATTAACGCTTCTGCAATGCACTAGTTCTAATAAGTTACGAAATACACGGAGGTCTTAAGTTTACATTTGTGCGATACATACGTTTATTGGCACCGCAGGGCGCTTGTTTTATTAGAACATTTCTAAAGTGCTTTTGTAAGCCACAAATGTTGGGCGCAATAGCGGTGGGAGTCGGGGGCATGGCCCTGGACAGTAAAAAAAATCGCCTGTACATGCAGTTGAGGCATACATGTCTTTAACAATTGATGACTCACAGCGCACGAATCATGGTCCATTAAAAATGGATTCTACAATTCGTTCCATGAAAGGTCAATTAGTGCACACTAATGATGCTTTACAGATATTGTGTCCAAGTGACTTACACACTAGACGTCCCCGGTGAAATCTCGGTGGAACCGATTGAAATTTACCGGGGATTATTTTTTTTTCTTCAGCATAGACTAGCTGTTGTGCACAGCAGCAGTCGTGGATCCAATGGGGGGGGGGGGGGCTTTTACGGCTTCGGGTCTCCCTTTTTCGCCACATCAACAATAAAACATACGGTAAATTAGCAGTGCAACTCCCTCGCAGCCCTGTTTTCTCTTTACTTCAGCCCCCCCCCCCTCCTTTTTCTGGATCCGTATTTGAGAAAGGTTACAAATCGCCTCCATTACACTGTTAAAAATTTCTGTAAATTTACAGACTTTTTTTAACTTAAAGTTTTTGTATTCTACTTTTAATAGAGATTTTCTGTATCTTTACGGACACTTTTTATTGCTACAATAAAAAAAGGTTGTTTAACATATATTTTCTGTTTATTTGAAAAACCATTTCTGTCTGCCTTTTAAACCAAATTTTACTGCTTTGAAAAACTTTTTCTGTAAATTTACAGAAATTTTAACAGTATTTTGTATTTTCTGATTTCACATAAAAGTACTGTCATTTAATAAACATTCATTTTGTTTTTAAGCTGAAAAAAAAAACATAAGCCTAAACAAACAAATAAGAAATAGCCCGAAAATTTTCAATATATAACATGCATCGTTCTGCAAAGTTTCAGTTTAAAAAAAGAACATTTTTGGCAAATTTATGGCCCTATTTGAAAATTAACTTACATATATTATAAAAGCATACTTAGTTATTATGTTCTTAGTTATGAATATCATACAACTGGTGTTTTGTCACACGTTTTTAAGTAAAAAGAAATTGTAAGGCCCTAATTTCAGAGCACTGACAATTGGTATGATATCAACTTATCGCCACAGGCGCTCATGCACTTGATCGGAGCAAATTAAAAACGTTTCACAAATTTACTTGAAAGAGTCTGTAAATATACCACTTTATGACGTAAATCTCATTTTGCATCAATGGGTGGAGCTTATTTTGTAGGCATTTTCCTTACAAAAGGATTGCTGTTGCTTTGAATAATATATTCTTTGGCTTTTTTTAATCAGGAAGTGATAAACTTATTGTTCACCTTGTGTGGAAATGTTTGCAACCAATGTATTTGCATTCTTTGTCATATTTATTTTAAAAACAATTATTAGATTGTACAAAAAATGTGACTTTCCAATTACAAAGTTCCTAAAGATAGCAGTCCACTTGACAACAATATGACACCACAGCATCCTCAATGTGTTTTGATAGAAAACAACTTCGTAACGACAGAACTCTTTCGGGAGTAAATGTTTGGTTTTCGCCCCTTGGCTCTTCGCCAGAGAGTCGAGGGGACTTTTAGAAAAAAAAAAAAACTTCGTAACGACACATTACGTTGAGTGAGCAAACACCTGATCTACGTAATGATGAAGTGTATGTTACGTAATAGCATATGAAAGGTAAAAAAGGGATATTACAATAAATATTAAAACGTCGGGAATGAAAACAGTAGGACTACAAATTCACATAAAATGAAGGTAAACAGAACAGAACAATTCTGTAATTCGATTTTACAGTAGACTTTTGTAAACTAATTTACATGCAAAAACTGTAAAGACTAAACAACCCTTAATGTTTTTGAATGATTACAGTCTGGCTGTAAAAAAAAAACAATATTTGGTTGGAAAAAAATTTGCCATAAAAATTATGTAAATTTACAGAGAAATTTTTTAACAGTGTAGGCTTGTAAGTATACCCTAAGTGATTCTTACTTTTGTGCTTATTGCTATAAATGTTCGCTTCAATAAAAAAGGGGCCAAGCGCAAGATGATCAGAAAATAACCAGACAGAATGTATCGTACCATTAAAGAAATCATTTTTGCGAGCAAAATTTTGAGGGGTGTACACCTGGGTATCTTCTGATCTGTATAAAACAAGCCAATGAGCCGCAACCAGTGGCGGTATTAGAGTGTCAAAAGGGGGGGGGGAGACTAGAGGCAAAGGATAATGTTGGGGGCAAAAATTTTCGGACACAGCGAGAAACCGAGCTCAAAGCGAGGGTAGGGGTCTATGAGGCGAAGGCCCCGGAAGCTCTGAGCTTTTGACATATCTCGGAATGAAAAATTACGTCTCTGGAGAGGTATAGCCTATTACTTATTTTTTCGGTTAACCCTACTCCTAACTGACCTAAGTTGGGGGGAGGTGGGGGGAAAGGCCAAAATCTGGGGGACAAATGCCCCTTGTTGCCCCCGTAGCGCCGCTACTGACCACAATGGGAAAAAAGGCCGTGGCCGGCTCGACTGAAACCAATTGGTTAGCAACTGACATGGCCGTCAGGGGGGGGGGGTGCGGAGGGTGCGAACGCACCCCCTCCAGAACCGCCCGCCAAAAAAAAAAAAAAGAAATGGGGGAGGTGCGTCGCCGCCGGGTGTGGAGTGTCGCCAGGTGTGGAGATTTTTAAAAAATGCGGTCGGAATTGTGTATGGAACGGCCGAACGGCAATCTTACCAACGTTTTCACTACTTCTAGACCAACATGTGGCGAAGTTTCAGCTCGTCGTCGATCCATGACTATTTCATGGATATATTCGGTAAAAAAGCTTACCTATTTTCCGCCTCTCAATACAAAAACCTAGCTTCCCCAAACAACGACCAAAAATCTCACCCGACCACTCATTCGAAATTCTGGAAAATTATCTGGGATCACGAAAGATACAACACTAGGTATACCGAATTTGTTTAAAAATCGTGGAAAGCCCAGGTGGCCTTGTTCGCGGAACCGTTTCCAATACAAACATATCGACATTCCATTGTGGCACAGTTACGTGATCATCGAAGGACAAAATAGGTCAGTTTTCATTCATTTCTGAATAAAATAGGCCCGAATTTGGAGTTGATTCCCATTTTATATGATATATAGCGGATTCCGGGCGAATTCGGTAAATTCTGAGTGTAATTTTTTTTTTTTTCGTCCAACTGAACACATTGCCTAGGCCTATCTGCAGTAGACGAAAAATGTAGGCTATGTATGGGTATCGGAATTTGTTAAATTTTTCGCGTGTTCCCACCGAATTATTTTGAGGCGTGCGCAGTGGCGATCGCCCCCCCCCCCCCCGACGGACCAAAATCGTCTGTCGGCTCCCTTTTTAGGTTTTTAACAAACTCTACTCTTGCACCATTATTGGCAAAAGACATAATTTAATAGCGTTGTTTAAAGGCCCAGATAACAAAATGCTCAAACAGCTGCACTTTATCTGCACTTTATTCTGATGAAAAGGGTCATCTCCTGTAATATAGGGATAGGTTTTGCCGAAACGTATCTTCATGTTTTATACGCACTAACGAATGTTGATGCTGTGGTAAGTTAATTGTTTCTACACCAAGCGTGATTGTAAGCTTACCAAATTCACAGACTGACATTAAATTCACCCTCCCGGCCAATAAAAAAATGTTGCAAAGGGCGCAACAATAATTGTAGCGCAAATTGCCCTAGTCTTGTTGTCGGGGATTATTGTCAACATAGACAATAAAAAGAGTTTTTTGAAATACCAAAATAGCTTTCACAACATTTTTCAAATAATTTGAAAAGAACATTCCTGGTTAAAATAAAATAAAACTGTTATTATAGTGGTAATGGTTTAAGAGTTTTAATGAGCAGTTTCCATGATTTTGCTTTTCTTCAAGTGACCATTCTCATGATAAATAGTTATTTCTGACACTGCACGATAATCCCATGAAAATGCTTATTTCGTAGTCTCAAAAGCCAGAAAGTTTCATCTTATAAACCTAGATATAGGCTACGTTTATTTATTATGAATTCGGTATTTAGAGGGCCAGGCAGACCTTTTGTCTTGGTTATTTCTTGCAATGTACTTAATTAATGTCTATTTCAGAGTGGTCACATGATGTAAAATACGTCAATTAATAACTTTTCGTGTACTTATCTTGATTTCAAGATACCAAAAATGAACGCCTAACGGTGATTAATTTTCATACCCCCCCCCCCTTTGTAAGATTGCTTGCTTTTTGGCTCTAGCAGGCTTAATCTTTATCTTCACAAAGTAGCCCATTATTACAATAAAGTCGAGACCTGACAATTACACAAAATATAATGACCGCTTTCATACTAAAATGTGAAAGAGAGGGATAGAAACATGGGTGTCCTCAGGTAGGGGCAAGGGGGAACTTGAATTCCCCTGGAAAATAAAAATCCTGCAAAAACGAAGGAAACATAAAGAAAAAGACGAAGAAAAATTGACATCAACATTTCTTAACAGTTCCCTCATTGTTTTCCCTATTTATATGCGGTAAATAGGCTTTAGAAATGCTATTTTCAGCGATCTGAGAGGTATTTTGGGCCGAAATTTTCTTGCGCTCCGCGCCAACCCATGGTGGCGCGAAGCTTTCCCCCTAAAAGAATCCCCTTCTCGAATTTTCTTCTGCGAAGGCCCATGGATAGAAAATTTAAACATGTTTTAATAGAAAAACTTGCTAAGGAGAAATGGCAAAGTAGTTTTTTACCAGGTGCGGAAAATCAAATGGAAAATCTGAAAAGCCGTGGCTTCGATCGTGCTGAGGCTAAGGGTATTTACTCCTTCCAAGCGCCCCTGTAGACCATTTAAGCTTTTAGCCCCTCTGACCGAAATCCCTAGCTCCGCCACTGAGGGTGCCGGAGTGAATTCTAGTGTAGATAACAAAATTATCTCTCGTTCTGGGTAACTTAAGTTTGGCGATTTTTGAAAACATCAGACTTCTGGTGAATTTTGAGAAACTTTGAAAAATACCTCACAATACCCGTGGTGGACTAAGGGCTAGAGATATGCCCTACCCTAGCCCTAGGCTAGACTAGACCTTGCCTAGAGCTAGGCGCTTGAATACAACAAATCAGCAATCGGGATTTGCCTGGTTTGATGGAATCTTGGTTACATGTAGGGGTCTACTATATTTTAAATAGACAGCTTAGGGCTGCATCATTTTTGTAAAAACCTCATAAAATAAGTTAGCAACCCTCTATAAACCCGGAAAATAATTCATTTGATAGATAAAACATTGCTCTTCCTCATCAACGTTTTACCACAGTAGTCGGATTCTGGTGAAATTTTTCATTTTTTTCAAATTCGTGCCATGATTCGAAAATTCGTGATTTCTCGGTTTTTTACCAAAGATTAAGAAAAAGTCTGGTCGTAATTGTGTATGTGGCGAGGTTTCAGCTCGATCCATGACTATTTCATGGACATATTTAGGAAAAAAGCTTCAAAAATCATGATTTTTCTTCAAAATTAACCCTTTTCCCGCTTCTCAATCAAAAAATAGTACTTAACCCAAAAAACGACCAATAACCTCGCCCGACCCCTCATTCGAAAGCCCGGAAAACCTCAACCTAGCCAAGAAAAATACAACACTTGGTACACCA
Source organism: Holothuria scabra (assembly GCA_037179385.1). Lineage (NCBI taxonomy): Eukaryota > Metazoa > Echinodermata > Holothuroidea > Aspidochirotida > Holothuriidae > Holothuria > Holothuria scabra. Next base: position 69,910,038 of record CM074179.1, read on the forward strand.
AATTTGTCCAAATCTTATAACAGGAATCAATCATTTCATCCAAGTTGTGTTTTAGTGTAAAACAGTTTATAGTTTATAGTCCCCATGACCCCGTCAGGACATTGATTCATAATCGTGGACAGACTCATTATTGGAGGAGTGAACCAAAGTAGAAACCGACTAAATTTTGAACTGTGAGTGATTGATACTTAATACAGTTGCAATTGTGTTAGGGGTCAAATTTATTTGTGAGTCAATTATTCATATGTGATTTCAAGGAGCTATGAGATTATAATGATTACAATTATCAATCACCCTCCCAGATACAGTTAATCCTACGCCTGAATTTCCTCTATTGGTATGCTTTAGATTGCGCCATTTTAAGTTGAAAAATTGCAAAGCACCCTACCATGGGAGGGAGCCCCCTCCCATGCCCACCCTCCCTTCTGCTCTTCTCTCGTCCACAACAATTTCCTCACTCACATGCTCGAATTTCAAAACGCACCCCCTCTTGAAAAAAAAAAAAAAACTGGTGACGGCCCTGAACTGGGTCGTACTTACTCCATCGATCATTCTCGTCTTCAGTTATTGTGTTCACAAGCCATTTTCTAGGTTATTGGCAGTTTTAGAGCCAGTGACCTCAAACCATCTTTGAAATCCACAAAATCCAGTAGGTTGGTTCTTCTGAAATGACAAATCTATATACCACATATGAAAAGCGTCGGTCGTTTCTGTTTTTGAGATATAGTTATCACGAGGCTTTTTGGGTTTTGCCTGGTGACCTCAAAGTTTGACCTCCACCAAAATCACTGGGGTTCTTTCTCGTACCATAACAAATCTTTATGCTAAATATAAAAAGTTCTTGTCATTCCTATCTTGAGATATCGTGTTTTCAAGCAAAAGTACCACAAACACACACGGACACGCACACAAACCCACAAATCACATCACCATCGTCTAGATTCCTTCAGCAAGGGATCAAAAAGGGTTCGTTATTCATAATAGGAAAAAAGGTTCGTTTTCATAATAAAAAAAGGGTTCAATATTCATAGTTGGAAAAAAGGGTCGATATTTATAATAGGAAAAAAGGTTCGGAATGCATAATTAGAAAAGGGATTGGATATTCATAGTGGGAAAAAGTGTTCAATAGGGAAATAGACATTTTTCAGCTTTAAAGACTCCCTGTGACCCGTGGCAAGGGTACTCATCCTTACAATTTATGGTCGATAGGTTAATGTCTGGTTTACTACATGTTGATAGCGTTTTTTTTTTTTTTTCTAGGTTGGTTGTAATTAGCCTTTCAAACAGAGAAGTCGAATTTTAAGTAAGGGATTTTGAAAAGCGACCTTTTTCTGATTATGAATAGCGAATATTATTTTCGATTATGAGAATTGAACCTTTTCCGGAATTATAAACAACAAACCATTTTTATTACGAATAATGAACCCCTTTTTTATTATGATCATTGAATCTTTATGACGACGCTAAACAACAACCTGCTTCTCGATTATGCATAGCAAACCTTATGAATGATGAACCTGTTTATATTTTTCTATCATTAATTTTTTATGAATTATCAAAATTCTAAAGGAACTTTTGAACTAAATTAAAGGTAAATTGAAGGGTCTGCCATTCATTTTCCTGTATTTGTCATGATCAAGTCCTGCAGGTGTCCTGCAATTTTGCATGTGTTATGCGTGAAAAGTGGGTGCTTTTGTAGTCATAAACCTGAAGAATATTTTGAAGGAACTTTTGCCTGGGAATTTGGAAATAGGTATGTCACCCCACTACCTTATTTCTTTTAAATGGAGATTCATTATCGCAAATTTTTAACAGTTGTCCCTGGAAGGTATGTCCCTAAAGGAGAGGGGTGTATTCCCCTTTTGCGTTTTTATTAGCAGTATTTGCTGACTCGGTTTTCCTTCAGAGGTGAGGTTTGAATATATAAGAATTAAAAGTTAGGCTCACCCAGCGACGTTGTGAAAAATTACCGCTTGTGTTTCCTCCACACACTGAAGGTTAACCCGATATTCAAAAGGGTCGTCATTCATTATTATTACAATTATAGTAAAACTTACTACCATTTAAAGGCTAAGCATTTTAAAATAAACGTTAAATTGAAATAAAGAGGCTACCAACTTGTCATTTCATTTTATTTTGTACATTATTTTTTTATTTTATTTTTTTGCTCCATTTTTATTGTTCTTTCGTTTTAATAATCGTTTTTTTTTTTGAAGTATATACATTTCATTTACATTACATAATCAACCTACATACACTTACATTGCCTAATACATTAAAGCATTTCAAGCGAGAATAACCAGTCTCATGCACTCATATCTTTACACATAAATGCACGTTAATACAAAGTATTTGATTATTCATTCCTTTAAGGAACATTAAAATAAAATAAAAACAAACAAAAAGAAGAAAAAAAAACAGACACAAAAAAAAAGCAAAACAAATAGCATTCAGAGCATGACAAATTACTTCCAACAAAAGCAATTAGCTAAAGAGAAAGGGGCATTTACTAAAAGCTTCTTTAAAAATGTTTGTAGTTAAACCTCTTCGAGAACTTTTATTATTATCTGAAATACATTTTTCAACTCTGAATACAATCTAAAAAGGTTTTCCATGAACCTTTAGTTTCATTACAGTATCTCTTAGTCCATGAACACTTCAAGCTATTAAGGAAAGTTGAAATATGAATGGCATTAAGCCCCCCCCCCCCTTCAAAAACGGGTGCAACTAGCGTACCTCTTTTGACCTCTTCTCTTTTACCTGACCAAATAAATTAAATATATCAGTTTCTAACTTCTTTATAAAATGGTCGGGTGGATTTGGCAGAATTTGAAAAAGGTATACCAGTTGCGATAAACCCAAGGACTTGACAAGAGATACTCTTCCGATAGGGGTAAGGTCCCGTTATGACCACAAAATAAGGATACATTTGATTCTGGAAAGTTTTGGGGGGTAATTGAGGCGAAATAGATTATCCTTCCAGTGTTCAAAAGTGATGTCCAGAGCGGTAACAGGGTGTCGTCCATTGAAAACTAAAATCCATCAGAAAACGTGGTTTATAACGACCTAAAGGACCTAATTGAAATACAGATGCTACCAACTTTTCATTTCATTTCATATTTTGATTGTTTTGAATTGATAAGGAACTCGAAAATATTTTTTCTAGCCACGGATAGGTAAAGATAGGCCTGGCTGGCAAGATATTCGATGACATCTAAATTTATCTTCCTTTTTTGTGTCCCTAACATTATGACTCAGTGGATTCTCAATCTGTTAGATGAAAATGAGATATTCACAGTGGCGGCGCTATGGGGGGGGGGGGGGTGACATTACTGGACAATTACACCCTAAAATTTTGACCCTTGCCCCCAATTGCCTCCCCCCGAAGAAATGTAAGTTACGAGCTAGGTTTACCGAAAAATAACTAATACACCACTCCTGAGACTTACTTTTCAGTCGGAAATATGTTGGAACCTCAGAGCTTAGTACTCCACCCGCAGCAGCGGGCCCCTCGCGTCAGGTTTTCGCTCTTCGCGCATTTTTTTTTTTTTTTTTTTTTTGCCGGATCATTTTCCGTTGCGCCTAGGTTTCCCCAAATTTTGAAATTCTGGCAGCGCTATTGGATATTCATATCCGCCATAGGCCTACTTACAATAAGTACATACATGTACATTTACATTTACTCTCACCAAGTAGTACAGAGAAATAATTTTTTGTCTGCATTTGTGAGAACTACAATCTACTTATCCGAGACATGATTAAAATGCAAATATTTTCATACTTAAGAAGTGTTTAAACTGAGACTGGAACTTAGAGACAATTTTAGAGTAGTAAATACTGAAAACTAAACAAACGAGTAGTTATTTAATTAATTAAAAACAATAGTGTTTACAATGACATATAAAGGAAAGTTAGACAAAGGCCTATAAGTTTTGTGACTTTAATGCTCCTGTCAATTATATAATTAAAATAAAATAATTGAGTTGTTGGCTTTTGAAAGACAATGCAAATTTATTGAGTGAAAGGTTTCGTAAGTTTCTTAACTACGTTATATTTATTTCTAACCAGCACATATTTTGCAATGGCAACAGATTAATATTCTTTTTCCTTAAAACTTCATAATTCCCTTTTGAAATTATTGCTTCATACAAGTTTTTAAATTTCTTCTAATAATTGTAGCAGTGGATATGTAACTAAGTGTTTGTAGAAAACTCCCTTGGGAATTGTATTCATCATACTTACACATAAACTACAACCTAGAGATATTTTTACTTGGTGTAAAATATACGTAATAGGCCTCAAAGGTAAGTGGCTGACATTTCAACAAATGTAGACTGTTGTATTTTCCTCACTGCCGTACGGGATCCGTCCTCTCGGGGAGGAGATGAGAGCGGTGACTTTTTTCCCGCCTCCAGATCCCTAACCAGGACATAATGTTTTACAGACTAAGGTACCGACGCCTGCACGATTCAGCAAGATCTTGGTTGATGGGGGAGGGCTGCAGCCCCCATCCCTCAATCCTGCACGGCCATGAGTGTCAGCGACGATCGCGTTTGGATTTCTTGCTTGTTACAAAATCAAAGATTGCCAATTGATGGACAAACCCCTTCAAGTTTACAGACCGTGATTAAAAATAAGCCTGTGGAGTGTGTTTACGGCAAAGCTGATGCCACTGTCTCTGCGTGCGTGCACGTAAACCTTTAGCCGAGCGGTGCAGATATTTTAGATTAACCCTTTACCGTTGTGCTCTGATCGGGGCATATTTGCCCGGATCGGGGGTGGGCGGAAAAGCGGACGTAGCCCGCCCCGCATCGGCTTCCGTAGGCCGTTGACCCCGTGACCTTAACCTATTGTCTCTCTCTCTCTTGTGGCCGAATTTTCGGGTAGCTACTCGCAGTTTCGAGCTCCGCGTGAAACAGTAAAGATGTGTGACAGCCGAGCTCTCCGCATGGGTCCAAAAGGACCCAAACAACGGTAAAGGGTTAAAGCCACATTCCGGAGACATAATTCATTAATTTCAAAATATGCAAAACAATCTATTCTTTCAGAAGTTGAAAACAGTATCTCAATAGCGTAAAGCGTTCGGAAGAGGCAAATATTTAAAGTAAAAGCATTTTGTCAGATTTCGTGCACCGGGGGAAATCTGTGGTGTCTTCACGGCTCATTAACATAACGTTGCGTTCTATTAATATGTAATTTTGATGGCACTGCAGGTAATATAAAGCAACATTGTTGATTGTACTCTACGTATGGTGACGGACAATGCTAGATCTGCAGGAAAAAGATATTCAAACATTCCAACAGAATCAAATTTCAAGGACAAACAAGGTGTACAATTAAAAAAAAAAAAAAAAGAATCCGACTGAGGCAATTTGCCCATATCACATAAATTTCTGTAGCTTTGTTGAAAAGTATACTTATTTTTTCAATCTTCAAAGTGAGATATCTTGAGTTAGGAAAAGGTATTGAGACAGGGTTTGGAGGGCATGGTGTGAAATGTGTTTGGTTTTCTTACAAGACCCAGGTGAAAAGCCACCGGAATAAGTCTTTAATCTAAACGAGTCCCCTCTTATCCTCTGATTCCTCCCATTAGCCACATGAAGATTGTTTTTAATAGCTAGCAGAATCGATTTTCATATCTTTGCTATTGATTGGGTGACCACCAGCTGTATGTGGTGATTGATACAAATCCAGGGCCCCGTCAAAATTCCTGATTCGCCGGGTATGTGGTAAACGGCAAATGTCTTCGTAATGGCAGGCAAAGTATATACTTGCAACGATTTCTCATAAAATAGAAAGACTTCAAACTCATTTCTCATGATATTTAAAGATGATATAAGCATGATATTACAGCCTTTGCTAAAATCCATGATTTCAAGAAATTTAAGGAAAAACGTTTATCAGATATTGTGTTTTTCTATTTTGGTGTGCGTCATTTTTCCATCACAAAAATGTCTCGGGTCACTCTTTAACATCTTTGTAAAGTTCTCCGAGAGACTACTTTTTGTATTTTTAAAGACGCCTGCCGGAAAGGAATTTTGCCTTTTCTTGGTACGTTCATTTTGGATAGTATTTAATGCACGTCGAAGCTTTCCAAAGCTATTAAGATTGTAGAAGGTCGGTGTTACATCTCGATGAGTGGACACTAAATTTACGTCATTGTGAAAAAAGAAATAAGAACACATTTGTTGCGTGTAAAAATTGTTTTTTTTTCTTTGTTTCTTCCTTGTTGCAGGAGTAACTGGAAATGACATCACTACGTTGCAGAGATGTGGTCACGGTCTATATGGTTTTAGCATCATTAACTGAAAGCGTTGGCTGCGCTAAAATCTTATTTTTAAATGCATTGGGAGAAGGCAGTCACTTTTCTGCAGCTGCTGCCCTCGGTGAAGAGTTGGCTTCTCGAGATCATCTTGTTACATTCCTTGTAAGCATGGAGTTCACACACCTGACGGATACTCTTTCGCCTTCCGCATCCTTTGAATTTATTATTATCGATACTGTCGTCCGTATGTCATCATTCTATGAACAAAAAACTCAAGCTAAATTTGATGGTGTTAACTTAATAATGAATGAGTCATCTGTCTCTGAAGTGAGCGAAGCTCAGTCTAAAGAATGTGCATCAGTTTTCTCTAATGATTTTATTGAAACCCTAATGAACCGTCAATTTGATGTTTTAATTTTCGACCTATGGTGGAAGTGCTGTGCCGCCTTAGGGGCAACGTTAAAAAACAAAAAAGGTAGTTTTACATCCAGCGTCACTCACCCCTGTGTTCTTAGTGAGTGATACGTGCATATGGCTAGCATGTCAACCCTGCATTGGTCAGAGAGCACGGCACAGGCTTCCCAGAAAAAATGAATTTTTACCAAAAAATTCAGAATATATTACTCTCTCACAGTATCCTTGTAGTCGACCCCAAACCTTTCAATGACGCCCTTAATAATATACCCGTGGGCGGTATAAATGGCGCGCCTTCCTACCTGGAGAGTCTAAAGGATGCAGATCTGTTCATCTCGAGCTCCGACCCATTACTTTATCCAGACATGTCGGAAACAGCGGGACACATATCAGCAGCTGGTCCTACGGCAAAGAAGCCAATGACTCTAAATCAGGTGAGGAGTAAAATAAGTCAACACTTAACTTTGTCCCCAGCAGCGCAAACGTCACCAAAGATCATTATCTGCTATATTAATCGTTGCTGGAGTACTTCATTCTTTAAATGAAACGTTCTTCGTACTTATTGAAACATCAATTCTCTGCCCGGTGACATTTTATCGCCTCGGGCACTTAATGAATCACAATCCATGCAAATTTGACGGTCAGCTTTCATTACGATTAATTGATTGTCAGTTCCAGATATAAAGATACACACAAATAGTTACGCAACATTCTCTGTTAGCTAGCAGGTCTTTGTCAAGTTTATGATAGTCGGTAATAATTTTTCCGCCAGCTCGAACGCAACGCAAGCATATATCCCTTGGGGTCGCAGGTCATCTGACATGTAACACTTTCGGATACCAGTTACCCCCCACACCACCTGATCCCATGGGGTGTAAATGTCCAAATAAATAAGAAGCAAAGTCACGCATGTTAAAAGATTTGTCATTTCACTATCACAAAGACACAATGGACATATAACCCAACGGGTTCTTTTCTAAACTGAGAAAATTGTGATTATGCCTTATTGCATGTTCCTTCCTAAACACAATAACACAATATGAGGTCTTATTGATGTGAAGGTGCATATTAGCTTGACGGTAATCAAATGGGCACTGAACCGAAAAGGAACAAATAATTGACTATATATGGTTCATTTCGAACAAAAAATTGTTCATTTTGAGCCGGCACTAGTCAAATATTTAAACCATGTTCAGTGCCCATTTGATCCTTTTCTCATTCAGTTTGAATCGTATATTTTAGTGGGGGCAAAATAAGAAAAATTTACTGCTGTCTTACTGAGTTACGTTAATAAGCATTTTGGTGTGTGTTCCTTTTTTAGAACCTGGAAACGTTGATGTAGTCGTCAAACGATCAAGGCGTTAATTGTCTATTCTTTTGGAACGTACCTAACTAACCTACCGAATAAATTTGTTTCCATATTTTCTGAAGTTTTTGCAAAGCTCCCTCAAAAATAATCTGGCAGTGGAAAGGACAGGACAATCCGTCCAATATTTCACAAAATGTACGAATGGTGAAATGACTTCCGCAGAATGATCTATTAGGTATTGTAATATATTTTCCTTTTCCTTTATCACTGATGTAATAATGATATTAATTCCGATTAACATCTTTGTTCATTGTGTTACACGATAGTATCACAACAACTAGAGTAGCCTTTAGCCCAGACCACACTACAGCGATATCGGATAGGATTACTCTCCGATTTAAGTGAGTTTTAGTTCAAATCTCCTCCATCCATTGACGGAAAGAACTGAAAATTTGCCATCTTGTGTAAATGTATGATCGGTACTAGAGGACGACGGGAATGAAATGTAAACTAATTATTTACGTGATGTCACATAGACAAATAGGTTTTATCGGACTACGCGTATCCGATAAAAGCTTTCTGCGGGTGTGACGTCACGGAATAATTAGTATAAATTACATTTTCGTAGTCCCGCAATACAAATCATAACCACAAGATGATATTTTTTTGTTTCTTTTTCACCAAAGATGGAGGAGATATGAAGTAAACCTCAGAAAAATCGGAGCGAAATCCAATCCGATATCACTGTAGTGTGACCTGGTCTTTTCCTTTCCCTGTATTCATTCCGTAGGTTTGGAGTAACAAAGAGTGGGGGTGGAGCATAAGCGTATGATCCATCTCCTATTGCAGCTAAACTTTTAAAAAAATATTTGCGATTAACTTAGCTCTTTGCAATACCTTGTTGTCATTTGACGTGCCCATTTATTTACTTGAATTAAGAAGAGCACCTGAATTTGACAGCAGACATTTTCCTCAATTATCCGAAATTTGAAACACACCATTCTTATATTGTTCAACCAAATAATCGAGTGCGGGCATTAAAATTTATGTCAATTTATATGCTAATGGTTAAAAATTAGTCATGGTGCTATATCGTCCAAGGACAGTGGTTAATAAAATCTTTAATTTACCCTACCCCCCCCCCCCCAATGATTTAGCAGCTGGAAAATACTGAAAAGTTAACAAATATCCGCAGATTGAGGTGAGTAATCATGAAATAGTGTTAGGAATATTCAAAGGAAAAGCATTATGGAAAGATAATGTATGGACCTTAAACTTAGATGCCGGATTAGTCGTAATGAAACCACTCCGCAGATATCAAATTTTCTTATGGTATGGTGCATTACAAGAAAGGGGGGAGATCATTCGACCAAGAGATATGATTGTAATATACAATTTACAAGACAATGATTTGTACAAAGTGAATTAATTTTTACTGTGTGTTTTGTTCCATGTTAGGAAATAATAAAACAAGACTAATGATTTACCATGGCGGTAACAATGGTTTACATGAAGCTATCTTTCATGCGGTGCCGATTCTTGGGATACCGCTTGAAGGAGACCAATACGATGCGGTGCCGATTCTTGTGAAGGAGACCAATACGACGTGGCGGAAAAGATTGTGGAAAAAGAGATCGGCCTGAGACTGGACGTCACTTCTGTAACTGTGGGGTCAATGTACAACACCATACGCCACCTTTTAAGAGATGAGAAGTAAGTGTACACATAGCTCTTTAAATTGGTACATGAACTGATTTCCCTTTACCTCAATTAGTAATTCATTTTATATAGGACGAGTTCAGTGGTATGAATTTCACATAAAGCGTCCTTATGACGGGCTCCTAAATTGTTGGCGAGCAGAACTCATCCATGCTGAAAAAATCCTGATTCTTAGCACTTTTTTTCACAGAATATCGGCCACCCGTCTTTCTTTTTAATAAGGTTTTCAACTTTTAGTGTTTTATTCTAAATCACATTCCATTCTGGATCGTGTAAGCTATCCAGACTTCTCTCCTTCAGACTGTCTAGTCGGTTCCAAGAACACTGTGAAAATAAAATTTGATCATTTATTAGGTCGTCTCGAGTATTCAATTTGAAGCAACAGGACTATATCTTTACAAAACCCGTCAGAAATGTTGCCAGAAATCATATCTTAAAGCATTACACACGGAAGCGGTTGGGCTGGCCACGTAGGGTCTTCATTCATAAAATTTCAACGCTACCACTCTAGCTGCAGATCCAGTAGTATGTATTTGAAACTTAACATTCACAGCAATATTATGAATTGAGGGTCCTGGCAAATGTTGTGACAAAGGATTTCAAAGTAAATCAAACAAATTTGTTAAATCTATTGACCGTTCCAGAAGCGTGTCCAAGGAGGCAGTGGCGTACGAAGGGGCATTGCGGGCATTGGGCCATGCCCCCCCCCCTCACGGATGTCTTTTTTTACATCCCAATAATGCGTTGCCCTACTTAGTAAGTTTAACACAGATTTTTCTTCAAAAGGTAGCATATGTGGCACCAAATTGCATGTAAGGACACCTAGTTTCTCAACAATTTTCAAAGGGGAAGGAGTGTCTCCAAAAGGCCAATTTTTTTGTTCTTCCTAAAAATAGGCAAATTTTGTCAAATTCCAAATTTTACTTGAAAAGGTAGACTCTGTAACTCCCTGGTGGTACCCATTGCCCGAAGAGACACCTACCCTTTTAAGAATTCTTAAAGGGAAGGGCTCATCCCTTAGACTCTTTATCCGGCCGGCATTGACGTACGTGACGGGGGCATGGAAGCGGAGGGTTCAGGTCCGGGGAGAAATAGTTTGCAATTTATCATGTAAGACATGTTATGAGGTTAAATCGTTAACAGTCGCGAGTTCTAGCAGTCACAGACAATTTCTTCAATTCAGCGGATCTTGACTTTAGTCAAGAGTCACAATAGGGAAGCATTAGCGTATTTTCAGTATCGTTGTATAGTTTCCCCGAAAAGAATAAAGACCATTTATATAATAGTGTTAGAACATTTTATGTGGTAATATTCTGATCACATAGCTTGCTGCTGATTTTTCTGTTATTGCAAGCAAAAGCTAAACTTAAAAATTGTCTAGATTCTCTTTCACATGGAAACGCAATTTTCGGCCATCTGAGGGGTCGCAATTTTTCAAAAATTTCTGTACGCTCCGAGCCAACTAAATGGTGCGCTCCGCTTTGATAATATTTTGGGCAAAATAACATTTTTCGGACCAAAGTATTGTTTTAATAAGTGTATGATCTCTCACTCTTCTCCCAGGCTGGCGACCACTCAACGTACTGCACCCCCCCCCCCCCTTCGGAGAAATCCTGCGTACGCCACTGCAAGGAGGTAATTGTTCCGACCCCAACAAAAATACTCAAAAACCAGCAGCAATAACTTCTAGGAGAATATTGAAAAGGGCTATTTTAGGCCGGGCCCCATCCTTCCTTTCCAAACAAGGAAAACACGAAAAGAAGAACCCCATATAATATTCAGTCAGGGTGAATGACTAGGAACGTGGCTTTACCGCCGCCCTATCTCTTCGCCACAACAACAAGAATATTGCAAATAGTTGCCATTATACCACTACATTTTTCGAACTATGTTCGCACAATATAACAGTCGAATGTTATGCTTCCTTGACAATAATGCAATAATTGTGAACGGTCGATGCATTGTGATCTGTGTTTCAGTTTACAACGTTGGTTCAATGTAAGAAAGAGATGCCCAAACATTGGGACACCTTACTAAATCAAGTGTTTTGAGGTCGGGGGTATCTGCAAGCTTTGATGGAACAGGGAGGTCTATATGGGGGTAGCCTCAAATTCTCTGCAGACTTTTTACTATCATGTCCCTCTGTTAAAATGACCAATGCGATCATCTATGCGCGTTCGTGTATTCCATTTATCGATGAAATTTATAATTCGGGTTAAAATTGAATAATATTAGGATAAAAAACAGCATAATAAGATTAACGGTCAACATAAAAATTCTACATGCAGGACCTACGAAAACTGAAAAATGGCACATCGAAATGATTGCAAACCGGTACGGTATCAGTTTTAGGGGACTGCGATCATATATAATCATCTGATCATGGCGAAGAACTTAAAAATCATCTTACGATTTTCTAAAATGTTTATAATGAAGAATTGAATTCCGTGAAATCGTTGATCTCTAATTTGTTGAAAGAACATGACAGACAGCTTTTCTTAGCGGCCTTGTACAGTATAGCCAAATGTCTTTTTTCTTCAAACTTCAAATGGCAAAAAATATTATCTTTTGAAGACCTTGAAGTGTTTCCTATACTACAGTGACGAATGGAATGAAAAAATGAAAGCAAAATTCATGGAATCTGAGTTTTATGAGTAAAACATGTATACAATATGTATTGGCAGCGCTTCGGGCGCAAAAAGGGATATTTTCCCCAAATTTTGGCCTTTCCCTACCCCACTTGCACCCCCCACTTAGTTCAATTAAGAGTTGGGTTAAAAAAAAAAATATATAGTAAATTTTGTCACAGACTTACTTTTCCATTGTCTTTGATATGCTTAAAACCTCATAGCTCCGGGGGGCTTCGACCCCTCGAACTCCACCCACGCTTGGAGCTTGGTTTCGCGTTGCGTCCGAAAATGTTTGCCCTCAATATAATCCTTTGCCCTTAGTTTACTCCCCCCCCCCCTACCATGTTGACATTCAGAGGCGCCACTGACAATATGGTGACAATCTCAGCGGTTAACATATTTTTTTCAAGTAATTTATTGTAGACAAATCCAGTCAGTCAATACGGGGATCAAAATCCGTCTGAGTCTTTTTTTTTATTTTCATCCAGCGTGAGATGCAAACCTCTACAGAGACAATTTCACAGCGTATGCTCCAGCACTAGCATGCACCACTAAAGAGACTATTTCACAGTGTATGCTCCAACACTAGCATGCACCACTAAAGAGACTATTTCACAGTGTATGCTCCAACACTAGCATGCACCACTAAAGTGACTATTTCACAGTGCATGCTCCAACACTAGCATGCACCACTAAAGAGACTATTTCCGAGTGTATGCTCCAACACTAGCATGCATTGTTTTCGAGATACGCTGATAAATGAGAATGTGGGTAACAATGTCCATATGCATTTGCAATGGGCTATTGTAAATGTCCTCTTTCGTTTACAGATACCAAGCAAACATAAAGTTGTCTACACTTTTGCGGGACCGCCCTCAGTCTCCGAGACAAAAGGCAGCATACTGGATAGAACATGTATTAAAGTATGGTTCGAAACATTTCCGTTCTTCGTCAAGAGAGTTAAATCGTTGGCAGCGAAATTCAACAGATGTTTACGTATTTATTCTAGTGACTCTTTGCTTGAGTCTTACTGGAAGTTTTGTAATCATGAAAAAACCATTTAACCATTTTATTTGGGCGCAGAAAGGGAAAGTAGAGTAGAGGCGTCGGTTTTCACGTCAAGTGTAAAATTCAGATCTATTCAAATACAGGAAAGGAGTATTCATACAAGATATTACTTATTGTCCTATATGATTGAATATTTTTTTCACTGAACCAGCATTCTGATTAACATGAGCATATCTATTAGATTCGAATTTCAGTAGAAAATATTCGGACCCTGGTACTGATCTCATTACCCTTACACCTGACATCCCACTGTTTTCTTGACACACAGATGCTCTCTGATTTGAGTTCGTGTATGGTCGGTCTCTTTACCGGGTGCCGGTGTGTACGACATAGTTCTAGTTCCATTTAAAGCAACGGGGTAAGGAAAAACATTCTAATGCCCCGCATCTGTAGAAAGGGCGTGAGGAAGATTTGGGGAAATATGCATAGACCCATACTACGGTATCATGTAAAGTTGATCAATGTCACATGTTATTATTTTTGATGGTACGTTGTTTGTTTAAGGCATTGCAGGTTTAAAATCATTAAAACTCGGCAATTGGCAAAAGCAATCCTGTTGACAGAGATTTCACAACTATTGTGTAATACCCCATTTCCATATATACTAGACAGCGCACACAGTACTTAGTCTCCCTAGTTTTCCAACCGCTTTGTTATTCGTCAATTACCCGTTGTCTGTATATCACATTCAACCAGTCACGATCCTTTATTCCATTATGGTAGACTTCCCTTTCGAGAAACTGACTCATTACCTATTCGCAGTCTTGTACACGCATTCTGAAACACTGTGGTCAATGGTGGGGATCTGTATCAGACACGGGGAAAGGGAGCATTTTCACAAATTTAGGACAAGCAGGTAACCATGAACTCGGATTTGTTGTTAGATTCATCCATGATCATTGTTTTCTCATTTCTGTGATCTTTGAACATGAAATTGGTTAGTCATAATAACAAATAAAACCAAGCAATAAATCGTTCACACAAACTTCTTTATTCTCCGCTGTTTTGCGTTTTTGTTCCTCTTATTGTTTAAAGGGACTCCCTGAGTTGATATTGATAAATTAATGAAAGTGTGAAAGGGTTACCACCATGTGCCAATGCATTGACTCCACTATCACAACGAGGACCTGAACTTGGCAACACACCTGCTTACCGAGGATTTTTTGGCGTCCGAGGACCAAAAAAGACGTCCAAGAAAAGAAATGCGTTTAAACGTTGTTAAAGAGTCCACTCTTTCCCCGATGTACATTTGGAGACATCCCCGGAAAGGCTTCAAAGTGTGACCTTAAAAAGGACACAGGCAATTAATTCCATTATTTTTCCGAGGACGTGGACTTTGATAACACACTTGTCTTCAGAGGACTAACACACCTACCGAGGACCTGCACACAGTGTATTTACCGACTTATTTTTGTGGGATAAGTTGGGTCCTCGGTCAGTACTGTACGGTCTGTATGGATGTTCCTAGTTAGCATGATAATAAGCCAAGTTTCATTAGGAATAATTATGGAAAAGTGAAAATTTTGAAATTTGTGGTGTCCTGATTTGTACCTTTTCTGTGCATAAATTAAAAAAGTGTCTGGTCACAAGTTTTTGAAAACCGAATTGAATCATTCAGTACTCACTCATGCTAGTCAACGCATTCTTGCTAGGGTGTTGTTAAACCTTCATTTAAACATACATTTTCAACACTCTGAAGCGGCACGTTTACCAATTAAAAACTTATTTCGTTACAGCTTATAAACACGGTTTAATTCTTTAAATGTCAAGTTATTAGACAACACACTTTTAGCAATCAAACGCGTTTTAGAGGGAAATTTCCAGAAATAAAACACCACCGTGAAATCATCAATTAAACGTGTTTTTAACTTGGGAGCAAACGAGCGTATAAAACTTTTCACTCCTAAAATCTTGTTCATACAAATTGTAGAACAATGTGTACACGTAATTGAAGGATAATTTAATTGACAACAAAAGCAGCCTAGTCTAGGACTCCGGTAAATTTATAATAAATACTTAATTGTAATAGGCCTAGCGGAGCCCAACGCAACTACACTCGTAAAGTAAAACTGGGTGAAATTCTTCCGAAATCCTAAATGCTTACATTGAGCGTGTTTCACCCAAATTGAGCTCGAAACATAGCGGTATTTCAATTAATTAGTGTTGTTGTTAATCCTGTTTCAGGTGATGTTTGCGGGTACCAAGAAACTTTTCGGGCTCCAAGATCGGTTGACTGTTTCATTTTACAAAGGTCTCACTTACTCGCCGCCTACGTTTCAGGGCGGATATGAGTCTCATTTAAAGAAAAGATTATACGCAGCCGCTCTGGACACCATAACTGTCCTTGGCAATTCCTAAAGAGGCAATTAGAATTTGTTTAACAAGTTTGTCACGATTTTAATTGTCTACCAATAATCTTACATTGCTTTATGACAAACGAAAAAAATATATGTCATAATAGTATGGCGTTGTGACTGGCCACCATATGGATGAGACTGTCTAGTGTTGCATCGAAGTAGCACCTTGTTACTCCAGCAAAGTTATAAAGTTCCCACTTAACACCCATACCCAACAGGACTAACCTTCTCCTCACTTGAAAGACCTCTTTAATGTTGGTTAATGCTGGTAAATAATCAGTCAAGAAGGTAAATAAAAAAAAAAAAAAAAAATGAAAAAGGAGAGAAACAAGCGTTGGAAAAAAAGCGCTGTCAAACCCTGATTGCTCCTTTAATATTAGGAAAATTTCGTTGAGATTGGAAGAAATCTTTGAATAATTTGCAGTCCAGTTTTCCAATGTAGTATCAGCTTCTTAGCTGTGAAATAAGGAGTATTGATATTATGGCAAAGTGGGGGATTGGATGACTTTTCAGTGAATGCAAAATGTATAACGAATTCCAGTCCCCTCAACAAAACTGCTATTCCAAACCATACTGTAAACAGGCAACCATATACAATACAGGTATTGTTCCTAATAGCACATTGATACAAGAACTAAAGACCTGTGATCACATACACGTGCGTTATAGATTATTGCCGTATGGTTAAGTAATTTGAGATAACTTGTGTTGGGGCTAGAAGTTGTCTGTCCTTAGAAGAGTTAATATTTTACATATATGAGGGTAAAGCGCAATACTAAGTAGAAAGGTTTTTTTTTTCAAATCCATTAGCCTGGGGAAGTTTTCAATGCCGTTTGCAATGACGACAAGTCTTTTGATTATATTTTATACTCGAGAAGCTTAAATACTTTCTTTAATCAGAGACAAGAATTCATTTCATTTGAAACATGGAAGTATCACTTTTCCCTTTCTGTCACCTTAGCCGACACGTTGATTTGTCAAAACATCAATCAAAATAAGCCTGATTTCACAATAATGTCATCATACACTGTTTGTCCTTGCCATATCTCCATCCAAAATTTCTCTTAAGACCTAGGCTTATATGAACATCAGAACACCTCCAAAATGCCACATATTGCGTATTATGTGAACATTTACTTAATTGAAGGTGAGGCTCCTAAGTGGTTTGCATAGGTAGGAATATGGGATTATCCAGGAATTCCTCACTTAAGGCAATGATACGTAAGTAACATTACGTGCCATCTCCGACCTTGAAAAAGTTAACGAAAAAAATTAAAAATTCAGTTTTAATATGTTCTTGTAGATTCCGAAAGCATAAAAACAGTCATGGCTTGTTGGGTATTCCCCAAAGTTTTTAATGTTTGATCCTCCTATTTCAATAAATTGCTAAAACCACTGTCGGTTAAATATCACCTTGAAAAATGTCTCGTGGATTAAGTAAACAGTTACTCTGGTTAATGTTAGATGTTTTCGGTTATAAAGATTTCTGTCGATCACACTCATCTGCCATTTTATCTGAGGACCAAACAACTAACTTTCTCTTAATGTCAAATAGTAGGTGGTACGTAATTTGACTGAAAAGATCATGTTGCCTTACAGAATCTTCTTCTTTCTCGTCACCATTGGAATAAATAGTGCCACCAAGATGTGTAAAAGGCATTACCCTGTTTACGACCGATGTGAGAACCCTTTTCCTTCAGGTTGCTGTACTCTAGGAACAAGTTTTGTTTGCAGTGGCATGGATCTCAAAAATGTCGACGACTTCGCAAATGAAATTCCACAGACGATTTCCGTTTTAACCATTGCCAATACAAACATGTCCTTCATCAATGTTGGAGATTGGAAATTTTTAGCTAATTTAACTTATTTGACACACCTAGCATTCACAAATAACAGGATATCGAATCTTTCGGACCTTGAATCTATATATTTTAAAAAACTTGACAACCTTAGATACCTATCCTTAATTTTCGGGGAATTGCAGTTATTTCCAGTGGAAAAAATTGCAAATTTGAAGTCACTGCGGTACCTTGATTTACGCTGTAACGAGTTGAAAAGCGTTGGAGACGACCACTGGAACTTCCCTATGCTTGATGAATTGATTCTGAGCTACAACCATTTAACAGATGTGAGAGTAGGGCAGTTGAAAGGATTGAAAAACCTGACGAAGCTGGCTTTAACTCACAACAAAATATCTTACTTTTCCCTCAAAGTTTTGGAATCCATGCCTAAGCTCATGTATTTGCGATTATCATTCAATCGATTGACTCATGTTAGCGATTATATCCAGAGTCACTCAAATTTACGTGGTTTGGCGCTGTGTTGCAATTTCTTCGTAAGTCTCGAATCTCTTATCTTCAATGAATTGGAATCTTTACTCTATATTAATTACTACAATAACAATATAAAAGAGCCAAAACGTGGACAGTCTTACACCTCTTTTTCACCAGTTGTTGAAATATCATTGAAACGCAACTCCATTGAGGTGCTTTCTTCCCACTTTTTTGATACCTTTCCACTTTTGGTGAAAATCAATGTAGCCAAAAATAATATCCGACATATTGAAGAAAACACTTTCCAAAGTGTACCCAACCTGTCGTCCGTCGATTTGGGATTCAATAAAATCCATACAATTCCAGGACAACTGTTTCAGAATCTTCACAACCTTGCTATGATAGAACTACAATTTAACAAGATTCAGACCATCCATCAATTCACTTTGGACCATCTCGCATTAAACGTGGAACTGTATACCCGTGGTAACCCTATTGCATGCGATTGTCAAGTTGTACCTTTGTTGGAATGGTTAAGAGATTCGGGTATGCCGGTCGTATATTTTCCCCATTGCCAGTCTCCAGAAAACGTAAAGGACCAGAATATACATTATGTCAAACTGCCCATAGTTTGTCCATCAAACAGATCATTCTCTACTATTGTAATCGAAACGTTGCATACTACCAGCCCACCAAACAATACTGAAACTTTCCACGTGGCACTGATTCCTGGGGCATCTCTTGTGATACTCATATGCTTTCTCTCCCTGTGCTTAAGCATCATAAGTTGGATATCATGAAACGAATGACTACAGCATCATTTGTAAGTTGAAGAGGGCGTAAAAGTACATTTCAAGAAGGTTTTTTGTTGGGACCATAAGACACCCAGTCGAAATAAAAGATATATGGTCTGTGCATATTTTAGCTTTGTATCCGTTTAAAAGTAAGGGTACATGCTTCAAGTTGGCTTTATACAACTACTGATAATAAAATTGGTAGATTAGGATGAAGTAAGGAAAACTGGTATCAACCTGCGTAACGTTGTTTTAATTTATGTAAACTGATGGTTCACTTCTGATAGGCTTAAATATTTTGCGGAAGTATTTATCGAAAAGAATGCTCCAAGCAAAAATGTTCCCCTGCCTCTCTAGTCACCCATGATGCACCAGTACTGTAAGCGACATGTCGCATGAGTTTCTTCATTTTTAAAGTTATCAGTAGGGTGTTTGTTCGATGTTGTATTATTTCGGTTGTAATACCTCCTCAAACCGCGTGTTTGGTCTCACACGGAAGGCCCGGGTTCGATTCCCAGGCATTTTCATACCCCAAAAACAATAAAGATGGAACCTACTGCCGTTGTTCGTGATGCTTTGCATAAGCAATGGAGTAGGGAAACGAAGCCAGCGAGTCGCACATGGTAAAAAGGCCATGGTGTTGTCGACTTTAGACGATAGGTTGGAACCTGGACGTTAAAACTCTATCTAACTAACTAATGTACATCACTAACTAATATACATCTATTGTCTCAAACGTCAAATGAATGTTATGTATCAACACATTTCAGTGCCATAATTTTGTAGTGACGTCCTCTCTCTAAAGAGAGGGCAATGTAAATTCTGCAACTGTACAAACAAAAAAAGAAAAAAAATAGTTTCGAAAATGGATAGAACTCAAAACATTGAAGCAGAAACGCACTTCAGAATGTAAAATTGCACTGGGGTGGGTAAAACTTGCTTGTCATATTACGCAGTGTGTAATATTTAAGGTACAGTTACAGCTCTCGAGAGGGAAGGTCCGGCGGACCGAAGGTTTTTAATAACCATCGAATAATGTTAATCTAGTTTTATTGCGTCTTTGTGTCTTGATAATTTAAAAAAGAAAAAAAATGTTCATGTAAACATTTTGTGCACAAGTTGGTTAAATGTCTCTGTGAATTTATATATTGTTATTATGTTTGAATGAATTCAGCGTTACTTCAGCGATAATATGAACATGAAATAATTTGTGTTTAAAGAGAATTTTACCTAGTTTACGTTATAAAAAATGTGTAACATGATTTTCGTGCTTTACTAACTGTAATGTTTGAACATTCATAGCGCACTGTTTAACAGCCGAAGTTTATACCAATGCTGTTTAAAATATCTCGCTTGGATTTCAATTTCATTTTTATGTTACTATCATGTATTCGGACTGACCTTTGGCAGAAACAGTAATTTCGTAAATTTGTTTTAATACTGCCACATAAACTACAATTTGTCTAGTTGACCTCATTCATTAACTTATTCGACGTTATTGTGGATGTCAATCAATAAAGCTAGTACACTGAATAACGACGAATATAAGAGTATTCAACCAGTAATAGGAAAGTAAGCGTTTGTGAGACTTTTTAATGAATCCTTAGTTTACTTACGATGGGAAACAGTACCATGAAAGAGAGGTAACTTGGAGAATATTCAAACAAATGATAACTAATTAATAAATATTCTACCTTTCTGTAACAACTGACGGATTTTCCCCCCAAAATTTTGCATGTAAATTCGCACCTTCGTTACCTCTGATTCAATATCCACCAGCCATATTTTTGGTTTTCTCGTTGTTTTAAACGACAGTAAATGCCTCTTACAGCAAGTACAACGACATTCATTCAAAACGAACAACCTAGATGTATACTGTGCCTGTGTTATGCCGGTGGTTGCTTTTGGGCACCTTAGCGAAATAGGAAAACTAAACCACCACAATTCTACAAAGAAAGGTTCTGGTTAAACTGCAATTAGAATGATGGTTCCTTGGCGGTAGCGGGTTTTTTTTTTTCTTTTTTAAACAGCAGAATGTACGGATTGCTAGTGAATTCAACAACTGCTTCTTTGGTTTAGACCCTGGAACAAAACAAAAACGTTATAAACATGTGATGCCACTGGAATACTGAGTACTTGTAGCTGACTAAAATGTGGTGCACCTAAACAAGTTTCCCGCTGTCAGTAAAAAGCCACATATTCGATACAGCACAGGCATGCATTTGTTGATGTAAAAACTATACTGATATTTTTGATAGCTTATAATTTTAAACAAGTTTAGATAAAAACTGTTAAACAAAAAAGTTTTGTAATTTGAATCGTCAGAAAGATACTATTATGGCATTGGAAATTGTTGTAAATGTAACCTTCATATAGGGTACACCCCATCTTATTAATCGCAACACGTCTTCCACTTGTTGTTATGAGCCGTAAGGTCAAAGTTACTAGAACCGTCATGTCCACATTTTTACAGACCTTTTCACGGGTATCACCAAAGTTTGTCTGAAAATACATTTCAAAGCTCTTAATAAGCGGAAAAAATAGGCAGAATTATTTAGATTTTAAAAAGTAAAGCTCAATAGAATCATGTTAACCGTACCAGCATAATTAGGTAGTTCCATTTTGCTGGGAAGGACGTTCTAAGGGCTGGCAATTCTCACACATTGAGCTTGAGAAGCGGGCTCGCGGAGTTATCTAAAGCTTGTACAAAGAACATCGTTTTCCATCTTGTGAAAAAAACGTTCACTAAAGACAGCAAGGAGAGCAAGAGATGGTCTGGTTTTAAAAGGTCAGAACTAGGATCTATCGCTTTTTAACTATTCAATTTTCTCGCTTATTTGTACCATAGATCGTTGTACACCTGATTCTATCTAGATTCCCTCGCTTTCACTGAATGTGAGGGTTTGAAATTCGTATAGACAGTAAATGAAGACGAATTAAAGCTGATAGACCCCAGTCTCCTGACTGCCAACAGTCACTAAAAGAAGGGCCAGTCGGCTTTCTTATGAACATGCGACAATTCCGACCGCTGTCTTTTCTGGGTATATTCCACCCAATCATTTCTGAAACATAATTTCAACACCAATCTGACTGTCTGATTATACTCAAATCCATGAATTTAATAATTCACGCAATAAAATCTGCGGCCGCTGCCAGAGCTTTCACAGGGTCCCTCATGGACTTTTGCAGAGCTCAAAGAGAGTATATTCGTAACTTTTTTAGGGGTCACTTAAACAGACTCAGTGTGTTTTCAAACATAATAAATTATGACCATCGATGCACTATTGCATGGTTGAAAGTTCCAGGAACATGAAATATATGAAAATGGCATTTCTGGGATCGGAAGCTCTTTATGTACCATTTCATGCAATCTAGAGGTTATTTCCATCAAAAAGAAAAGTCCCTGTAGCTGGACATTTTGCGCGAACGCGGTCCGTTAGTTTCCACTCTCGGTTGTTGCCGCCTGTTACTTTCCGCCCCTAAAAATCTTGGCACGGAAAGTTATGTTTGAACTTGCATGTCTTAAATATAACTTTTAATTTTAAAATTTCAAACCCAAGTACAAGGCAACAATGAAATTCGTGGATTGACCTAAAACTTTCTCACTTTTTCAGCATCCTCAACGACAAGGATGACTTATATGATCTTTTTTAAAAACGTCAAGTATAGTCACGGGCTTCTAATTTTTTACGTATAAGTATTCCGTGGGTATATAGGCAGGCTTATGCTGAATGTGTGAGCAATTATTCCCAGCACTGAATATTGTATACTTTACGTAAGTACGTATTAGTAAAGTCTACAGTGAGAAGATTGCTTAGTAAAAAGTCAGCATGGCAGTAACGAGTGCCTCACTGAATAGTGAAAGACATCGATGAAGTTTGAAACTTAAAGGAAAAGTTGATGAAATCTTCATTTGGCACAAGTACCGTTGATATCACACTCCATTCCATTAATTCTCGTCCCAATAAATTGTTTTCTGCTTTAAATGAAAGGGGCGGAAAACACCGTTTTTGAGGGGCGGAAAAACGAGGACGGAAACTAACTCAACGGTCGCGCTTCTCGTCAGTCGTCCAACCGAATTTCACTCATAAAAGGAAGGGTCGTTTTTCGGTTCTTGGTATTAATTTACGACACGACTTCACATACGAGCTTATTTCCCAATGATTAGCTAGTAACTTTACCGTACCAGTTCATCCAATGGTAACAGCACAACTTATCTGGTAGACCTAATTTTCTTATCATTTTGCGATTTTTCCATTTTTTTTAGCGGTGAATATTTTACTGCAGAAAGCCTAATAGAAATACCCTTAGCAAAACCCTTCCGTACAGCCTAGGAAATGTCATTTCCGGATGTTTGGGGTCGCCATTTTTAAATTTTTAAAATTTCCTGTACACGCTCCGCGCCAACCGATGGTACTGATTAGTAAATTACCTCCTACTTGATCCAGAAAGGTCCTTGCAACTGCGGGGATGTTCTCAGACTGTGTCCTTGTATACGTTTTCTTAAATCCCAGCGGATTAACTAACTTTGCAATCAAGCTTTAGCCTGTATTTTTTTTACTGTGTTTTACTTACGTTAATCAAATCATACTGTTTATTTTGAAGTCCTTGGACAGGGCCAAAAATATATATTATATATATTTGTGACGCTTTATAATATTATACTAGAATAAAAAATATATTATTTCACAAACGATATAATTGTGGTTTTAAAAGGGACTTTTATTTATTGATGATTATAAAAAAAAAAGAACTGGAAGATCTCTTTTCAAGTTTATTTTTTTCAATTGTTCAATTTCTTAAACTGAAACACTCAAAAAATGCTTCACAAATTGTCCTCGAACCATGTTCCTAAGTCGCGAACATGATTGCAACCATGAAGTTAAACAGATAAAAGGCAACCTCTTAGGTCATGAGGAAAAAGAAATGACATTGTAGACAAACGTTGTAACTGAGGTTCCATCCATAATAAATTGAATTCCATCAAAAGAAGAAATGAGAGGTATATTACAATTCATTACAAATAGCTCGTTCAGACTATTTAAATAATTACCCATTTACATGCTCTCTCACTCTACCTTTGTGTATATCATTAACAGAAACCTCGCTATCTGGGGTTACACAGAAATGAAAAAAAAAGGAGATTAGAGGAGATCAGAAGTAATCGTTTCAAGGGACTGGAAAATTTTTCATCTATTGTTTCACTGCAGTATCGTCCTTGTAGTTAATTTCCGGTGCGGTGTTTCTATGTATTCCTGAAAAGGGGAACTTAATGCCATTAAGTGCGGGTTATGTACGGAATTGTCAATCCCGAACAAAACTACCCATGATGAACTGTACATCAAAACGGTAGCAACTTAATATACACCTTGTTTCTGGTGGCAAATTGAGGGAAGAGCTGAGTTCTCTCTCAATTAAAAAAAAAAAACCTTAAAGAATGCTGTAATCGCCAACAAACATAAATGTACGGTAGAATTTAGTGACTTCAATAAATTACGAAGATAACGTGTGATGGGGGTAGCAGTTACATGTCCCTTCAAGAGGTAATTCTCACATATTTCAGGCAAGGGCTCAGTAGCCTGAGAACGACTTTTCCAAATCCATTAGGAAAGTTTACGATGAAATACACTTTGCCAACAAGTCTCGTTTATTAGTTTACTCGAGAAGCTAAAGTGGTTTGTCCAAACAAACAAAAGAATTTCATTTCATACAACGGAATATTACGTTTCCCTTTCCGTCTCTTAGATGTCGCATTGATTAAAAAGAAAAAACTAAAGAAAATAATACTTAAATGCCATGTATTGAGTCTTAGGTAAGCATTGACTTAATTGAAGGTGAGGCTCCTAAGTGGTTTACATAGGGGGCAAAATTACCCATAAAATCCTTATTTAAGGCAATGATGTGTGCTAAGTAACACTAAGTGTAATTTTAAACCTTGAAAATGTTATCAAAAATATTTAAAATTCAGTTTCTTGTAGATCCTGAAAAACGTTAAAGCAACAGTGGCTTGTTTGGTATTCCGCAAAGTTTTCAAAAATTGACGAGATGATTTTCCTATTTCATCAAATTATTAATATCATTGCCTGGTGACTGTCACTTTACGTCTTAAATAAATGGATGAATGTCACTTAAAATGTCTGGTGGATAAAGTAAACAGTAACTCCGAATAATATTAGATGTTTCCGGTTTTAAAGATTTCTGTCGATTACACCATTTCCTATTTTAGCTGACAACGATTTTTTTAGAGGCAAACAACTAACTTTCTCTAAATGTCGAATAGAAGGTGGTACGTAATTTGACTGAAAAAGATCTTGTTACCTTACAACATCTTCTTCGTTCCCCTTGTAATTGGAAAAAGTATTGCCACCGAAGTATGTGACAGGCGCCATCCCGTTTACGACAGATATAAGAACCCTTTTCCCTCTGGTTGTTGTATTCCAGGATCTATTTTCGTTTTACGGCATGGGAGTCAGAAATGTTAACGCTTTCCCAAATGAAATTCGGCTGAAGACCTCCGTTTTAACCATTGCCAATACAAACATGGCGTTCATCAGTGATGGCGATTGGAAGTTTTTATCTAAATTAACTAATTTGACACACTATGATAACAGGATAGCTGTATTTTTGAATCTAAAATCTATTACTGCAACAAGTTTGATGAACTAAGATACTTTTCTGTAGATATTGGGGACTTGCAATCATTTCCAGTAGAGAACATAACATACTTGCTGTGAGCAAAGGAAGAAGTTTCTCTTCATTTCTAGCCTCTACATGGTTTCATTTTTAACTCTGCTAAATATATCAGTTGACTAGTTCTGTCGTGCTAGGCATATGCCTGTCAAAATTTGATCTGGTGCTCAATTATTTGGCATTTATCTAAAGCCTTGCTTAAAATGTGATTACTATTAGCGGAGAAAATTTCTTTATGATACAATCATTTTTGTCGCAAATAAATGCATGGTTTTTTCAGCGGCATTCGAAGTGTGGCAGGCGGAGAGAGGAAGGTTTAAGAGGTGAGGCTTCCCCTCTCCTTTTCGGGGGGGGGGGGGGGGTAAAGCCACATCAAATTCAGCTATTTAACAACTCCACCCGAAGATGATTCAACGCGAGTGGCAGCAGACTCTGTAGGACGAGAAACCTATTTTAGTGGTAAGCATAATGTCAATTGAAAGGAGATCCGGTGAAAGATCCCTGAGAAACTTGGAGAAAAAGGATAAAAAAAAACAGGTAAAAATCCACTTAAATCGAATGGGATTTGCGTCTATACATATGTTAATAATGTGGTGCATAGTAGCTGGAATAAACCGTTTCAGCTGTCAAGCCTTCAAGGTGAAACATGGTCCGCATTTGTAACCCTCTACTCAGAGTGTCAGAAACTAGGAACAGTCAAGTGGTGGCGCTATACTCTCCTTCAGCTTTGATATTATAAATACACGTTAACTCCATCTAAACTTAAAGATCAAGACTTTTTAGGCCCTTTTGAGGTGACATGCACTCTTGTTTGTTTATTGCCATCATAACATCCACCTGAATTGTTACGATGACCGTAGTCATGACGAGTTGTTTAAAATTCTTTTAGGCGTTTCGAATTGTTTGGAGGCCAAGAGCAGGGGGTCGGGACTCCTTCGAATATCCCTGAATCAGCGACTAAACAGGACGCATACTGTGATAATCAGCCAGTTGCATGGTGCGCAATACAGTCACTGAAGGATCTGGCCTTTTACCCCCTGTGTACATGCGAGAATCGACGCGGGGCAATGTTCTCGCACAAAAAATATGTCGCAACATTTATTAAAACGCCGATGAAAATTCAGGGTGATGATAAAGGAATGCTTGAAAGGAAGGAAACGAGAAGAAGAAGAAGAAGAAGAAGAAGAAGAAGAAGAAGAAGAAGAAGAAGAAGAAGAAGAAGAAGAAGAAGAAGAAGAAGAAGAAGAAGAAGAAGAAGAAGAAGAAGAAGAAGAAGAAGAAGAAGAAGAAGAAGAAGAAGAAGAAGAAGAAGAAGAAGAAGAAGAAGAAGAAGAAGAAGAAGAAGAAGAAGAAGAAGAAGAAGAAGAAGAAGAAGAAGAAGAAGAAGAAGAAGAAGAAGAAGAAGAAGAAGAAGAAGAAGAAGAAGAAGAAGAAGAAGAAGAAGAAGAAGAAGAAGAAGAAGAAGAAGAAGAAGAAGAAGAAGAAGAAGAAGAAGAAGAAGAAGAAGAAGAAGAAGAAGAAGAAGAAGAAGAAGAAGAAGAAGAAGAAGAAGAAGAAGAAGAAGAAGAAGAAGAAGAAGAAGAAGAAGAAGAAGAAGAAGAAGAAGAAGAAGAAGAAGAAGAAGAAGAAGAAGAAGAAGAAGAAGAAGAAGAAGAAGAAGAAGAAGAAGAAGAAGAAGAAGAAGAAGAAGAAGAAGAAGAAGAAGAAGAAGAAGAAGAAGAAGAAGAAGAAGAAGAAGAAGAAGAAGAAGAAGAAGAAGAAGAAGAAGAAGAAGAAGAAGAAGAAGAAGAAGAAGAAGAAGAAGAAGAAGAAGAAGAGTTGTTTATGCCAGTAACGATTATGAACATCGTGTCTTAATGGATATTTAAGAGACAGAATACTTCGTGTGGTAGACTGTTTGCAAGTAAGGTAAAATTGCAGTGAAAAAAAACAAAGACGTAACTGAAGGGAAAAGTATGGATAGGTTTGTGTTGAATCGCTAAAGAAATGCCCTGAGTTAACAGAGAGGTATGCTCTTTCGAAGATCAGAAGGTGGTCCTAAGTATAACCCCTCGTTTGAAGGAGGGGAGGGGGGGGGGTATCTTGAAAAGTTTTGTATTTACTTACCAACGCCATGCACTGTAGGTGGACTTTTTCCACATAGGCAACCTCCACTAAGGGGTCCGTAAACAGGAACAATGAAATGATGATGCTATTAACTTGCGCAGCTTTAATATTAAAAGTATTTGATTAAAACGTAAACACTTAAATACTTTCGAGATCACCTGGAAGCTGTAGATGAAAAGACACGTCTGACTTGTAAGGATAACTGCACTTTTAATGCACGTGATAGAAAGTGGCGTTTAATTTGTTTTTTTTGTTTTTTTTTTTGTCCAGGGGCAGTTTTCGAATAACCAGACCCCATGGATCCGAGCCTGGTATCAGTTATATGTTAGCAAAGTTATAGAGTGCGATTTAAGGCCATCTCTCCTTCGGGTAAATGGAGACGTGGGATTCCTTATCAGGTCTGAAAAAATATTTTATTAATATGGGTTTCTTCAGTCAAAAAAAGCACAGCTCCGATGCAAAAAAAAAAAAAAAAAATGTCTTTGCTCAGTGTGTGTGTGTACTTTGGGGGAATTTTTATGGCAGTTTACTCGTGTAAACAGATAGGGGTTAAAAGTAGAGTTGAGCGAAGGATCTCATATCATAACAAGAGAGTCAAACATATGAAATGGACGCATGATGCGACCGCTGTTCCGATTAGATTGAAAAGTACCGTACGCTTTAAGAATTCCATTTTAATTTTCGGACGTCGGAAATCATGTGAGTTTATGTCGCGCCAAAGATTTCAGGCTCTATAGATCAAAGTATGAACGTGAAAGAAAATGCCAGAAAAAGAATGCTTATTGATCGCTTGGATTTAGATGCGCTACGGTTAAGGGCTTGGGTTGACTACCAACTGTCGAATTAATTTAAATTTTGGATTAGAAAATGACCGGTAATTTGGTTAAAGCTGCAAATATTTTTACAAACACATTAGAATGTAGAAGGAGACTAAATAAACACAATGGCAGACGCTCTTTAAAGCACCCTTCCACTTCGACAACTTCAACGAAAGTTAAAGTGTCTCGACACACCTCTAGTTGAAAACATTGAGGAACTCTTCAATGAATGATACTTTTAAATATTACTTAAAAGCACTTTCAAAGGCTCCTATTGCTCCTCATGAGAAAGGGTTATCATCTTTCTTGTTCGAAACTCAGGAGCGGATCCAAACATTACAAAATGGGAGGGGGTTACTTAAGAAATTGGGTGGTGTGAAGCTTATTTCTTATGGCGAAAAAGGGAGGGCTGAGGCCGTAAAAGCCCCCTCCCTTTTGGATCCGCGCCTGAAACGCGTCTAGCGATAGAATAAATGCTATACCGTACTATTACCGTAGCAATCATAAATCAAACATATCCTTGGATTCCTCTTTAGTGCCATATATCGTAGGGGATGATTGGCCAATTTGAAATCAATGGATATCACTGATATCCCGATGTATCATAACTTCACTCATATCACAGCGAGATCTGGATGGTGGACCGATGTCTCTAATTTTGTTTTATTCTCCCACGTCTCTGAGGTGAGATTGCCTTGAGATGCAGGTGTAGTGTGAATCCTTGACGATCTAAAAGTTTGATATATTGCCCTTTATAGAAATACATTTGGTAACCCTTTTGAACTCCAACGAAATTATACCATGACAAGGAGCATTGTTATATATCGAACATTATTCCTGTTGAGAAATTTTGACACGCTTTGGGATTTTCTGTGAAATTAAAGCATCGGATTTGTCAAGGTTGCTACCCCATTGTTTACATACTCAGATTGCCCAAAATGTAGGCCTGGCGGAGGTTAAAGGAGTGTATTTTTTAGCCTATGGTTTAGATTTTTGAGATTACGTATCACTATCTGATGGGTTCTCCGAAATTGCTTTTTTTGTTACAATGTAAGAAAATACAACGTGGTGACAACAAAGGAAAATGATCGATGTAAGTCAGTAAAAGAAAAAGAAAAACTAAGGAAAGTGTAGAGGGCGCCCTCTGTTTTTCCCTCTCTAGATCAATTCCTGCTTTGGCTTGATATGATTTTCCAGTTTGAAATTCATACTAGTAATATATGCAGACTTTTGTTTGCCCAATTATTCAATATTGAACGCAAATAGGTACCTCCTACATCTTGATGTTAACCCACCTTCAGAATATTCGTAGTGAATCACCCGATTTGTTCCGCAGCCAACGCGGGTGTATGCAAGTTTTCTATTTAAAGGAAACCTTATGCAAACAATTTAGTTTCATGTATGAAAGAGGAACCAAATCTATACATGGTTACGAAATTTCCTTTCAAATCGGGCATGTAGTTCTCAAGATATCATTAAATGCGTTCCGAAGTTGGCTTAAGGGCAGCAGAGGTTACCACTTCTTCACATTTACAATGCATATATTCTTTTTTCCTTTGTTTTTACTCAGACTAACGCGTTGACCTTGAAGTTAATAGGAATTACACCTTCCTTTGGGAATGCAATGTCCATAAAGTTCCCTACCTGATAAAAATTAAACATGGTTCATTCATGTGTGGATATGATGTCGTATAGTCTTGCTTCAAGTTCACTGTTGTTAAAAATGTGACAGCTGTAACAGGCTCATATCTTGAAAACCACACTTGGATTTCCATGCAAACTTCCACCACATTTTTCAAATAAGTACCCCTCTAGCACACCAAAGCTTGATGTGACCTTAAGCTTAAGTCTTTTTTGTAAAACTTTTAAACATCACCAAATCCCTCGCATAATTGTCCCTCAGTCTACGACCCCTTCCGATGAAAAAGGTTTAGTTTTAGCTGGCCCTCTCTTTTGTAATTCTCTTCTATTAATTCTCTTTGAAAGAGAACCTTCACAACTCCCTGTTTGATCTCGGACTTTGCTTTGTTTCTATCTTAAGTATTCTTATTCTATCGATTATTCTGAGAATAAATTTTTATAGTTGTGACGCTATATAAATTTTTATTTTAATACATAATGAAAGATGCACGATTTCACGTCCTTTTTTACAATCGTTCAGAGTTCGTTAAGACAAAATGCTCTAAAAAATATGCATCACAAACTGTGTTTTGGGCTATACTCTACTGCTGCCAACAATGATAGGCATAAAATTAAACAAATGGAAAGCAAAGTCTCAGACCAAAAAATGGAGGAAGGAATAATTTTTAAAATATCTGTGGAAGCTCAGGTACCATCACTTGTAGAACTGAATTCCATCAAGAGAACAAATAAGAAGGCACTGCGTATATTTTAGGATTTATTACAAAGATAGCTCAGCTGTAGTTACCTATACATAA
The DNA here is from genome assembly GCA_037179385.1 of Holothuria scabra. Classification (NCBI taxonomy): domain Eukaryota; kingdom Metazoa; phylum Echinodermata; class Holothuroidea; order Aspidochirotida; family Holothuriidae; genus Holothuria; species Holothuria scabra. Next base: position 69,940,919 of record CM074179.1, read on the forward strand.
TTTTCTGTTAATATACCTTGAGACTCTCTCACTCTATTTCGAGAAAAAGGAACGGAAATCTCGCTAATTGGTGTTACCCAAGATTGGTTTTATGAGATCTAACTTTGTAACTCATAATGATCCATTACCGAGAATGTTTTCAGAAGTGGCAGTGCGAAACCTTACGGACCAAGGAAAGACCAGCTTCTTTCCGAATACTCTCCTGGTCTAAAGAAATAAACCTGTAACTACATGCGAGGAGAACCTAAAATGTACATGGAGATTAACGACGAATGTGGAATTTTCACATTTTTGCAACTAATAGTTGCTTGCCTTGTTGGACACTTTTGTGTTTGTTCTGGTATCCTGTTCATACGTCTGCTGTACCATTTCTGATTATGTACTTGCATTTGTGTAGACGAAATAAATGAAATGAAATATTAACGTAACATCAATCGAAACCTTTATAATAATATCAATACGCTGAATATGCAAATTTAGAGAAATCCATTTGGTTTTTGCTCATTTTCGTTTGTTCAAACAGTGAAGTCTAAGATCTATTTGGCCCACTCTCTGTCGTTATGTATGCCATATTTCTCTTTCTTTAAAACCGTAACAAGTTGTAAAGAAAAGATTGTTTCCTAACAACATTTGCTATTCATAAAAACACTGACGTTGCATCTCCAAAGAAGAACTACAATCACCAATAAAAGTAGTTAAACAGTAAGATCGTGTGTGATTACTAAAAAAGATATTTATAAATAATGAATCTTTGTCATTTTGACGCACAAAGCAAGTTCTTAATACGTTTCTGTTTCAAAACGTACTGAGCAATCCCCGTACAATCTAAGTAAATCGGTGAGCCAAGGATGAAAATTAAATGTATTAACTAATTGTTGTTTCCTTCCTTTTTATATATTCATACCTAACCAGTTCCCCCTTAGGTTTTACATGCCCGCGGGATTATCTCATGGAACAGGATACTTTATAACCACTTTGGTGTAACGCTACGGTGACTGCTGTGATAAAAATGTCAGCCACAATTGTTTTTCTCTCACAGTGTTTCAGTGAAAACTCTTTTGTACTGTATCCAACAAATTTCGAGTTTTATGATTGTTTTACAAATTTTGTATAGAATATAAGGGTTAAGGTAATGCGGGCTGGTATAATGACGTTTAAAATCTTGCTTTGTAAAATTTTACTATGAGTAAAATTTAATAACTTATTTGTTTACATGAAATTTATAATCTCACTCGCATACGTTTCATATGTGGGCGAATTTAGGTGATATTTAACGACACAACAATACAATGAACGTTATTACTAGATGAAAAAGTGAAGTTTAAAAACAGTTTCACACACTGTTTACTTACAGGTTCGATTCCAAGTACAGTGGAAATACAATTGCAAAGATGGACTATATCGTTAATTTTCTTTAACAATAAAAAAAGGCTCACATAACATTTCCTACACAAATAATCAGACAAAGTTGTCGCTTATATTCCCACGGGATCAAATCGTATCAATTCAACTGAATAAATATGTCCTGAAGAAAAGTGCAAATTCACTTCTGTTATTTTCAACTTGTAGTAAAAAAGAAAAGAAATAAGGAGAAAACAAAAACACATAACTCATAACTGCTACTGCAGTATTCTACATCTACCAACCAAACAAGGCCGTAAAACTCTATTTTACTAACGAACTAACAAACCAACGAAGACGACAAACTATGCGTATAATAAATGTAGCACGTTCAATACATCGCTACCCAGCTGAGGTAATAGCGTCCATGTTACGATAATAACTAACGTATTAGATTCAGTTCACTACAGCCACCTCGTCAGTTACGCACCGCTCCATGGTTTGCATTTAATTCAAGTGTACCTCAAGTTTAAAATTAAAAAAAACATATATATGTTAAAGATCATGGAACAAATAAATTCAAACAATCCAGCCCCCGTCTGCATAGGACATTCATTAGCTGAGATATGAAATTTCGAAGTTTATTTATCCAATTGAAGATTGTACTTTATAAATTGTGATGTCATTGTTGCACTCCTTTGTATTTCTTCGTTTTTCTGAAAGTTATTGCACCTTCCCCCACCAGTATGTGATAGCGCTCTTACTTTAACGAGGTGATGTTATTCATGCCCTTTTGCACAACATGCTATGCAAGTAAAAAGAAGCGTTCAAGTTCATCAAAATTTACTCTCAAAAGGAAACAAAGCAGGTAATATGAGTTGTACTAATAATTGAGCAATTGACTGAAGTGAATGAATAAAATTAACATTTAATATATGGACAATGGAACGAGTTTGAAAATGGCAGTTTCATGACTGGGATTTATTTTGAAACCTCTAAAATATATTTCTAACATTTTACACCTCAGGTTCACTCTAATTGAACTTGTACATAAACTTACACGAAGTACAGTAGAGGTGTACCATGACATTAATAATGTGTATAGTAAACTAGGATCTTTTTCAATAAAATGTGCTGGTTTAAAAGTGCATACGTCTCTTAGATTCATTTAACTTGACTTTGTTACGGAAACCTGTGATTCAGTTATATTACTTTTTTTTACAATATTACGAGATATATTCACTTAAGTTGTATATTGTGAGGGCCTGAGGTTTTGTTCCTTCGCTATTACTATCAGATCAAAACAATTACGCTCCGCTAGCTATGAAGTTAAGTTAAGACATGTGTCAGTAAATTCAAATCCTCCATGTGGCTGTATCTTACACGTTTGAATACAACTTCCTCTGTTGTAACTGTAGACATATTTTGTAACTGAATAAGGGAGTAGTACGGCTGCTGATGGAACATCTCCAACATTGGGGGAAACGAAGCCTATCCGAGTTAATTAATTTAGTCGCACTAAGATATGGATCTTCGTGTGAGCTCTCCATTTGTCACTAGAACGAGTTACTTAGCTTAAAAAGTTAGTTCTGTTTAAGGACATGTTGGGTCAGGAAGATCTATACTTTGCCCGTAATAAGCCAAAAGGGAATGCATGAAAATATTAAACGTCTTGGTTTTGGCATTTACTCTGAGGAAAGAAATGCTGCATTTTGCGGAGAGAATTGAAACAATTAATTATATGCCAAATGGGATGTCCATGCCGACAAGAAGTATATTTTTCTGGATGTGACAAAATATGTTTGAGCATACTTTGGTCAGTGTTTGAGTAAACTGGCTTGTCAGTTAGTTGTCTTTTAGCTGGCAAGTCACGGAGATGGGTATTTAGTCAAACAGTCAATCAGCAACAAAGGCAGACAGTTAACTACACTGTTAGAAATTTCTCTGTAAAATTTACATAATTTTTATGGCAAATTTTTTTCCAACCAAATAATGTTATTTTTACAGCCAGACTGTAATCATGAAAAAACATTAAGTGTTTTTTTTTTCTTTACAGTATTTGCATGTAAATTAGTTTACTAATGTCTACTGTAAAATCGAATTACAGAATTGTTCTGTTTTTTTTTTTTTTTTACCTTAATTTTATGTGAATTTACAGCCTACTGTTTTCATTCTCGGCGTTTTAATATTTATTATAATATTGCTTTTTTCCTTTCATATGTTATTACGTAACATACACTTCACCATTACGTAGATCAGGTATTTGCTTATCAACGTAATGTCTCGTTACGAAGTTATTTTCAATCAAAACACAATGAGGATGCTTTGTTATCACATTGTTGTCCAATAGACTGCTATCTCTAGGAACTTTGTAATTGGAAAGTCACATTTTTGGTACAATGTAATAATTGTTTTTAAAATAAATATGACAAAGAATGCAAATACATTGGTTGCAAACATTTCCAGACAAGGTAAACAATAAGTTTATCACTTCCTGATTTAAAAAAAGCCAAAAAAGATATTATTCAAAGCAACAGCAATCCTTTTGTTAGGAAAATGCCTACAAAATAAGCTCCACCCATTTATGCAAAATGAGATTTACGTCAAAAAGTGGTAAATTTACAGACTCTTTCAAGTAAATTTGTGAAACGTTTTTAATTCGATCAAGTGCATGAGCGCCTGTGGCGATGAGTTGACATCAGTATACCAATTGTCAGTATAATAAATGTAAGTTAATTTTCAAATAGGGCCATAAATTTGCCAAAAATGTTTTCTTTTTTAACTGAAACTTCGCAGAACGATGCATGTTATATATTGAAAATTTTCTGGCTATTTCTTATTTTTTTGTTTGTTTGGGCTTATTTTTGTTTCTTTTTCAGCGTAAAAACAAAATGAATGTTTGTTAAATGACAGTATATTTATGTGAAATCAGAAAAATACAAAATACTGTTAAAATTTCTGTACATTTACAGAAAAAGTTTTACAAGGCAGTAAAATTTGGTTAAAAAAGCAGACAGAAATGGTTTTCCAAATAAACAGAAAATACATGTTAAACAACCTTTTTTTATTGTAGAAATACAAAGTGTCTGTAAAGATACAGAAAATCTCTATTAAAAGTAAAATACAAAAAGTTTAAGTTAAAAAAAATGTCTGTAAATTTACAGAAATTTTTAACAGTGTAGCTAGCTGGTAGTCACTTAGCTAATTATTAGTTGGTTGCACAGTAAGTACAGCTTTATATAACTTAAGACCGCATTTAATTTGTTGGTAATTGCTGAAACGCTGAAGTTTTCTTCAAATTGTGGAGAAGGTTAGGTCTACCGTGTAGGGACAAAGGAACGGATATACTTCCAATCGGAAGTGACTCTATTAGTACAACAGTCAAACTTGGGAAAAAAGTTCCTCAATAAATCTTGCATTGGCATGATTTGATCAGGCATAAAAGGAATGTTATTCCTACAGAAATAGTCAGTTGCCATGGAAACCACAGGCAGAAGTAAAATAAGAGAAACAATTCCAATACTGTTGCCTTACAAGTGGGTATTTGTTATTGTTTCAAACTATCAGCTTCAAACTTTGTGCAGAGGTAATAACAAAGTGGAAAATGATTTGCAGTCACAAGGCAGAAAGCGCGATCTCCTTTGGGGGCAAAGCAAACCATCACAGAAAAACGCAGATAGCTGATTTGTCAATCAGTAGAATACGCGCAGTCTCCTCAACCTGTAAAAGAATTCTTACGCATGCGGACACGTGTTCCATTGTTTTGCGTCCAAAATTGAGTTGAATGTAACGGCAATGTACAAGGTCTGTAGAGGTTCATTAGATGCCGTTAGTCAACAATTGTAATTGTGTCACTTCAATGTCGCATGGTATCAATTCCCCATGCTCCAATTGTTAAGCAGTTGTTATGCAACGTTACATACATAAAACTTAGGGGGGAAAACGCTTGATCTTGTTGAATAATTCTAGAACAATCTGATGGTGAGTCTGTCGTTTATTACTTAATTGATTTTTTATAACAAAATATTAACCTTTAAGGAGATCCGCCATGAATACCGCAAGGCAAACTGCGGTTGCTATTTAAAGTATCCGACCCTTGCTGCTTTACCCCAATTAGTTGCTCCAATATGTAGCAGTTTTAATTAACATTCTGGTATAATAGAAGCCCACCAGTTCTGTGGTTCAAATAACAACTTACAACCAGTTCTGAAACAAGTGCTTGCAAAAATGGGATCAAATTACCTAGTGCATTGAAAAGCTAAATCACCTTTCAGGGGTTCTGAGATAAACTGCTAGCAAACGTTAACTTTCATAGCCTTTCTTCAAATTCTTAAATTGGCCTATGATCGGCACTGAGAAAATTTCTTGACGATATTTCGCTTTAAAATAAGGCCATTCGACTTATTCCTTACCCGTTAAAAGAAAGTAGTCGGTATGTGACTTTGAAAATCTATCTTACAGTAAATGTGAGCTCAGCAATACTTAGACACACCACCGTCAGCGGGAAAGAGAAAAGAAAAGAATCGCTGAATACTTTGGCTACTACTAACAAGTTTTTATTTTTTATGCACTTATTTGTCAAAAAACGAATGAAGTCAATCGACTTTACCCTTCTCAATCAGAAGTAGTCGGTGTGCGACTTTGAAAATATATTGCAAAATCAATATGCCGCCAGCAATACTTAGACACGTTACCACTAACAAGAAAACGTGAACATCTATTAGATTCTTCTGCCATATATTTAACTCTCTTGAAGCTAAATGGAAATGTTCCGAACCGTACTTTAAAACGTGCTCTATCCAAAAGGCAGCCTTCTCTCTGGGCGATTGGGGTCGGTCTCGAAAAAGCGTTGATATTTTGTTTATATTTGTTTGGTACCTGTAAGAGAAAGGCAATGTGCAATGGGTAACGAGTAAGTTTGTTGGACACAGGAAAGAAAACAGCAAAAATGGCAACTCTTACGTGTATTACCTGCCTTTACAAGCAGGTAACATTTCTAAGTACTAGGAATGTTAAAGGGATTTTTTTCTGAGTTTAATAATTATCAACAGGAGAATAATAGCAGTGTTTCAAACTTTTATGTTTTACTATTAATATCAAACAAATCTCCATAGTCTTTTATGAATTCGGTAAAATTTAGAAGGTGAAATAAACACTGAAATATTTCTGTAATTTTGCCTAGACTTACACATTGTTTGGTTAAGTAGTTACTAATAAAAGAACGCACGGTTGAGGGATACACATTATGTGGCAGGAAATATTTACGTCTTTGGGTTCTTTCCAACATGACGTCTTTATATGTGTCATTCTTAGTTTGTCTCTAATGGGACTGGTGTTCTCTAAGAATGTTGTGTTCCCAAACTCTTTAATTAACTACAAAAAGCATGACTTTTTAGTATGTACGTATTTGTTGTTTAATAGTTAGGAAGATAACTTTGCTTTAGGTATAATGCCAATAGATAAAATGCATTTTTAAGCAAGATATACGAAAGAGACGAATTAAACATTTCAATGGTCCAGAATTAGTAACAAACAGGCTAAGTGTTTTATTGAAAAATTTGCAAGAATGTTACAACTTGAGGCATAAATATCCAACACTTTGGCTCAACCAAGTTCACAAGAAAGCAGGTGGTCAATTTTCATTTACAGCAGGACACAACAAGTAGAAAGTATGATCTTACTTCGAGTAACGAATTCTCCTCTTGCTGCTGAAACTGCAACAATGTGTGATATGAAACTAAGCAGATGTCAGATCACTTTAGCTCTTAACAGATTTTTAAAAATTATGATGTTCCCAGCTTAGCTGAAAAAATATGGTTATTTTAAATGGTTGCATAAAAGACGTTAACATTCGGTATTTCTTTGTGTCATGACCTGACTAATCGAATAGATAAATGTCTTTTGTTCCAAATATAGTGCAGAGGTACAATATAGCGTGTTTTACGTGTCTGACGTCCTTATAGGTTATCTATGTCCACTGCCGGGCCAAAAAAAAAAAAGAGAAACAGTCATCACGCACGACGCACGTTGGTCGTGGGCTGCTTCTCAGCCAGCTGTACATATTACTGACACCTAGTTTTGCCCGACGGTAAGACAAAGGATAAGGGCATGCGACGTCATTGAAAACACTCTATATGACATTGCATAGGGTCCAGAAACAAGGGAATGGAGAAATCAACAAGTAAAAACTAAATTATCTTGAATTTTTTATTATTCTTTTGCAATATCACACATCAGAATGATGTTTTTTTAATAAGAGGCATGAAGGAAAATGAGGATATATTTAAAGCAAAATCGTTATGTACTTGCCTCTTATCAGTTAGAAGTGTCCCAATAGCTTTGTACATCGAGTTTACAGTTACAGAGGTCACATCCAGTTTTAAGCCAATTTCTTTCTCTACAACCTTTTGTGCCACGTCATATTGATCTCCACCAAGAGGTATCACAAGAAGAGGAACTGCATGGTAAATAGCTTCATGGAATCCGTTGTTACCACCGTGGCAAATCATCAACTTAGTTTTATTATGGCCTGAGAAGAACAAATCAGTTGTTCAAACAATTATTGTTCTTTGGTACGAATCAAAGTTTTAGTTAGTTTTAGTAAGTTTTAGTTACACTGTTGAATGTAGTATTTTGTCAGTTCCTATTACTGTGAAAGCATTTTGAACATTCGAAGTACGGAATTTTTTAAACAACTAGAATTCAATAATTCTATAAAAAAAACTTGTACAAATCTGCACTGATCTTAGCGTCGTTCAAGATCAATTCACTTTGAAGGTGTTAGCCCATGTTATTGTGAATAGAATTGACTTTATACCCAAAAGAACGTCATTATTTAAAAAAATTATACTCGTTCAATGTGGCCGATTTTGTCAAAATAAACAAATGGTTCAATGAAAAAACTTTTAAAATCATTTTCCGGCAATGAGTGTCTTTAAAGTTTTGTTTAAATCATTTAATGATATATGCGAAGCAACATCGATGTTTATCACCAGTGAAATTTAAAATATTGCCTCACGTCACATTGCATTGGATTAACCACCTTTTTGTAATAAACTGCCAGGTCGTCGGGATATCTGATTTTGAAGGATGTTCTATATTCTATGGATTTGTAGTTTATCGATGTGATGTAAAAAGTAAAATACACAGCTAATCAAGAATTTGGGGAAAGTGATCCGAAATTGCCCCTTCTTTTAAGAATGCATCGGCTGGGATTTGATTGGTATAAATGTTTTTTTTAAATAGAAACCTTATCAACAGGCCTTATGCACTGTGTTCACTCGAGGCGATTAGCACACCAAGCAAACAAACGACAATTTTACTACAATAAATTTGCATGAGCGCCTAGGACGGGTTTAACCGGCCGGTGCACTAGACCCGTTTTTGTGAAGGACTTAAAATCTGCCAATATATCATCACATTGATACACATATCTCCCTCATGAGTCTTGGTGTGTCGTTTAATCTCATCTAACAAACAAGCTAACTCATGAGAGAAGGTTTCTAGTACTCAAGCCGTTCACTCCATCATCCTATTTTGTCTGGCTATGAACGTATGGTGCACAAAATAGCTCGTTAGTTCTTTATGGAAGTTGCAACCTAAGTACCTCCACTGAACGACGTCTTTTAGATTATGGGGTCATAAGGTCCCAACAAAAACTAAATTCAAAGGAGTTCTTTGCCAATAAGTTGTGACCATAGAAAGTACAAGTGGGCAAATGTAATCCTAGTTGAATTTTTCTAACTCTTATTTCAATTAGTATGTGTTATAGCTGTTTGGCTAAATAACTCAGCACATGGTTTCATAACATGCGAAACGAAAAAATAAAAATAAAAATAAACTAATAGTTTAAATCAACGTCGTTACATTTTATTTAATGTTTTGAATAAAACACAGAGATTCTTTGAAAACTCACACGGATAAGAGGTCCCTTGTATGCGGTAGCTATCCACTTAAAAAGAAAAAAAAAAAAAAAAAAAACGCGGGCGTACGTTTACACATGGGGATTATAAAATGTACGTTCGTAGGAAAATGGATACAAATTATGATGGTAAACTAACATTTTTTCACATAAAAATTTGTTACATTTTCATCACCCAAAAGAATAAATTCATACCTAATATGTCGTTTTGTGGAATCCATTTCAACATGCGTACATTTTGGGTAATATTTGAAGGCAAACGCTGGTCTTTCCATTGCCAAATTACATTTTGTGGTAACATTGCAAACACTTGCTGAAATATTTCGACATATTTGTTCGGTAAATGGGTCAGGTAAGTTCCCAAAGAGTATAAGATAACTCCATTTTCTTTCGATGATCGCATAAAGTTTTCCTGTTCCTGAAAAAGTAAATGATACAAGTAGACTTCACAACATAGGTTCAAAACGTTAATAGAAGGTGAAGAAGCACTTTATTTATGAAAATATTCTCATTGAAGTCTTGAAATTGAAATTTCTAATTTTCTCATTAGGAACAGAGTGCAACTATTAGAAAATAAGCCACAGTCTAGATATTTGTTAAGATTTTTCAAGATGTCGTGGGTTATTTCTGAAGCGGATTTCTTATAGAAAGTTATATCATGATACCATACCACATGGTAGAATACAAACGTAGGCGAAATAAGCTACTACCGTGTCGAAAGAACACACCAACACATTGAACGTAGGCAGCTGAGGAGTGGCTAGCTTCAACATCAAATTTCATATCTTAATTTGACCGAAATTTGTCAAGTCTTATCACAAAGGTAAAAGAGACCCAGCTACCAGCTACCAGTTTTGTAGGTAGAAGACTGTTCCAGACATCACAACATTTTGTAATAAAATTTCTTCAAGTGAGACTTCCAACTTTTTGAAAACTAAAGACGGTGGCCTCTTGATCGAGCATGTTAGAATCGGGAATATAATGGTTACCTCATTGTCATTAATGCCATGAAAAACTTTAAAAAAAATGAAAAGAAAAATTAAGTCTTTCCTGGGCATCTTTGTATTAGAGTAGGCAACTTAATTTATCAGTACATTAATAACTTCAGAAAATGGTCCAAAAAGCTTATTTCTGTGGGGATTTCACTTGCGACATGATACTGCTTTTAAAAAAAAAATATATCCCCGGATGCACCCCTTTTCCCTTCTTCACCCCCATTACCGAGAACTTCTACTAATGTCATAATTACTGAATGAAGCTAAGAAGCGTTTACCCGGAACCGTTTCAAAGGCCTTGATTAGGTCCAATTATATTGCATCAAGAGACCCACCTTTATCCAATAGATCTGACTAGTTGTCGAGTCTATTAATATATGATAATAACCCAAAACGTTACCCTTTTTAATAGTTGAAAAGTATTTGACAACTGGCCAGATCTACTCGATAAAGGTGTTTCAAACAAGTTGTATTTCAGCTGAGCTTCGAGTCTATTTATATACGATGATAACCCAAAACGTTGCCCTTTTTAAGGATCTATCTATCTAAATTAAAAATAAATAAAAAATAAAAATAAATAAAATACAAAATATATCAAAACAACTTTTCTTCTCAATCATGCTGGCCACACCCCATGTATGTGCGAATTCAACTTGGGTGCCCTCTGCACTTTAATGCCTATATAGGACTTGTCTCTTGTATAGATTTGTCGTTTGATACCAGGCATTAAGGACTGCTCTTGAAATTAAAAAAAAAAAAGAAACAAATAGTCCCTACATTATTGGGACTCTTTAATCAATCAAAGTTCATATTGGAATCAACTCGGTGATGCCCTCGTATTGTTAAAATGGTAAATTGAAAAGTAAAGCCTTTTAAAATACACCACTTAATGGTAGCTTTTACAATAATGGCTCCCCGATGGAATCCCGAGTGGAAACTCCTTTCTTCAACTGGCGAATAATATGACAGTGTGTCACTTAGCTACTGAAACAGGCAATTGCATTTAGCTACCTACCTCACTTAATCTTCTCGCTTCTTTAGCCGTAAGTCCAGCGGCTGAAATGATACCAGACCTTTCAGACATATCCGGGTAGAGTAGCGGATCTGAACTGGAAATAAACAGGTCTGCATTAATAAGTCCGTCCAAATACGAACTTAATCCGTTGAAACCAACTCCTGGAACATTAGCTAAGGCGTCATTAAAAGCTTTGTGATCCCCTACAGGAATATTGTAGGACAGTAAGACATTCTGCATTCTCTGGAAAAAGCTCATCGTTTCCGGGAAGCCCGTGCTGTACTCTCGGATCAGAGCAGGATTAACATACGATCCAAATGCTCGTAAAAACATAGGGCTCAAAGACGCCGGGTTTAAAACCACCTTTTTTATTCCCAGATTTTCTCCCAAGGCGACGCAACACGACCACCAGGGATCGAAAATTAGAAGATCAAATTTACGTTTCTTTAAATTTTGAAGGAAAGTGGGATAGAAGACAGGTCTGCACTCTTTGGTTTGTGCTTCCGTTAATTCAGCTACGAAGGATCTGTTCCAAAATAAGTCCACCCCTTCAAATTTGGCTTGAGTCATCTGCTCATAAAACGGTAACATCTGTACTTCAGATTTGATGACTATGAATTCAAGTGAGGGAAATAAAGTAGGATTCTCCTTCAAGTGTTTAAATTCGCTGCTGACAAGGAACGTTATAGAGTGTCCCCGTGATGACAATTCAACACCAAGAGCAGCGGCTGCAGAGAAGTGGCTGCCTTCGCCCATTCCATTAAAGAATACGATTTCAGCAGATTCGACAGAAACGTTCCACATTACAAGAGGTAGACAGATGCTGAAAACTTCAGGGAAACGGATGGACATCATTTTCAGCCAACACTTAAAAAAATATGAAGAACTTTTATGTTAAGTGCATACACATGATACTGTGAGTCAACCAAACCAACCTAACCAATTCTGCAGTCATAACAATACGAAAAAATAGCGGCTGACTACATATACACCCTGATTCAGCAGTAATTATGGCCCTGCCGGTCAAAATATAGCTAAATCCAGGAGAAAAGTGGATTTTAACTCTTTGGGGATGGGGGTTGTTGTTGTAAATTTCTAAATACTCCCAAAATGCTTTCCTATTTTATCGGAAAAATAACGACATTATTGTTAAGAACATGATGAAATTTTCATTTTGAAAGGAAGACTAAAAAATTTGAATCGATTCTAGCATATTCCAAAAGTCTTTAGCTAAAAGAGCTGAACACCCCCCAAAAAGGGGGAAAACAAGTTTCGTAGCTTATTGCTAGGTGTTTTTTTTTTTTCTTTAATTTTTAAGGAAGTTAACCACGTCATGTGGAATAGATTTTGTTGGGAGATTTTGTTATACTGTCTTCTATACCTATGGATTTGCAAGTTTTTAGTACAAAAACGTGCGCAATGTCAGTTCATGAACATTTGGCATAAAGTACTTCGTGATTTCCCTCTTTGATCTAAGCCTTGTGCTGCTATTAATGTTATTGGTGCAAAACCTTCATGTTGCGTATTTTCTTTCATTTCAGCTTCTACAGATAACATGGTTCTATTTTGTCTACTGGCGTGCTCATGAATTGAGAGATGAATCACATAGTGAATTCCCCCGACTGACTCGGGTAGAGGTAGAAATTGACTAAACGCATAAATGTGTTTTAGAAAGTTGCAATGACCAATATTATCGTGCACTGGGGTGAATATACCAGAGATGATCATTCTGACGCTTGCTAGTTTATTTAACAATTAAAAAGGACTGCTTTAAAAATTTTCAAAACTTGGTTGGCAAGATTTGCGTATTTTGGGTCATAGTCATAAGGGGAGGGTGCTCCGCCTCTCCACTGGAAAATGAATTGCCCTAATCCTTGACTCAGATGAAAATTATGTTAGGTTTAAAATATTGAAAAGCACATTCCAACACCTATGACGTCCAGTCAGGCGACCTTTCTAAAACTATTTTTAAATGGTATTTCGGCCTTCAATAGCTCTCCGTACTACTTCTGTGGGTAGGACATACTCCACCCACATTGCACAGACGTATGAATATGCCCTGATTTCCGACCTTAATGGTGATTTCATGCACTTTATTGATGAACCATGTACTTTATAAAATAAAGATTAAAAACAAAAGAGGTATGACGACAATGCATTATATAAACATACTATTGAATTAACCAGTAATTAATTTTTCACCAATATTGGAATTACTTTTAATCAATTTTACCAGTGTAATGTCCATAATGACCCGTATTTCCTGGTTATTTTAACCAGAGAAATGTTGGCTAATCTGTGATCACGATATTAGTTAAATCTAACCAATGTTTTTATAGAGTGATGTAGTCAGTTGTGGGCAAACATTTGCAAAATACGTTTCAGGGGATATTTTATGTTTATTGTAACACTCATTCCGGTTTCAAGAACACTTTAACTCACCACGATACAATTTAAAGATTTAGTTTGATAATGAAAGGTTGTCCTTCACAAATATTCTTGTACATTGAAATTATAACTCACGGATCTCTTCCAATCTGAATTCTTTTCAGTTATTGATTCCCACTGTAACGCCTGTGAGGCATTAACTATTAAACGATACGTAAATGCTCGGTTGACGCTATTTCTCCTATTCAAGCTGATTGCTGAGTATGCTGAGTATGCTGAGAATGAGTCTCCTGACTTGAACCTGCCTTCTCTAGACCTTTTAACAATTCCATACAGTAACTTTTCAAATATATGAATCGTTGATTTAATGAGAGAGCAGCTGCTGGTATATTTTTGTCGAAAAAAATAATTCAAACTTGTTTATAAAAGACCTGTTTGTTGGTACGATATCCCAATATAAAAGAAAACTGATCCCGTATCCTGTCAACAACCATTCACAGTTGGATGGGTCTACACAGTTTGTACAGATTGTAAACGATTTAGTAAAATATGATGGTTTAAAATTTGCATTTCGGCAATTTCGGTCATTAAAATTCACAATCTGTAAACGTTAATGGCTCACTTAGTGAATTTCAAACTTCGAGATTATATAACTGACAATTTACATTAACTGTTAGTGCACAGTATAACTGTTCGTTTCTATAATCAATACTGAAATGATATGGTGGTCCAAAAGTTGCACATGTCAATCATTTTTAAGGGAAGCGAAGCGTTCGGAAAATAAATTAGTGTAAAGCTAACCTTTGAAGTAATTTCCATTGTAAGTGAGTAAGCCGTGTTACAGATAATCCAGACTCTGTATATACCGTGTATTAGAGAACTGCATGTTAAGAGAAATGGTAAGTGTATAATAACATTTGTAAGTTCCCCCACTCTCTTATGACACGGACGACAAACATGAATCTATACCAAGAACAATTATGTATTTTAGCTGTTAAGTAAAGTAGTACGGTTTAGTTTCTAACCAATTGGTTTTAGTTGGGGCGGTATCGCCATTACACCAAGGCTGGTTAAATTTTCATACTATACTCCGTTGCTTATGCTGAGCACCAAGAACAATGGTTAAAGGTTTTATTTATGTTGAGCAATCAGCACGATTAGGTTCCATCTTCAAAATCTTCGGTTTAAAACGGTTATCTTGCCGTCACGTGTTGCTTGTTGGGAAAGCAACATAGACACCCCAGTAGATCAAAGGCGGTGTAGGGTGTAACTGAACTCTGAGTTTCTTTTATGGTCTGGGCCCTCAAATGAGCTTTATTTTCATTATTTTCACACTGCGTGAAAAAAGGAATTAACACAAGCTTGACTAGCCTGTTAGCTAACCACAAGTGTTACGTCACTTTTTGCATTTTTAATATATCTGTTACTGTCAATCACTTAATCAGATGTGAAACCTAACAATATATCAAGTGTGTGTAGTGAGCTTCATTTTCTCCTTGTAGAAATAAGAGGTAATCAGGCAGAGAGGGAGGATGTACCAAAAAGTAAGAAGGAAAGTTTCATCATGATACCGACCAAGACCTCCCGGCTGCTACTACGCATCTATTGCTCTCTTTACATCGATAAAAATTACCACTTGCATACTATTTAGTAACATATACAACGTCCCAGTGTGGGAGAGAGGGCTCAACCAAATCTGGGATTTTTACAATAGTAATCAGAAAGTTGTTCATCGAACTAGCTAAGAGTGTTCAATGGATAATACTAAATACATTAAAGAGCAGCGTATTCGTAAATTTTGTCAGTTCATGATGGGTAAACAACTACCCGAAGGTTTTTTTTTTTTTGCATACATTGACACTCGTCAGGCAGCGAGCTGTTTTTTGGAAGAGGACACACCGCACGGATTAGTAGGTTCTGATATTTCATCACCCACTTCATCAAAGAAAACACCAATATAAATTGCACGTGATAATGAGCCCTACTTAAAATTGTTCTGCTATCGGATGTTATTTGTGTGATGTTAATTGCAAGTTCCGCTTTGGCTATTCCAAATCAAAAAGGATTAAACACAATACTGCTTTCATCTCAACCCGAAAACGCCAGCACTCTAATGGTTTGTTTTCTTAACTCGAAACGCCTGTTTAATGGAAATAAGTTGCAACTGACTAGTTTTTCTTACAAGGGACATTCTGCAAATGGACCCCAGAGGCAAAAGACTAATTTCTCTAAGATCATCATGGAAAGTTAGCAGAAGTTTCTGAAAATATCAAACGTAAATTTGAATTCATCATGATGTATCACACCAAGCCAGCCTGATATTAACAATAAAAGTCAAATAGTGTCAAAAGACCTAAAAATTTATTTTTTCTTTAATGATTTAGCAGTGTTGAAGCAGTGCATAAAATTCACTTAGTACTACGTTCGATAAAGCAGAAAATAATCATTTTTTGTACTGTACTGACAGTTTAATCCAGTTAAAGTCATACTTAAACTGGAAGAGTCCTAAATGTGCACAAATGTTGGGTATACTTGACGGTTTTCAAGTTTGTATCCAAAGGAAATAATTTCGTTGGATCTGCTTCCGAATAACAGCTCACTGCTTCAGGTGACTAGAGTATGGTTGATTGGGCCCGGCAGACTTGTTGAAGCTGATGCACAATATTTTACAAGAAAATCTTGATTGGGTTTTACTATTGTAGTATCAACTGTATTCATTTCAATGGTCAGGATCAGGTTAGGGGTCAGCGATATCCTTAGCCAGTAAGGAAATTTCAATGTAAACAGAATTGTGCGCATTGACCAGCTTGCTGTGCTTCCACTGAGGCTGGGTCGACAACGATACTTCTATTTCGTGTCATTACAAGTGTTCAAGTATTCTTCACATCTGTTGAGAGGACTTTTTGTTTATCAAAATCATTGTGCGAAAGTTTCCTTGGAAGCACAGGTTGCAGCGAGGGGTGGCAGGTCCAGAAGGGGTAGTTAACATAATAGACCATTCGATGCCGTTGGGGGACCTTTGTCGCATTAATTGCGAATTTAATATATCAAATTAGATCAACATTTACTGCACTCTAAAAAATGATAACTCAACGTTGGATCGGTAAACCGACTGACCGGAATTGGGGGAAAAATTGCCCAACTCAGTTGGTTAAGTGTTTTACTCATTAGTTGGGCAAAGGAAATTACCCAAATATTTCATCCACTTAATTTTGCCCAACAAATGGTTACAATTTGTACCAACACGTTTGACCAACAGCTGTACTGGTGGGTGCTTGTATGGATTTTAATATAACTTGATATATAATTATATGATTTGGGCAAGAAGGAGATTTAGCAAAGTACCCTAAAACTTACACCGTTTGCCGTCCAAGTGTGGTTGGGGGCACCAGCGACGATGCACTTGGTTAGTAAACAGTGAAGTGTGTAGTTTGAAATAACAAACTCAATCGTGAACTTTGTATTTCTTCTCCCCTTGATTACGTTGTAGTAAAAACTTTCTTTTTCCATACGATCATTGCTTTTTAAGTAATTTCGTCCTGATGTTTTCTCCTTTTTTTTACAGCTAGCTTTTTTATTTACTAAATCCAACTTTATTCAACCATGAGATCTTAAAATTAACCACTTTCATTACAATACAACTCAACTGATCTTTTACTGATCATCTGATTGGCCAATAACATTTTATCCAACTAGTGGGTACTTTAAAACTTGCCCAACACCTTTTACCAACACTTGGATTTTACCCGACCTTAATTTGCCTAACAAAATGTGTACAGTTGTGTACCCACTTGTTGGGCAATAATTTGCCCATGTTGGGTATTTTGTATTTTGCCCAACGCTTTACCAACTGTTTTAGAGTGTATATATTGGGAACTTGAGGAAGCATCTAATCATGTATCAATTAATTTTTAAATTTCACAAAAAGAGAGTGGAAGACTGCTCTTTTCTCCAAAAATCAAAAATTATTCACTGTCTTGTTCCGTTTGGACAACCAAAACTCTGAACTGGAGAATGCGTTTTGACCGACAAAACATAAAATTAAAAAAAAAAATCTGTTAAAAATTAGAAACGTTTTTACACAACAAGCTTATAAAATTTGACGAGGAAATGGCCGGATGGACTGTACTTTTTACTGCAATGAAAAAGTCAAAGAAACTTAAACAAGGACCTCGAGCAATTTTCTAAAGTTTGAAAAAAGGAACAATGCGGTTTGCCATAACGATCTAGTTTTTGGTGCTTCACGACTGCTGAATGACTGGATAAAACTGCGGTTACGAATATTTTTCACAATTATTACTTCCACATATTCCACAGTTGTTTGTTTACTATAGTTAGAGAACTGTGACACCATATCGCTGAAGAAAACAAAACATAGAGTCAAATCAAAATAACATGCACTGTACCCTGAGTCTACCAGTTCGTGTATCTGCCTTGAAACTTTGTTGTATTGTTACCATCGAATTATAGATTTGATAACTTCCTGCATTTGTCTTTCGTTTTAATCTTCTGCAGAAGATATACACTCTTGAAGTTTTCAAAATAATTCCATTCTGTTTTTAAGGAATTATTCCTTTACGTTATATCTTACAACAAATCCAAAGCTTGATGAAAAATACAGCATCAGGGGATGTGCAATCTGGGAGATGTTGACAAGATCTTCCTGATCCAATTTGTGCAAATATTGCGTCTTTGTGTGAGATGTATGTTAACTTCCATAAGTATTGGTCCTTTTTAGCTGCAAAATAAATTGATCCAGACGTGGAAATCATCGAATCTGAACCACTTTTCAATGGATAATAGTTGGTGGCTCCCCTGTTGCTAAGGGAAATTCCATAAAGCAACTACAAATTGGGGAACAGAGGAAACAATAAACTCGAACTTGATTTCTTTGATTTGTATATATTTTGAAAGACTTGAAAATGTCAGGGTATGTCTGTTTTCCTTCTTCCCATTGGACAGTTGTCAAATTGCACATTCAGAGTAATAATAAAAAGCACACAATAGGCAATTGGATTACAAACGGAATTTCTTTGTATAGACCACATATAACCCGTGATACAACTTTGCAATGTGGCTATCATTGAAAAATTCTGCATTTTGTATGCAGATGATTAACCAAAGCAACAACAAAGCGTGTTAAAATTTTGCCGAAAACACACAAAATGACACACACACATATAAGAAAAGCCGCCAAACGGGGACACCTTTATTTAACCACTCAACCGTAGTCTGTAGAATAGACTAGTAACTTGTATACTGATGTTAAACAATGTCCCTTAGTACAGCAAAGAGTAGGACAGTCAAAATATGTTCAATCAATATATACCTAGATAATTGTTAGTGTGTTGGATATGTGATTCTCCACAGGGAACTGTGGTCGTAACGTGATACACATTTGTAACTGCAAACGAAGACGGAAAATACCACTACCTTAGTGAGGGCTACTCATATATTGCCTTAAATTCAATAGATATCTTCATGGCCACATCACACAGAACTTAGTTCACTATGAGTTAAAACGGAACAGACCCCAGTTGGAGATTGGTCCCCGATTGGTAGGTGTGAATTCACAAAAACGTCCCCGGTTGACAGCATTTGTCAACGCACCCAACATATATCACTGAGAGTATTTTTTTTTTTTACTAGAGACCAACTTGAAGGTTAAAATGGCGCAATGTCCATGGATACAAAAGTTAGGCCCAAATTTGCAGTGTCTTGAACAACCAGTCGTTTTTTTCCTTGTATTAACATTCATTGATATACATGCCACTCATCCGGTTTGCCTGCGTATCAGGTTCGCCTGCGTATAATGTGCACAAATTCAGTGCAAATTCTCCGGTAATGCGTCTCATATTCCAAAAAGGGGTTCTCTTTTTGGGCGATCATACACTTATATTCCCGGCCCGTCGACGCCCTGGGCGTATGCTGACAACTCTCAGTTTGTGCGCACGCATGTGTGACCTTAGGGAAACAAAATACGCGTGTGCATGAAATGTTACGTGCGCGCTCATGCGCTCGAGCTGGTTACCAGTCATATCATACAGCCGTTATATAACAAGAGTAGTTGCTTTCGCGTTCAAAAAAAACGCTTTGTATGTGCCTTTGCTGTTGGCTACTCCTTCAGTATAAAAGCTACGTTTAGCAGTTTAGATACAATTAACCTCGAAGTTGTTGTTCGAGTAGACCGTGATAAGCTAAAGGTAAGAACCTATGTTATATTCATTAACGCAACAGAAGCCTTTATTCGTAATCTGCGGGTAGGTTAATGTAGTATGTAAGCCTTTAGTATGCTTTGAAGGTAGGCAGAACTCCTTACGGTTGAACAGTCTATGCGTAAGCGGAACGGATAAGTAGTCAACAAATTTTCTCTAACCCTTGCTTTAATTTCTATATTTCTATAATTTCATATTTCCATGCATCTAGTAAGTCCATGTACTAAAAGAACAATTCGTCACATAATTGCTTCAGACACTTTTATGTAGAACATACCTTGCAGTTTCATGTGTATTTTATAACTAAGACATATACTCAAAGTAGACTAATAGACTTCAATTAACTCATTAAAGAATGTCCAATTTTCTTTCCGGAGGCAATACTTTACCTCGAAAAACTGCTTTGCATTAACTTCACGTGCTTTCAAGTGGGAGATTATATAGTACGAGCCGAAAACGATTTGTGTACGTAAATGACTACGGACAAACGCATCTTTTTCTAGCGCTTTTTTGATCCAGTTTTAGAGCATGCGGGCTTGATTAAGGTGAAATAACAACAATCGCGCAAAATGTTGAAAGGTAAGCTCAGCTGTTCCCCAACACCATGCCTTTCAAATATGTAAAATAACAGTTTTTTCAGGATTTGTTTTCATTACAAAATTTTTGAGAAATATAGCTTTCTGGTAACAATATGTCCCTTCGAGTTCTTGAAAAGAGTCGAATACCAAATATACCATTCTCGTTTTGTATGCTTTATCTTATCACCAAAGGTTACTAACTATATGCGGCTTTCCATATTGTTGAACGTTCTTAGCTGCAAAGACAGAAAGAAAAGTAAGCACTTTAGTTATTCAGTTAGTATATGCCACATAAAAGTCTGCAATATTTAGAATCTACTAAAGGGCTCCAGTTTATTGATACCGAGTCGAAAAAAATCCATTCATTTAACAGATGGCTCTCAAAAAGGAGTAGTTTTATATTGGAAGTCCCACTGGGATTTTGCTGATAACCATTTTACGATCTACATCGAAACGCCAACTGAAGACCTGATGTTGTGTGGTTAAAAAGACCCATGTTAGGTTCATTACCGGAAGTCACTTAGAAGCTAAACATTTCATACCTAAAAAACCATGTCTCCACTTCGATTAATATATCTTGTTTTTTTATGTGGCCTTGCACTTGCACATGTCTAATTATGACAAGTTCTGTTTTTACTAGACGTTGCTCGTTTGGTTGTCTTAGGATTTTCTGCCGTCTTATTTAATTTTTCCCGTCTTCTTGGAAATTTTTCAGTGTCAAAGATGGGAAAAAGACAAGATTTGTCTCTGAAAACAGCGAAAACCCGCAAACACTCTTTGACAAAAAAAAAGAAAGAAAAAAAACTGCTTCATGCATTCACGCGTTTGTATTTAGTTTCCGATTTATGCCTGAATTGTTTGTTTACTGACAACGCAGATGATCTCTACATAACGCAAAATCAGTGTATTTATTTGTCGGTGAAGGTCATTCCATTTTTGTTTCATTCATTTTATTTAGTAAGCACCTGGATACCAGAAAATAATTGTTACGTTAGTTAAAAGTTGCGACGTACATTTTCTATAAGGTTACTGTCTTTTGCTCTGAGCTACATTCATTGTTTAGAAAAATGTTGATTATAATCATGATTCTATCATGTTAATACTTTTAAATCCGTTTCTTGCAAATGTGCAGTCAGTAACCATATTACTTTTACCCTTGTGCTAAGAACTATAAATGTAAGTTCAAATTTTCATTTTATTCAGAAAAGCAAGCTTTTTACAAGATTAGAACGTGACTAGAATAACTTTCAAAGGGGTCGGTGGGGAATAAGGAAAACAGAAAAAATGAAACATGAGGTGTGTTTATATTCAATATAGTGAAAATTTATTACCCTCTGAAGTAAGCATTGCGTTAAAATTCATACGTGGTTAGAAACTACACATATCGAGGGGGTGGCGCTGTCGCTGATTATGTAGTAACACAGAACAGCATGTGATTTGCTAAAACTATTTGAACCTCATAACGGGCTACGTTTTACCTGTCTTTGATACTCTTCTTTCGTAAGTGTTCCTCCACCATGCTGGAAGTTAAAGTAATGAAGTCAGTTAGAGTTTAAGCAGGATAACATGACGTAATCTTTATGAACTATCTTTAACAAAAAGAATAATTTCTAAAATTTGTGTGATTTTGTGGAGTACAATCGCCTGAAAAAATTACCTAAATAAAACTGTTTTTCTATTAAAATTGTTTAACTCTCTGGGCATAAAATGAAAACAGTTATTCTTACAAATTGAAGGGCATGGGAAGCATGTGACGTAACCTACCTTCCACATACATTTACTCCCCTCACTTTTCAAGACATACACTGTACCAGCAAAGTCAGGAATCCAGCACACTGAAACCAAGTCAAAATAGTTCATGAAAATAGATATCAACTCAAGGTTAGTTGAACGGCTGAGAGGTTGATTGGACAATACAACAAAAAATGATATTTTAAGGAAAAGGGGTCTTTAGTTTAAATGTTACCTATTTGCTGCTACTGAGGATGATTTTCAAAGTTTTAATAGGGGGCCGAATAATAAAGCCGTAATTCGTTTACAAATGTACATGGACCCGGAATCTATAGTGTAGAGCATGTCTCATATTTGACCAACAATTGGGATAGCCCACTTTTCCTCTAAGAATTAAAAAAAAAAATGCGTCAAATGAATTAATTGAGGTTTATTAAGAGAGAAATTGCATTTCATTTCATATTGCCCTGTAATAGAATATTGCAAGAAAGACATAACAACCGTTGTGATACGAAATATGAAATGCAACTAACGTTAAAGCAGGGAATTGCTAGAGAAGGGGAAACAACCTTCTATAGTCTCCTTGAGAAAATGTTCGTTTCCGACGGTAATCTTGCTTTTATCCGCCAAATTCTTATCTCAATGCTTCGATAGACAAAGATTAGTGACGCATTAACGATATTCCAATGAAGAGATGTATCCCTTACACTCTACTCGTTAACATTTTGGTGCCAGCCGTCATGGAAAATTGTGAAATTTATGTCATTTGACGCTGTCCGACACGCGACCTATTGTTTCCTTTGAAGACAACAATAGCTCTGCAAATTAGTTTAAATTTTTTGTTCCTTAATGATAACAAAATTGTTTAAATCTGAGGGAAAGGTATAAACTTCAACAAATACTTCCATCTAAAGACCAAAGAGGAGCCACTGAAGCACCTAGCTTAACCGTTTGTTTCTAGTCGTTCTATAGAAGTTGTTATTATAAGCTTTGCCATTGGCGGAAACAAACCTCTATATCAAAGGATATGTAGACAATGCCATTATTTAGGGATTACTCGTAGCAGAATGGAAGAAATGATCATTAAAAGGACTTAGTCACAAGGGATTTAACAATAGAAACAAAGGGACCTGTCAATCAAATAGTGGCGCCTCAAAAGATATAATCTATTTGGGTTTCCATTTCCAAAATAGATATAATCTATTTTGGTTTCGCCGAACGGCCCTTTGCCGGAGGGTCGGGAGGAACTCTGCTCCCATCAGAGAGCAGGACCACACATGGTTGCCCTTTAGAGGGCGTACTTTTCCATTCGGGACGTTAAGCTCCTTAAGGGAGCAGAACTCCTCCGGGAGTAAATATTTGGTTTTCGCCCCTTGGCTCTTCGCCAGAGAGTCGAGGGGACTTTTAGAAAAAATATATAATCTATTTCAAGTACATATTGTCTGGAAAGATTTGTTCGTTGTATCTCCTTCTCTAGCAACTCCCCGGCTAAAGGACAGCACTACAAAGCATTTAAATGAATGTCGCTAAACATTATTGGTCCTATTTGGTACACTTGGTATACACATTGAGTGCCTGAACATTGTAGGCATATGACCAATATGTGCAATTGGAGTCCCAAAGTATTCTTACTTTGTTGACACGTCAAATTCTACCTCAAAACTGTACGCCGCAAGATAATATCCATACTAAGTTGCACTTCAATTTAAAAACGTGTTTATCGTTGTTGAAACTTGCAGTTCCATATAGTCTAATCTTTTAAGTATTACATCATTTTATCATCATTTTAAAAGGATACAATACGTTTACTTCATTTTTTGAACCTTGGCTTTGACATTTACAAGGTGGGGGAATTATGCATTTCTATTGCATTGCTGGTTTTGCATTTCCAAAGTTATGTGGCATGGATATTTGGCTCGTTTGTCGTTGCCATAGTAGAGACAATTTGGTGTGAACGAAAATGTAAGAATGGTGGAAATAAAAGAGCAATATTACCTTCAATCAGTCTTGACTGGAGAACAGAACCAGATTTAGACTTAAAAGACCATGGAACCCGACAGTAACGGAACCTGTATGGAAGAAATATGACAAAGAGAATGACAATGAAAAGCACCAGTTTTAAGCAAGTACCCCAAAGATAGAAAGGGTAAAGTATGCTAATATTGCTAAAAAAAAGGTTCCACATCTTACCATTTTGCAGTTTTATGACCACTCTACCGTGAGTATGTGAATCTAACTTAGATTTCAAGGTATATCTTGTACTGTTACATTTTACTGTTAAATACTACTGATAATATTAAGTAAAAATGCTTGAAAAATTACTTATACACGAAACACTAACTAAAACAGTTTTCGACTTGATGTTTTCAAGATTTTTACATTGTTGCATATTTGGAAGCTTTTCTCTGTTAAGGTAGTAACATTATGTTAAACTACGTTACGAATAAAACAAATCTTTTAATTGTCCCAGTCTCGTTGAGTGGAGTCCCTTTTTTAATTTAGTTATAGGTCTATAAGGAAAATAATTTGGAAAACTGACACAAAACCGAGAACAAACCAGGTGGAAATTGCGAGTTTTTTTAAAGTGAGTTACAAAATATTATTAAACGTTATGAATAATACGTAGGCAAAACATGCTGCACCTACCACAATGATTTCAACTGTAGCCACATTTCTGCATATTTCAATATATCTGCTATGTCATTTTCTGTGAATTCTTTGCCTTCCTCGTCAATCCATAACTGTTTGATAGAATTCAAGGATAAGGACGGTATGCATATACCACATCTGAGATGAAGGTTACCAGAAAATATATCAACTGAGCGTAGACACTCTTGCAATTCCAGAGATGAGACTGAAATCTGTACGAAAATGATATGCAAGGTGAGAAAAACAAGATTAAGTTTAGCTGTTCTTCTGAAGGTGAAAACGATTTCTCTCTAGAATATTCTGTCGAGTGTTAATTACACAGTTTACCAAACCACAGTTTCAATTGAGTGAAGATCATATTGTGGTATTTCAGGAAAGGAATGATATACAGATTAAAAGACACACTTGATATACACGTGTTATTATAAATTTAACTTCTTCCATCTTAATTTGACAATATAAACGACTACTAGTCCAACTTACGTTTTTCCTTGCTGATGTTTCCAGTAGATGAACAAAGTTTCTCTTTATATATTTATTTTGTTTCTTATTTAATTTGATTTCCCGTAAACTTATATTCTGAACGATATCTAAGATATTGTCAACTTGACCCTGTAATTCTGAGATGCACATAACTGCTACTAAATCACCGCCATCTACATTTGCCACTCTTTCAATGATATCTCTAGCAATATTTGGATAAAGTCCACATGCAAAGAGATAAAAGTACTTCAGATCACATGGGTTCATATTTTCTAGCGATTCTTCTAGTTCAAAGCGATCAGCTTGTAAGTAATGAGCCGCATACCATTCACAAAAAATTTTGTGGTAAAATCTCACTTCACTTTGATAACCTGCGTCCTCTTCGACTAAAACTCCGATCTGGACATATTGTTCATAAAATTTCTTTCCAAGCTTCTCTCGAAGAATTTCCTTTCTCCATCGAGTATGCTGATTCCTTCCAGACAAACCTTTAAAAGCAACTTCGTCTAGTTTGCGATGATCGTCTTCAAACTTCCAAAAAGCCTTTCTCTTGGTAATTGTTCCCGTTTCTTTATGCCTTGCAAAATTTTGCAGACATTTAAATATTTGTTGGAACACACTTGTTAGAGTTGAGCAGGCCCTGAAATCGTTACCGGCAAAACTCAAGTGAGCAAGTATGATAAAGAAAAAGGGAACTTCACAGAGATCTTCAATGAGTGGGTTTTCTTTCAGACTATTTTGGAGTCTTTGAACAGCCCTCTCATCTTCATCGACAATTGCCTTTCGAATGTAGTCTTCCTGGGTGCTGCTACACAATCCGGTTAGGCGCAATTGAACGGTCCCCGGTGTTCTAATCTTTGGAAGATATCTCGTAGTTGTGATAACCTGAAATTGCGGACATATCTCCCCCGCGATCACTTTCATTATGTCCGACTTATCTTTACCTAAGTCCAGGTATTCATCTAAGCCGTCCAGAATCACTAGTACAGATGAGCTACTTTCCAACACATTTTGTATATCTTGTTCGCTGAGTGAACTGTTCCTCTGTAAAAGAACTTTCTTGATTGCCCTATAAATGGAGTGAGCTCGTCCAACCTGGCGCAGACGAATCAAAATGAGAATTTCTACATTTTTGAAATAAGAATCCTTTTTACCAGTGCACCACTCATAGGCACATTGAGTAGCAAGCATTGATGAACCGTGTCCTGGATCGCCGATAACAATGATTCTTTTATGCTTACTAAGAGCTGTACCTAGTCCCACGCGACAAGGACCTAGAGATACCCACGATCCCATCAGTATATCAATGCCTACATCCAGAAATGTCTCCTTTACGCGGGATTTGTTAGAATGGACGAAAGGAAGAGGTTTCCATTCATCGTAATAGTGCTTGTACTTCGTCTTCAGTTGATTTATCAGGAACTCTTTGTGCTCTGAGAATAAGTGAAAGAAAGGCTTTTTAATTTTTGTAACACCTTATGTTTATTAGGATCTTTGATATGGCACGCCAAAAGGCTCACCAAATATGATGATGTTCTAAAAATACACGTTCATGTACTAAAATTACACGTTCATGTACTAAAATTACACGTTCATGTACTAAAATTACACGTTCATGTACCAAAAATATACGATGATGTACTAACTTCATATGATCATGATGTAAATTTACACCATCATGTACTAAAACCATAAGTTCATCATGTTAAATGTTACGTTGTACATGTAAAATCACACGTTGTACATTTTAAAACACACGTTGTACATGTTAAAACGTAAGATCATCATGTTATATTTGTATCTTCCGCACGCCATACAGAGTGAGCCTTTCGGCGTACCAGAAGTCCGCCAAAAGGCTCACCGAATTTGATGTAGTAAAAGTACACGTTCATGTACTAACTGCTTACGATCATGTACTGATTTCATACGTTCATGTACTGATTTCATACGTACATGTACTGATTTCATACGATCATGTGCTAAATGTCAGTACATGATCGTAAGAAATCAGTACATGATCGTAAGAAATCAGTACATGTACGTATGAAATCAGTACATGAACGTATGAAATCAGTACATGATCGTAAGCAGTTAGTACATGAACGTGTACTTTTACTACATCAAATTCGGTGAGCCTTTTGGCGGACTTCTGGTACGCCGAAAGGCTCACTCTGTATGGCGTGCGGAAGATACAAATATAACATGATGATCTTACGTTTTTACATGTACAACGTGTGTTTAAAGATGTACAACGTGTGATTTTACATGTACAACGTAACATTTAACATGATGAACTTATGGTTTTAGTACATGATGGTGTAAATTTACATCATGATCATATGAAGTTAGTACATCATCGTATATTTTTGGTACATGAACGTGTAATTTTAGTACATGAACGTGTATTTTTAGAACATCATCATATTTGGTGAGCCTTTTGGCGTGCCATACTTTGAATGACTTTTTCTGAAATAAAGTGACAAAGGCAACTGGTTTCATGGTGATGTGTTTTTGAAAGCCGAAAACCAGTAAGGAATCAATCTTACAAAGCGTAACCTTTGATAGCATTTTATTCCTGAAGTACAACACTTTTAGTTATCAACAACAATTTGAAATTGACATTAAAACTTCTTTATCAAGAGCAATTTCAAAAATGCATAGAAGTGTGGTTCATATTAAACGAAAATGTAATTATTCACATTGTTGTGATTACACATTGGGGTCTTCTGTACTCTCTCTGAATCAATAAACTTAGTTTGTGTCTGAAAGAGCACGATTTTTTAAAGGCAAAAACAAATTCGGCTAGTTAACTGGCCCACCCAAAGTTGCTTCAGTTGAGCGACTTCGTCTGCTGGGCAACCGATTTTGGTGGTAAGCATTTGCCAAGTAGGAGGAAAGCCGCGGTACTCATAGAATGGAAAAACCCATAAAGAGCGAGCGGGATTCGAAGCCATGCACATGTGAACCACATTGGCACACAGCAGCTGCGTAGACCAATCTGCTCCTCACCTACCCAATTATACAGTTGTTGGGGGGGGGGGGGGGGGGGTTAAGGAAGAAGATGAATAGAATAGAAATTTTGGGGATGGAGGGATAAGGCATTTAATTAATTTACAAAGATTCCGTACGATACTATTGTAATGTGAAGTTTGTCTAAAATCAACAATAGAAAGGGACCGAGATAAGGAGTCTTTTAACACTTAATGAAACAACCAATTCACACCCCAAACTGCAATTTAGTGTTAGTTTAAATTCTTAATTGGCACAGCTCTTTGATTGACAGCAAATAAAAAATGCAGCAAATTGTATCTGATACACTTAGAGTTGTGAGAATCGCTGAAGTAAGTAGGGTAGAAACTGGATATTTTCAGGCGAGATTATTCGGCCTTTTAAACAGGGCAAATGAAATTTGAAAGATACGTATCGAAAATATAGAAAAAGTTAGTCACCTTCTCTTGAAACAAGTTCAGTCTGATTTTCAAACTGGGTGGTAGACGATATGTATGGACGAGAAATCCTATTCATGATTCTGCAAAGACAAATGTCTAGAAAGATATATCAACCTACTAACTACAAAAGTGTGAACAAAATTAAATAAACACAATTTATTTTCATATCATTAACTATTTGGCAAGTGTTTACGAATTAAACATTTAAAAGGAATTGTTTGGTACCAGACCGCAGTGTAACATCTGTAGTTTTTACAATGTAATAATACAGTATTTATAGTAGGAAGGCGTACTATCTCTATTCTTAAGCTTTGCAAGTAAACTTACTGCACATCTTAAGGACCAGATTCGAAAGTCAGCTCTTGTAAAAATAAAAATAAATATCAATTGATCGCTCGGCCCCTAAATGAATAATGAAATCATGGCTTTACGAGCTAGTAGAAGTCTCCCTTATAAAACAAATTTTCCTTAAAATGAGCCTTATACAAGGGCTATAACTAACGATGAAGCAGTCTTTTTCTGATTGCTGCTACACAATGGACTGGTCTTGTATTTCTTTATCCCTATGGGATAGTGAAGTTAAATATCAAAATGAGCAAACTGACTTTCCAGCGTGACACTATTACTGCTTTCAAGTACATGCGTGGGCGACGATACTGCCCATCGACTTTTAATTTTTCAAGCAGTATTTTTTTTTGAAAACGTGGCGATGCCCCTAGTATGGAAGGCAAATTTAATCGCCGCCCTTGAGAACATTTATATTAAATTCTTTCCTGCGTGTGTATAGTCCCTAAAGGGAATCACAGGGAGTCTACAACTCTTAAACTCAGTTTTAATACTTACCACATTTCCTAGTTCTTAAATGAAAAGTACAGACATAATCTTTTTTTTTTTTCTTCAAATTTATGAGCCTATTTTAAAACTGTACATGATATTTACACGCAAAGACTGCTAAATGTTTCAGTTAAAAATACGTGTTTGTGTATGGTTAATAAATTTCAAAAATGCTTAATAATACATATACAGCTTAGTCAAAATGCCAAACACATGTGGGCGTCTTATTTCCTCAACGTTTTCAAAGAAAAAATATTGAAAGAAATGTTTTCAAATACATAGTGAGAAATAATTATTGAAGCTTAGCTAAATACCTTGCCTTGTTTTAAGTTTACACTTAAAATGCTGTCATATATGCAATTCCAATTGAACAAAGTTTTAATAAGCTAATTGTTGAGGTATAGAAAGCAGCAGGTGTGTATTTTGCTTTAGCTAAGGTACCCGTTGAAACATTGAGCAAAGGGTGCAAGGTACAGGTACAAGCATCCCACGTCGTTCCAAAGATTACTATTATATCAAGCAGATATAAATGAATAACAATCTAAGTAAACACTTTAAATCCCGAGTCATTTGAAACTACCACATAGTTGCTGTAGTCTTGTAAGAAAACTATTCATGATTGCGTCTTTTTTAGCAAAGAGAGAAGGACAACACTTGAATAACATTAAAAAAAAATATATGACGCATAAATAAAGATATCCTGCCCTGCTTATTTGTCATTGTCACACGCTAAATGTTAAGTCTCTGTTGTGAAAAATAGATTCACTATATCACCACGTAGCAAAGTAGTCAAGGTGGGGAAAGCCATACCAAAATATTGTCTACTAACTAATAACAGATAC
Source organism: Holothuria scabra (assembly GCA_037179385.1). Classification (NCBI taxonomy): domain Eukaryota; kingdom Metazoa; phylum Echinodermata; class Holothuroidea; order Aspidochirotida; family Holothuriidae; genus Holothuria; species Holothuria scabra. The sequence goes on from CM074179.1 coordinate 69,971,360, forward strand.
GTCTATGTTGTCAACAGCTGCAATACACACTCGTTAAAAAAAGTTAGCCATGGTAACTCTGTAATGGTTAACCACATATTCATTGTGTTACATTTGCATTTTGCATTGAAAGGTTTGTGTCACGATTGTGCAAGTAACTGCTCACTACCAATGGACTGTATTTACAGTGATGTTTAACCCGGAAGGTGGACGGTATGTTTGGAGGAGGAAGCACAGCTAGTGTAGCTAGCTGAGAAGCAGCTGACTACCCCTCTGCGACTGTTGCACAAAAACACCTTTGAATTTTGCCCGGCAGTGAGCGTGGCTTATCCGTTGATACGTCACGAGAAAGTACTCCATACAACGGATGACAAAACACACTTTTTACAGGTTTCAACTCTGTGCACAAAGTTTTCGTTAAGTGTAAGCCTTCAAGAACGGAGGTGTAATAGCACTTAGCTGCTTCAATTAGAAGTTTTGATTCGTTTCTGTTACGAAAAAAGAGCCGGTTACAAATGTTTAAATGATTCAACTAACTGCTTTCAGGTACTTCCGTGATGTCATAAATTTCCGTCCGGTGATTTTGTAGGGTTTTTCCAAAGTCATATATTAAGCATGTTATTCTTTTCAGGAATTCATCCACACTATTTCCATGTTTCTCCCAGCACTGAAATAAACACCACGCGCGATTTGAACCCTTAACACTGGTTAAAAACAGGATTAATGTACGGCAACTAGAATCAAACTGTCTGTGCGTGGGGACTGCTCACAGTGTAGCAATTTTAGCCGGTGGCTAGTGTAGGATTATCCCTCGTACCGGCTTCAGCTACATACAATGTTTTTAATGACAGGAACGGTTAATAAAAAATGGTTAGTTTGGAAACCTTTTTACTAGAAAACTCTTGTTAGACCACTCTACTTTGGGAGCTGGGTGGGGCCAGGCGGGAAGTTTCTGACTCGGGGGAAAATGCCCCTTACCCCCTGATGCCATTTTTATAATGTATTTAATTCACTTTGATTTGATTTACTCTGCTTTGCTGGCGGTGCAAAGAGGTACCTTTCCGGAAATGGGTTACTTACAAGGCCGGTTGGCTGATTTGCATGAATTTAAAGAACAACATTCCCATCGCACTGCACTAAACATACTAACACAATGAGGGGACTGTTTCATGCTGGAAATACAAGGGACCCATATGGGAGGATATAATAGGGTTGACGCATATTTTGGTCATGTCCCCCAGAACTATCCCATTTTGGGCGTTTGAGCCAATGAAACGCCAGCAATAGTCCATTCGGTAATTCTAAGTAAATCTCACAGCAGCTGGGTAAGTGTTTTGACGTTTACAAACCGTGATTAATCTAAACTAGACCCTTGTAATCCTCCGCTATCTTCTGTCAGCGAGAACAAGTCACTTTCCTATATTTGCTTATGCTTGGGTGGCTGCCAACTGCATTTGGGAATCCATGCTCCCCGTCAAAATGCTTGATTCGCCGAGTATGAGGTTGAAGGAGTTCTTAAACAACTGTCTTTTTAATGATGATGTGACCCCTTAACCTACAGGCAATGAGCCCTTGAGGGTGATTTGTGGGAATATTATTTGAGTACTAGTGCGGATCATCACGCAAAACACCAGCAGTTTCGCACAGCACCAGTTACCATACTAATAAACATATCGATTGATCCACTGAGCAACGCTGCTTCTCCATTTTGTGATTCTTTTTAGCATCTTTGCATAAGTATGGTCGTTTAGTGTCGCTGCAGAAGTATAGTGTATAGTGTCACCTTAAATTCCCGAAGAACGTGATTTTGAGTGTGCTATTAAACTGTACAACTAACTGACAATATCACGGAGTGACTGATGATGTAGGCTACCATATCAATATTCTATTTTGAGAAACATAAGAATTCTTACTATTCGTCTTGGTGTATGTGCTAGATTCGTAAAAAAAAATTGTCAAAATAACACAATAACAAATTCGGATGGGGATCCGATCTAAATTTGTCGAGTACATGTTAGTCTTACCTCATTCTCTGATCGAAAAAAAAACTGTGACAATATATATGTTGTACCGCATAACCATGACAATTGAGTTTATGCTAATTTTCCGTGACGTCAAATCAATTGCCAGTTTTTGTCGGACTACGCTGTCCGATGTTGGTGTCTTTACTCATACTTTTGGCAAGATTATTTGCATGAAGGCTGATGCTTTTAGTTAAATGCTATATGAGCATATATTTTATGTGACTTATTTAAATTCCTATGGAAGGGTAAAGTACTTTTATGGAACTGATAAGATTCTGGTGACTTCTGTTATTAATTACTCATGTAACAATTGATAAGGAGTAGATTGCTGTAATACTGGCTGAAATAATTTAGAAGCTGAAATCCACAGTGCTTTCGTTCCGTCTTAAACAGTTACATATACAATCATTATCAAACAGTCCAGGAGATTGTATATTACAATAAAACTATTGACATTTGAATCCTTTACATTAAACGTCCAAAGTTTTCAAAGTTGTACTAACTCCAATTACTCATCGACAAGACACACTAGTAACAAGGTTGTCAAAATAGATAGTTGTATCGGGGAAAACCCTTTCCGTCTGGAGAATCTCTAGATTCATCAAAGGTTTCAAGTGTTTTGTATATAATGACCTTAGCAAAGCTTTGATATACATGAAAAAAATGAAAGCAACGTACCAAAAGACCAACGTCCAAAACAATATTCGCCTCTCATCCAAATGGATTCGGGTGTTGACTCCTGGGTCCTCATGGCTTCAATACTGTTCCCCCTATTTCTCGTATTATTATGAAAATGTAGTGCAAAATATGTATCGTACTTTCTAACCCGAGACTTCATTTGACGAGGCTTCTGCTTTAAAATTTTCTCTTTTGGAAACTGACTCCGAAGAACCTTCATGTAGATTAAAATAAGAAACCATACTTCCTGTCTTTGATGTAGCATATTCACAGGAATTTCCGTCTTCAATTTCTGGTACCCTAAAGCCACAATCTCCGCAATAAGCGTTGGGTTCCACACAACGCAATTAGTTTTCTCATCCAACATATCAAATGCAAATGGGAATTAAGAAAAATTGTGAATCGTTTTTATCTGATAATCACGTGGGAACAAGCCAGTTGAAATGCTTCGTTTTAAGCATTTTTACACGCCTATGTGATCTCAAAACTCAAGAAAGAACCCCACCTTCCAACACCGCTCCCCAGGAACGGAATGCCAAATTACAATATGAAAATTGTAGAACAAATATTTTAAGTAAAGTTGCTATCTTGAAAGATTTTGAGATAATCTGTCCACAATATTTTCCCTTTTGTGATTCTGGTGACCTCAAATCATCTTGAACTTTCACCAAATCGTTTAGAAGGTCCTTTTTTCTAAATGTAAAATATTTTCCAGATACGAAAAGTTACATCTTTGTTGTGGAGAGATATAATGTCTGCACACCGCCTCCCATTTTGAACAGAACACTAATGGTTCTCATTTGACCAAACCAAGTCTTTTCAATCCGACCCCGAGTCAACATCGGGCTCAACACATTCGATTCCGAGTCAAGTTACCGAGACGACCAGAAAAAGGCATAATCTTTCTAATTATGATTAAACAGCACGCATGCTGTTATTGCTAACAGAAGCAACGACTACTGCAGTTCAACGCCAAAAAAAGGGGATGTATAAACTGGACTACGTACCAAACGAAACTGTGATTATATTGTTTATTTAAGAATGGGATAATTCAACAACACAACAATGCTACATACATGTTAATGCATATGATTGCAGCTGCTGCCTCTAATCGTTGAGGTATACATAATGCAGTCAAGGAAATGTTCAACATAGTGCCCATATTATGGTCTTGACCCCAAGTCCAATCTCGGTGACTACAACATTACACAGTAGTAGCGGTAGCATTAGAAGTAGATGTAGCAGTATAAGTAGCAGTTACAGTGGCAGGATTAGTAGCAGTAGTAATAGCAGTAGCAGTATCTGTCGCAGCAGAAGTAGCAGTAGCAGTATCGGAAGCAGTTGAAGAAGCATTAGCAGCAGAAGTAGAAGTATCAGTAGCAGTAGCAGTATTAGTAGAAGTAGCAGTAGCAGCAGTAGTAGAAGTAACAGTGACAGTAGCAGTAACAGCAGAAATAGAAATACAGTAGCGGTAGTAGTACCAGTACTAGTAGAAGTAACAGTAGTATGAGTATTCACATAGATTCCATTTGCTTAAAACCTGGACATTGATACTTTACCTTGATCTGGGAATCCGTCTGTTTAGTGACGCATTGTTTTGTTTATCTCAAAAATATTTAGTTCGTGCTGTAATCACCCGGACTTGAACCCCGGGACATTGATTCTTTTCCTTGACCTGGGAATCCACCAGTGCAGTGACGCGTATTTTGTTTTTCTCAAACCGTCTCAGTTCGTGTTGTAAAAACCGGGCAGTTATTCAACAAATACTGTTACAGTCACCGCGCCATCGGATAAGTTGCGTCGTCCAGTTTTAAAACAAAGCTTTTTAAACGTTCAAAGCTTAAAAAAAATCCATAACATGATTTGTATGATGCTATAAAACTGACAGATCCTACATTGCACCAGTGATGACTGAATCCACATAGCATACACATAATGTTGTCCCACAATCTTACAAATTTTCATCATAATATTCCTGTTTATTCGATTTTCGTGTACCTTGTCGATTCTACTCAAATACATTTAGAGCAGAATATACATTGCAGATTTTCAGAACATCTGCTCGTGACTGAAAGTTTGACCCCACGGAGTATCACTCAGTAAGGTTCAGGGTTCCCCCAAAACATACGGTCATTACTAAAATATGCATGCTGAGTAACAGAGGTTGATGGAAATAATAGTGGTCCCCACTTCTTTAAAAAGCTTATACTTCTTATTTGCACAAAATTTTGAAGCACTTAAAGACCTCTCCAAGAACAACTTTAATTGAAATAGAGATTATGGTTTCCAGGCGTAAAAATATCCATAGCGGTTATCTGTTCTTCAAGCGATACTTTATCTGTGTGGATAGAGGGAGTGCTTACCTTCCAAATCGTGATGTGTTCAACGAAGCAAACTATTTCTGATGGTAAGTTTAATCGAAGCCCCCAAAAGAGCTATAAAAACCTTTGTCAAGTATTCTTATTAACCGCTGCGATGTAAACAACAAAAGTATTCTCATGGGGTACGCGTTGCATTTGGTTAGTATTTGCTCAACCATGTATTGCTGAAGTTTCGCATATTTCTAGGTTCGGTTTCCTTTGAAAATTCTTTTAAAGAATATTACTGCCCAAGTGTTTTGTACACTTGTTTTCCTACTAGGTTTTATTACAATGTTCAAGATCAGTGTGCCAACACGTGACGCGTTTGAATTGTATTAAATGTATGCGTTTATGTTCAAATGTGGGAAATGAGCGTATGTGATAATCATTTCCTATCAACCAAGAAAAGGTAAATCCAAATGTTGCGATACTTTTCTACATGTAACACGAATCAAAGATTTCTTTTACTCCTAATTTGTTTTGCATGTATTTGACCCATAGAAAACTATTTCAGCTAGAAAATTTACGATCAAATCTGACTTTTATACTTTAAAATCGGCTCACTTGGAACTGGTTCTTCAGGCAGACCTAATTCTAAAGACGCCTTGCAACGTTTGTTTGATTTGAAATCCACCAGTTGGAAAGCGGTAATTTATATAAGCCTACTGAACCCTTGACAGGGAACTGCACATGGTAGCTAATGCTTAGCTGACTGGCTAGGGTTATTTTATGTGTTAACTTAGTAGCCAAATTAAATATTTTTCCCTTCCTGTAAAAAAAGGAAAAAAACAAAAAACCATTTCTCACTGAGACTCTATAACCAAGTGACCAATCAGTCACGGTCCCGATTAGCACAGAAGGTAGCGTCAGAAGGTGCTTCCTTTATAACGTTTGTTATTTCAAAAAAATTTAGCCCTGGCAATCTGCTGCAGGTACAGCCTACCCATACGATGCGGTGACGCGATGGTGTTTGCTGTTGTAACAATCTTCTATATGGGATACGGTATTAAAATGTTGCTACTGATATAATAATGCTTTTAACCAACCGGAATAATTTTGAGCGTATATCGTTTCAATCTCCTATTTTCGTAACGCAGTGGCAGATTTGTACCTAGACAAAAGTACAAAGTTTTGAAAAATTTTTATCAAAATTTTGTAAGGTAATATTTTTCGTAAAGTTTCGATTTGAACACCCTACAATTTTTCACAGGCTTTAATGACGTCTGTATAAATTATTCAGTTCCTGAAATCTAAAGCTGTTCATCTGTCATTTACAAGTAAATAATTCAAGCAAAGAAACTTTGCTTAGTTAGGTTTTGTCACTGATACTTTCAATATATCCTTATTAATTGCAAAATAATGAGAAAAGTTGAACCACTTTCGTCTTGCATAAGTTTTGTTGGAACATCTTTGAATTAAATGGCAACACTACTAAAACTGAAAATTAAAGAGGATCGTAAAGATCCACCAACTTTAAATATAACCGGGTACTATACACATGTTTGAGTGAGCAAACACAAAAAAGATCTATATACTTTGTTTCACTGTGGTAACCCTGTCAGCAAATTTGGTCGACTCGGCAAAGGACCGCCGTAAGCCACTTCGGCGGTCCATCGGAGAAATCTCAAGAGGTAGGCTCGCTGGCGGTCCTCCGACGACCATGAAACTGATTGGCTGAAAAATTTTACCCAGCGTGCAATTTTGTTTCTTACCCGGATGTAGCAAGCTGACCTCCAATGGCTCTCCGGAGGTCCTTCGATGGCCACCTTCAAATTCAAGGCCGATCGAAAACCGTTAATAGTGAGCTTTAGATTTCACCACGCTGACGGCAGCTGCAACGTAATGACGCCACTCCCTGCGTTGCCACTGTCTGTTTACAACTTGCTTCAGCGTTTTTGGCGTTTCGCTCGAAAGGGCATAGATACAGTGGCGTCATTTCGTTGTATTTGAGGTCACCCTCGTGAAATATAAAGCTCCCAAATGGCCTTCGCCGGACCGCCGGATATTGCTGACTTGGAAGTCCCCCTTCGGCATCATGCAAAACCGCTACTAGAACCTTATTGATCAAACAAAGTGTGATTTTCGAAATCTCTATTCGTAAAAACGAAATTTTGATATCGCACAATTTAGGTCAATTCTTCAATACCAAACCGGTCTTTAAGTTTCTAGTCACAGTACTAGCATTCACTCACTCTTGAAAGTTTTCGTCCCGAATCATCCAAATAGTTGTTAGCCTTGTTTGAACACCTTTTTGATCGGTTTACGGTTGATATAGCTTCTCGTTCTTCCGGATTTAGACACACAGGATAAAACCATGCTGTGCCATAGTATATGTACCAAGAATTCTGGAAATGACCTCAAACAGTGACTTTATAAACCTGTCTCACTGCATTTTTCTGGTTTCATTGCAACTAATTTATATCTGAAACGAAAGCAAAACCCGAGGAAATGACGATAGGAGGCCATAACGACGGTTGATACGCTGGTACTCAGTAAACTGTAGACACATACTTCCAACAAAACATCGTTCCTAATGGTCTCTCCTCTGCTTCCAAGCACAATTGGTTGTTTATTGAAACATGCCAACAATCTTTTGTGTGACTGGAACAATGGTAACGCATACAAAGGGAAAAAAGTCAGACTGGCACTTTTGCATGCTCTAAGGGGCAAAAATAAACATGGATTGGTTTGAGAGCCTAATCCAGTGATTTGTATCATAGATAGTATTCAGACACAGTTATGTCTCGATCACTTTATAAACGTCATAGGGACTATGTGCAGTTTTCTTTTACACATTTTAAATAGACAGGACTTTAGCCGGTTCAAGATAGGCAGGACAAATCTTAAAAGACAAAGCTACCGAGTGAATTCGTTTGACTCTTACACGCCGGGCTATCTTATCTTTGTAATGGATGCATCTCTGTGGACTTCATTACACCTTTCTGAAGCGACCAATATACGTTTACTTTAGAGCTGAAAAGAGAAATCGGCCCACAGTGATTTTGACTGGTGCCTCCGGCTCAACGTGTCTTAAATAATGTGAACTACTGAACAACCCATGGAGCTAATATCTTTCTGATGAACCTAACTGTTGGCGTGCAGAACTTCATCGGGAGTCTGGGCTTGACTGTTTGGTTTAGCTGTCTGGGTTTTAGGAAAGAGTACTGTTTTCTAAATATGGCTTCAGCTCCACAATGTACCGAATTTAAAGTAATGTTAATAAGAGTAGCTGCACTTCTAACGGAAACACACGTTCAGGACTTGGCGTTTTTATGTAATGACATCCAACGTGCAAAGGCACAGACTCTTAATAATGCCAGAGATCTCTTCTCTGAGTTGCAAGGACATGGTCTCCTCAACGATAGAAATGTCGATGTTCTTATCAAATGGTTGGAGGAGCTTAAACTGTATGAGGCTGCTAAACACGTAAAGGAGTACCGTCAGAAATACATCGACCGTAAGTACCATTCATTCCATGATCGGTATCAACGTTTTCTTCTTTTGCGAAGACGCTTGCACATACCTACGTTGTTTTCATTTTCATATACTTTATATCATGCTTGTTTATTTCGTAAGACTCCACCGGAGGTTAAAAGGGAAGCAATAAAAATCGATAAAATCACACACAATTGATGCAAAATAAATGAACGTTTGTCAGTAGGTTTCTCTGAAATCTTACCAATGTTTAAATGCCGGGAACTGCAATGTTGAAAATCTATTCTTTTATTTGAAATACTTTGAATAGACGATAAGAAATTTGAAGTTTTAGATGTTACTTAAAAATACGTTTGGCGAAGTGTTTGTGTCGTTTTAGCTAGCAACTACAATGTATCGAATTTATTGAAACTATCGGTCAGAAATGAACACGTACAAAAAACAACTCATACATTTACTTTCATTTTTGTTCATCTAGTAAATAAAAAAATATGCTCACCATTTTGTTAATTTATGTCCTTGCAAAACACTACTATACTCTTACTACATATCTTATTTTTAGACGAAAACAACTTCATTAATAAGGAAACATAAATTAGCCGCATCAATATCAATATGACTTGGTTCAGCTTGCTGGATAATATTTTTCAATGAAATATGAAAATACCGAAAGGTAGTTTGAAAGCAAATGAAAATATTATTTTCAGTACAATGGAATGCAGTCCTCACAGGGGTTAGGAAAGTGACGCGTAGAAAAAGCTGGTTTAATTTTTTTTCATTTTATTTTATTTTTCCACAAAAATCATAAATATAAATAATAGGAGCAAATATAAAATAACAGAAGACGGCGGAGGAAGCCTGAAAAAGCAAAAAGCGTGTACTAAGCAGGCCACCTTTAGAAGAAATAGAATATATAAAAAAGACAAAAAGAAGATCAAGAACAGAAAAATAGAACTAAGTAACAGCTAACTTCCCCTCCCAGAAGTCGTAAACACCCATGGGGGAGTAAATAAGAATAACATCAATACTTATCAATTAGACATAATTTTAATTTCTTGATAAATGATAAAAGTGAGGAAATGCTTTTTAGCTTAGGATCAAGGTTATTCCATAATTGAGACCCGGAAGTAACAAACGAGTTCTTAATAACCTCTGTGTTGACTCTACATAGGTGAAAGTTTTCTGAATGCCTGGTAAAGTAGTTGTGGACAGATTTATTAAGATGAAAGATACTCTGAAATATGGAAGGTGATAACTCATGACTAATTTTGAACATAAGATACCCATTTGGTGCTTATAAATGTCAAAAACACTTAGAATATTTAATTCTTGAAAAAGGTCAGCTGTGTACGCCCCATAGTGGGAGGATGTAATAAGACGAATGACCTTTTTTGCAGTACGTAAAGTCTATTAAGATAAGAAGGGAAGGTGTTTCCCCAAGCAATGGTACAATGGGATAAATGAGGGAAGATAAGAGTATTGTACAGAAAAAGGAAGACCCGATGAGGTACAAGATGCTTGATTTTATGTAGTGTCCCTGTAGTCTTTGAGATTTTGTTACGTAATAAATCAAGGTGACATTTCCAAGTCAAGTGAGGATCTATGAGTAGCCCAAAGAACTTAAAAGAATCGGATTGATTAATAATAGAACCATCAATTCAAATACGTATGTCGGGTGATTTCTTCCTACTAGACTGGAACAGCATGAAATGCGTCTTTTTGGCCTTCAGGGACAGTTTGTTTTCTTTGAACTAGCAACACACACGAGCAAGCTCGGCATTTAGTATAGGGACATTAGAAGTGGGATCATCTGTTCCAAACAACATACTAGTGTCATCTGAAAATGGTACAAATTTTAACTTATTGAAAAAAGGGGAAGATCATTGATGTAGATAAGGAATAACAGGCGACCTAAAATAGACCCCTGGGGTACACCACAGGATATATCTTTGAAAGACGAAGAATAGTTATTAATGCGTACAAATTGCTTACGTTCAGATAAATAACTTACAAACCAATCATGAGCAATACCTCTAATTCCAGAATAATTAATTTTGCGTAATAGAATGTTATGATTAACGGTATCAAAGGCCTTAGATAAGTCCACAAAAATACCCATTGTACTTTGTTTTTTGTCAAACCCGGCAGTAATGTGGTTAGATAAATCAAGACAGGCCAGGTACGTAGTCCGAACGGAATCCGAACTGATTGTCAGAGAGGAGCTTATGTTTTTCAAAAAAGCGAGAAAGCTTATTATGCATTACTCTTTCGAATGTTTTGGAAATAGAATTTAAAACAGATATTGGACGGCAATTAGAGATATTCATAGGGTCATCAGATTTAAATACAGGCGTAACTCTCGCTAGTTTAAGGTGATCAGGGAAAATACCATTAGCCAGAGATAAATTAACAATGTGAGTCAGGGGCCCAGCAATTAGGAGACACTTTTGCTGAAGAATACTCACAGGAATATTATCTATACCACAGGCAGCTTTGTGTGGAAGATTATAAGCCATACTGATTATATCAGAAACGTTTGTAGGAGAGGGGAAAAAAAGAATTGGGTCGGAGATTTAGGACCTTAAGTCAAAAAAGGAAAAGAGTGATCAGGGATTTTGCTCGTTAAGTTTGGACCAATAGTAGTAAAATAATTATTAAAGGCCTCTGCAACTTGGGGCTTATCGGTTACAATTTTATTGTTTATGCAAAAGGAGAATTTATTACTCCACATTTTATGAGATGTAATGATGTCTTAAATTATCTGCCATGTTTCAGTCAGATTGCCTTTATTATTGTCTTTAGAATAAAGCCGGGCATTCAGAAGACAATGGCATTCAAAGGACGGCACATAGCGTATTGTCTAACTGGCTCTGTATATTGATGTACCAGGGAGCTGTTATTTTGTAGGAGATCCAACAAAATCTCTCTCTCAAAGCTAGCTTGAATCCATTATTGGTGCAATTTTGTTAAAGAAAAAATGACTTCATCCTTGGGGAAAAACAATGGAACTCGGGACCACACGCATAAGAATTCGTCTGCACGCGTAGCAGAATATGTGCGTCCTCGACTGGTTGACAAATCAGCTGTCTGCATTTGTTGGTATTGGTTTGTTTTGCTCTTAAGGAAGGCGTCCTCTTTTCTCTGTGACATCATATGCATGAGGTCTTTTAAAAACATGTATTTAATTAATCAAACGCAGTTAGAAAGCAGAGTTATAGTCTCAAAGCTTAATGTACAGCAGCACCAACTTTAACTTAGGCATACTGACGCTTATTTTTTCACAAATAAAAAGATAAATATTGAAAAACAAAATATTTAAGGAAAATTAACTGATACCTATGAGTGTTTTCCTGATTCAAATCAAATTGTGTGGTATTAATTAAATAGAAAGAACCGGCAAGTCATCCTAGTTGCCATATTTTTTTAATAGTTTCAAGTAATTGTTCAATTTTTGTTAATAATTCTTTAAATAAATATTCTTTTTCACTCACAGGTACGTCACAAGAAATAGAACGATGTATAGAACATGAGGAACACAGACTCAAATATTTTTGTCTTTCATGTGATAGACAGGTATGTGCGCAATGTATTATAAAGTTTCATGATAGGACAACAGAGTGTGACGTCGTTGAAATTGAGGGTATATCCGATCGAATATGCGCACTACGGAATGAAGGGAGTAAACAATTAGGAGCTTTGAAAGAAAATTCTGAAACAACGAAACGACTTTGGGCGGATAAAAAAAAGTTTCGTTCAAATTGTCGAGAAAAAATAAAAAAAGAGATCATGATCGACTATTTAGGTTTACAAGAAAAACTGGACAAACATAAACTAAATTTGATGAAAACCATTGATGAAAAAGAGCTCTCAGATTTAAAGTCATTGATGTCGGAGCGTGAGGAAATTGAACGATTATCTAACAAGATAGAAAGCCTTACAGATCTCGTAAATGCAGCATCAATGAACAGCCTGGGTGATCTTAAAAATGTAAACACGGTCATGAAACACATCCAGAAGATTAAAGTTGAATTTGAAAAACAAGAGAAAAAAGTCAAAGAGAAGACTGTTGACATTTCTCACAGAAAAATGGCAAATGATGGTTTGTTTGGACTGACCTTGAAGTGTTCTTTAGTTGGGGGCGTGGAGTTGCAGGAAAAACAATTACTTCATCTCCATGATGAGGGACAATTGAATGGTGGCGTGGGTCTTATTTGCATAGATCCAAAGGATCCCACAAATGAATACTGGAAACATTTGGTAGTTACCAGTGACAAGACATCCCCCGTTGTCATGTCTTGTATAAATCTCTACTACCAACATATACAGCACGTTTTGTTCGCTATCGGGAATACTGTTTATCTTGTTCACCCACATTGGACTGGTTACATACATGACGCCGTCGATTCAGTTTCGTCATTACTGATAGACGCGATCGGTGAAGGATCGTGGGTTACGAGCATTGCTGCACATCACCCAACTAATGATCAATATGATGAGTTCCTCGTTACAGTAAGTAATAGCAGTTTGGTCCGAGAATATCGAGTAACTGGTGAGCTTCTACGGAAAATAGAAACGAGAGAGTGGATGCCCACACTGAGGTCTGTAGCATACGCAAATAATGTCCTTGCACTCAGGGGCCCAGGAAGTAAGGACGTCACTCTCTTAAAAGTGGATGACAGTGGTGGTTTGAAGCAAAGTGGTATCTTGAGGCAACCACCTAATTCGTCTGGTCTTTCACCATCTTGCGTAATATGGCCCGGGTACACTTGGCTAGTTTTGTTCGTTGATACGGCACATGAACGTATTTGGAAGGTTGCACACTATCAGAAGACTGGGGAGTTTATAAAATTATGTTCGGAGGGAAAGATATGTAATGACATTGATGTTCCTGTCAGTATCACTCGATGGGAAAATGAAGGGTTTATAAGTTTTGCAGACAATTCTGTGAAAAATTTTACATACTGATGGAGTAAGGTAACATTTTGAAAACGGTTCGTTGTTGAAAGGTGTGTGGAAAAAATCGACTTTCAGGTCCCATTTAAATCTTATTTCCTGCTTTGTCTCATACAAATTTAAGCATATTCGAAAAACATGTCACGATAAACCTTTCCCTCTTACTTTTGAAACATCCTCTCAGGGACCGCGGAGACGGGGGCTAGGGGGGCTTTAGCCCCCTCACTTTTTTGCTGTGGGCATTTTGGGCCGCCTTAAACTGCATTTCGGGCCGTCTTTAACTGCATTTATATTATTGGAGATACTGGGCCGCTTCGATGATTAGCCCCCGCACTTCAAAATTGGCTCCGCGCCCTCTCCCTCTTTGTCAGTCTGCTTGATTACATGTAATCACCCCATCGAGGAAATGGAGTTCACCATACGCATACTTGATATACCAGTTATCAGTGGCGTGGCTATGGGGGGGGGGGGGGGGCTGGGGGCTCCGTGTCCCCTTCCCCCATACGCAAACACTGAAAAGCCCACCCCTAGCAGCCTTCACACCCGCTGGCGACCTGTATAACTAATATTATTCTTCGGGCGATTATAATATTCAATCCGGGCTACCCGGCTATCATGACGTAGATACACTTGCAGTCGATCCCCCAGAATGTAGGAATAAATTCAGGTAGACTGTTACAAGTTTCATATCTCAGACTCTCTTGACTTTTTACTCGTTGGGTTTCTGGATGGATAATTTGCTAGCAGATTTGGAGTGGCTGAATTGACTACCTTGGTGTTGATTACAGCAGAATTAAAGCGGAGGCCTACTCCGAGAATGCCTCCTAGCATCTGGCCCTTTTATGTCTCGCACGGGGATTTTTTTCAGTTCCTTGGAATGCGTAAACTTGTTTTAATATTATACTTGGTGTGGTCGGTAGAATATTTGAGTCAAATGTGATAGGAAGGAATTTGCATTTTGCACGGCCAGTGCTGCCAGTCATTTGCCAGCGCAATAACCAAGCTCTTGGGTGGAGTGGGTGTACCCAGCGTCGTACGAGACGGAGACAGGGGGCAGACTGTCCCCAAAATTCCGCAAAATCGAAATTCGGGCATAAATATGAGGGAAATTTGGGCAGAAACTTGGAAAACTTCGGATAACACTTTAATTAAAAAAATGGCATGTTTTTTCAGAAAATTGCTGAATGTGACCGAAATCTTGAAAAGATGTAAAAGAAACGTCATACGGTTCCAGTAAAATTTCAATGAAAAATTAACTAGAATCCAAAAATTGGCTAAATCTTCGGGCAGCGTTAAAAACTATTTTTCGTGAGTTTTCTTCTTAGATTATCACAACACAACGCCCGAGAAGGTCAAATATCCAAAATATTTCCAGCATTTGCCCAAAATGAAAAAGCATCATAGTAAGAGTAACATATTTACGAAGAATCAAACACATTAAAAATATCGCGACACATTTGGGAATCATGTGGCTTTAAAGGAAAAATCATTCTTGAGCCTGTATTTTAATCTTGTGTAAAACAATGCCCGAAATAGTCAATTTTTTCAATAGCTTCAAATGTTTGCCAAAAAACGCTATAATTATAGGTTAAAAACATGTAAAATAACAAAGATCTGCGAAACATTTGGGTAACATCTGAAAAAAACTGTTTTCACCACCCCCGCTTCATGCTGTAGTCTTGCAAAAAAAAGTGGTAAAATATTCGGCTGGAACGTTGTCAATTGCCAAATTAATTTAATGGACAAACAGGAGAGTGTTCAGGTGCAGTGGGCAAACGTTTGACATCTATCCTCCCCTAGAACCAAATACGGGCAACAGTTATGAAAATCGGGTAACTTCTTTTTCGATACTTGGTTATGCAGTGTGAAAATTTTTCCAATAAGTCTGCTTGAAAATTCATTCAAGCACACCTTGTTAGGTGACAGTTTTTTTTTAAAGAAAAATTTGTATAGTTGGTAGTTCAGGCAGTTACACAATTTCATCAGTGTATATATTGAATATAGCCAAGAGTCGCAATAAAGTAAAATTCATGTATATTCATTGTTTTCAATTCAGTTTTATAGTTTTACCACAAAAACATGCACGACCATCTCATACATTCCTAGTGGTACATTTCATCTGGTAATATTCTGATCCAAATAGCGCCTTCTCATATCCCCATATATAAGGTGACGTTCCTCTTAGTCTTTCTAATTGAATTTTATTTTGAAGTGAACGTTTATCTACAAAAAAAAAACTTAAAATAAGCCTGGGAAATGTCATTTTCGACAGTCTGAGAGGTACGTATATTCTGGACGCTCCGAGCCAACAGTGGTGGGATCCGCTTAGATTGTCTTCAAGTCGGGCAGAATTAATTTCGGGGGGGGGGGTATTGTCCCAATACTGAAATCGCCTCTACGCCTATGAAAATACCTTAATCAAGCGTGCACTGGAGCAGCTAATTACAACGTACAGTTTGCGGATTTCCAATCCTGGGATCCAGAGTCCAGCTGAACGATGAACCAAGCTAATCAGTCTCTCGGAAGTGTGTTTGAATCTGAGAAAAAATTCCCCATACCCCACACAATCCCCATACCCCACACAATCCTTGACTTATGGGGCGTTTTGGTTGCATTCTTATGAGCAACGTCACATCATTATTGCAGGTCCTATTACCGCGATTTTGTATGTAAACTTGGAAGGCTCTTACTCGGGTTTTGTTGCTTTTACGACTAATACAAAAGTCAACTTGAAGCCCGATGGGTTTCTTTGTGCCATATTTGTTCTAAGAAATATGTTGAAACGAGTAATTCGTTTTCTTATTAATCGTTGCTATTAATGGGCAGTCGATGAACAGTTGCATAAGAAGAAACCAGAACGTAGTCAATATGTGTTCATTTTTTTTCCTTTTTTGATTGCTACAGAAATCAGTATGGGCGATTACTGTTTTAATAAGTCCATAAAAATGGACACTTTATGACTATACATCATAAATATTTTTTCCCTTTTCTTGTAACTACTTTCCGACTTTTCCTACATTTCGATCCGGCAAAGAGATGTGCAGGCTACCGTACTTAGTAAACCCTGTATTAAAACCACATAGTAGTTATAGATGTACCATAACAGGAGGAGCAGTTTCAACTCACTGCCCAATGTAAAGGCATGCTATTCCTGTTTTCAAGAAAATGTGATCAGCACGTGGCCTACTTGACTTTTCAAACTCAATTCCATCTAATTAACTTTTTGTTAATCATTAAATGTTACCTGAATTGGCATTTATTTGATTTTTGTCCATAGTAGCCTATCCCGTACGTGTATACGTAAAGTTGTTTAACGTAAAGCCTACAAACTTTTGATTACCATTTCTAGCATTAGAATAAACTCATTGATTGAACCTCAATTTTGTGTTGGCATACAGTTCTATCACCTTCATCTACTAACTATTGAGAATAATTCGATTGATGAAGCACTTACTAGTTATTCTGTAATAGAAAGACAGTAATTCTTATGGTACTTAGTCTCTCTCTGTAGTATCTGCAGCCTCCCTTTTCAAACATGATGCGATCAATTTCATATGAACTTCACAAGAAAGAAAGAAAAAAAAAAACATCGAGTTCCTTCTCCAAGAGCGCAGTTGTCAGCGCCATTCCGACAGATTTAGGCAAGAGGAAGTTTGGTCAGATGGAGTTTTACCTCCCAGTTTCCAACCAATTGGTTCAAGTCCAGCCGACCACGGCCTTTTTTTCCAGTTGTGGCTCACTGGCAAGAAGAAAGGAATAATGCGGATATGTAAGGTGCTTTCACAATTGGTAAGTCACGCCAACCGAGGGCAAATATCAACGATGTTAGTGCAACAGTCACTCTTTCGTCGTCAGCTGCATCTCACTCATGTGCACTAGCTACCGTATAACACTGGTCTTGCCCAGGCGTCGATCCAGACACTGCGAAAAGAGAGGACTGAACTTCGAAAAGATCGAGTGATGGGGTGATGGGTGATGGGTGATGGGCAATGGGGTGATGGGTGGAGGGTTTTAAGCTCAACCCTCTGTCCGAAATACGAAACTCTGCTCAAACTGCCAAATTTTTTTTTTAAGCGGAATGCCACTATCGGCTGGTGCCGAACGAACAGTAAAATCGCGTCTCCTGAAACAGCCGGAAATTGTGTTTCCCATCTTGTAGGTAGAATCAAATCAGTAATTATTTGGAGCTGTTCTTTTTTTCAGTTAAATTGACACTACAATGAAAATGAATGTACTGCAAAGTGATCAGAAAATTATCAATTAAAATGCACCACTACCATTGGTTGAAATGGTAATCTAAAGAAACGTAATCGTTGTAAAATAAGCCTTAAAAGTATGTGCTCATTCACTTACAACATGAGATTATGCGGAATAAAAATTCGAACAACTTCATTAACCCGCCAAATTGCAATGCCATACATCAAATACAGGCGACGTATATTGTATACGTTCCGTCCGACTTTTCAAGGATCCCATGTGTTTTGGCAAACTGCCTAGTTCGGACGTGTAAATTTCTTGAAACTTATTGGCTTTTTCAAAACCACAACTTGTTTTCCGCGCAAGGTGGAATCCTGTATGTTTATAATAAGTGAAATGTATCTCAGATTACAAGGTTTCAAATCATTTTGTAGCCAACAAAGAGCTTTAGTGCATACCAACGGTCTCGGCACACTGGATTCCCAAAAAGACGTACTTATCAAACAAAAACATACCCGGCGGGTAATCAAAATGAATGTATTCTTAGATTTCAAAATATAAATAGACACTATTAGCATAGCAGGGGTGGCGCCAGTGGGGGGCCGGGGGGCATGACCCCCCGTCGGGGAACAGTGCCCCCCCCCGTCGGGGAAGGTCGCCGATTTTGTCGGGGAGGCCTAAAAAATAAAAATATAATAAAAAACCCCACAAAGAATGGACTGGTTACTGGATGGGCGATCTAGAACATATTTTTTGTTTTGAAATGTTATTTCAATACATTTCGGAGTCAATTTTAAATCACTTCTTAACTCTTGTCCTATCTCTACCCCCGTCGGGGAAGGACGGCAATTTTTCGGGGAGGCCTTAACATGAAAAACGTAAAGGACTGAAGTTACTGGATGGATGAGCATGATTTTTTTTGAACTATTTTTTTTTTTGTAACGCTATTTTAATGCATATCTGAATCGGTTTAATCACTTCTTACGAGCTTTTCTATCCCCCATCCCATCTTCAATCCGTGCGCGCAAGGTCATGCCTCCGCCGGGGACGGGCTACCCACCCCCTGTTGTTGAAAAAATCCAATTTCGTCGGGGAGACTTCATCTACAGATCTACGATAAAAGATGTGGGTCTGTAGTCACTCGGACGATCTTCTTGATCTTGCTTACTAGAAGACCATATTCTTCAAGGAAACTCACAATTCCGAATTCTCCTTACAAAAACGGACTATAGGATTTTTCATGTGCGTGCAGTACCCAATGGTCTGCCATCTGGCCTGCCTGGACAGCCGAATTCTTACAAAGGTAATGAATAACGGCCATGTCGTTTTCAGCCAGAAAAAATGATAAACAGTGGTGTGAGAAAATCTCCCCATAAGTCTGACTGAAAATTTATTGGAAGGCACATTGTAACGCGCCATATTTTCAAATACGTTGGGACAAAACCATTTATAGTCTTGAGTTCGGGCAGCCACGTTAAAAGCTCTATCTATTTAGTGGACCTTGCAATTGAATTCAACTAAGATTGTTAATACTGTCAAAAATATTTTAGTATGTTTTCAATTCCGTTGCAAAGCCCCCCCGAAAAAGAGACAAGACCTTTACATCTAATTGTAGTAGTACCTTTTATCTGGTACTTTTCTGATCATTAGCAAGTTGGGTTTTTTCTCTATTGAAGTGAATTTAGTGAAACTTTCATTTTAAAGGAAAGGTCAAAATAATGATTGCTTCATTTCTAGTTACAAGTCTGGGAAATGCCATTCCGGCTATCTTAGGTGTTAGATTTCTTAACAATTTTCTGTGCGCTCCACGCTAACTGATGGTGGCTCTTCGCATAGATAATGTTTTAGTCGAACAGATAACTGAAGAGAACAATGCGTGTTTGTAAATTATTCTTCGTTTTGGGCAGTATTATGAAGCGAAAATATTTTTATTGCGAAAGAAATCTGAAAGTAAGGACTTCTTTAATTCTAGTTACGAGCCCGGGAAATGCCATTTCCTGCTTACCGGGGGTTCTTTATTTTCAAAAAATTCTGTGCGCTCGTACTAGATAACCTTTCGGGCAGGATTATATTTTTCGGACAAAAGAACAATTCTGCCCCTTCTCAAACTCTGCTGACACGCTCCCGTACGCCTATGGCAATAAATAAAGTAAAACACAAATATATGCGAAGCCAAATTTTTTCATCGGGAGAATACTCCAATATGGTCCGAGGGGCTAAATCTGCATGATGATATTCAGTAACCTCAACATAACTTAAGATCACCCCTACTTGATTTTCCTCATGAGAACGTCAGATTCCTCAATAAAACCCCAAAACTGTCATAAAATTACAATTTTTCTCCAATATTAGCTTAAGATTGTTAAAAATAGCAAAATTTTCCAATTTCGATGGATACTCCGTACAATAAATAACCAAAGCCAACTCTGTTAATCACCCGGCATACTACCTAATTTTGCTCCTGAAAGGCATATCACTTAATAAAGGAAACCAAATTTTTCATTATAACCTTACCAAAAAACCAAATTTTCTTTCATTAAAATCCAAAATTTCTCCATCATGATAAGCTCTTAACTTTGAAAGATTTGTTCAAAAAAGGGAAAAACTTTCCGGGAAAACTTCTAGTCTCGTCTCAAAGCCTTAGTCAGTTAGTAAGTAGGTCTTGTACGATTCAATGCGTAACCCCAAAAGAATTTCAGCTGTCGTCCATGTAACGTTTCTTATTTTTCCCTTGTGAGGTACAGATTCTTCAATAAACGCCCAAAATTTTTTATAGTACCTATAAAAGCCAAATTTCTTCCATAAGTTTTAATTTTTACTTCATTAAACTCCAGATTTTTAACAGTTTGTTAAAAAAATGCCCAAAATTTCGACGCGCTCCCCGCGTCCCAAATTCTTCGAAATCACGTTCAACTGGGACATAACACTGCCTTTTTCGGAACCTTGAAATTCTAGCCGCCCTGTCGGGGAGCTTGGCCCCCATGTTGGGCAAATCCTGGCGCCACCCCTGTGGCACAGCTATCTTTTTCCCCTCGAAGAATGTCGAAAATTGTAGGATGTATTTTACGTCACTCACTCGTGATGATTTCTGTCCCTCTATACCAAAGGGTTTGCAAGCTGCGTCTCCCGGGCCACATGCGACCCGCGGCGTCTTGACGTGCGGCACGTAAAACGATCCCGGCACACTTAGGTGGGAACTGGTGTATGTGGTATTTGGAATTAACCATTTCATTTTTGGACCTATTACTAAATAATTTATTTGAAAAGCGTTATTTAAACCTGAATTACCAGTTTTGCCAACGAAATAGATGTAACCGCACAGGGGCCACCTATATGGTCACAACAACATGATTTGGCATGTGTTCCAACACCACTGCTCTATAAAAAGGACCACCATTGGGACGTGAGACAAACTAAGTGTAAACTAAACTGGCTGTACTTGCAAGCAAGTACATATCGAATCCCCTGACCCTTGAGTTGGAGATCGGTCTCGATCTGTTGAAGACCAGGAAATGGCTAGTTTGGTTGGGTTTGGACAAATAGGTTTTGAAATGGTTGAAGGGTACTTAATTATTCCAAGAGACGTGCATTGAAAACCGATGTGTGCCAGATGCGAGCAAGTAAACTTTTGTTGCATCTGATATTGGTCCAACATTAGATTTTCCCGCCATTGTGCCCCTTACACGAACCCATAGACTTTACCCTATCATAAACTACTACCAACAACCCATCCTAATCCCGATGAGTTGCTAGGAAGACCGCCAATGAGACCATGAAGACCGGGACCAATATGACACTGTATGGGGGACTATATAGAGCAGATCCATGTGATTGCTAGGCACAACAGGTAGGTCAACTATATAAACTTCACTCTCCTCATCATCCACGAGACTCTGCGGAGCAGTAGGCCTAGACGTTGGGTGGGGCATCATGGGCGGCATGACCCCACGCACTTCTGAATGTAAGCCTAGCGGGGGAAAATCAGTAAGTCAGGGGAAATCGCAGTCGGACGTCACGGTAGTCTGAACGAGTTTGTCCGAGCAGTAGGAGCTAAATTCCACAACTGACGGCGTTATGGGTGTTTCAATATGCTTCCACATGTTTTCAAATAGCACCATTTTACATCTCATCCCTCCAAAAAACAAAAAGCAAACATTTTCCAAAGGGGCCTCACTCGGAATAGCAAATTAGCCGTACCATTGCCAATGTTACTACCTTCGATATTTTTTCTTCAATTTGAAGACCCAACTACAAACAACCGGCAATTTAATTCTTGATACAGGCCTACCCCTAACTCAGTTATATCATCTAGTACCTTCCCGTTGGTGGCATTACGAGACATGATTTTTCAGTGAGTCAATTTGATGGGGAAAATCGTCGGTGTCCCGGTACTGGCCCCTTCCCATTTAGTTTGTGGAATTCACCATTCCCCCCCCCCCGACCACATAAATTCGACTGCGCATGATAGGTGAAGGGTGCCGCAGAATGTTAGTAATAATAATAACCCTTAACCCTAACTTAACTCTTATAACGACTTGCCCTAATGCTAGAAACCCCAACCCCCACGATGATCCTAATTGAAAACAACTGGCTTGAAAAACCGAAGGAACTAACTCTACCCTATGTCAATTTCAGGAAGTGACATGGGCGCAGGAGAGTCCTCAAACTCTCTTGGGAAAGTTTGCTCAATTTACAGAACACACAATATCAAATGCATAGTGTAAAGTCTAGTACTCGATCCAGTGAGCTGTAATGGCTGTAATGGCAGCTCCGGTTCCCTGCTCGATCGGTGACACTGTAGCATATGCCTATAGTTTTACGCTCCGAATACAGAACTTGGACTTAGGGCTCAGGATAAGCAACAAAGTATGGAAAACAAGCCCGACTAAACCAATTGGATAGCAACTGAGCCGTAAAACCGATTTCACTTAACAAATTCCAATGGTGCATTGCATGTTTGAGCATTAAAAGTAACCTACATGTATACGCCTCGCCATGTATACGATTACCACCGACACACACGTTCGCACGGTAGGCTAACTGTTTCTCACTAGCAGTACAAGTATTGTACAAATACGTATTTACTCGAAAAGGGAATTGAATAACAATTGAACAGCACTTCCACGTCGAACAACACTGGCGGGTGAATTTTCAAATAAAAATAATTTGGAGAAAGTAAACTGGATGTTTTGTCATGTTTGAGCCCCGCTAATAACAAAAAAAAGTAGAATAAGATGAATTTTATATAATCCAAGCACTGAATATAATTATGAAAATTAATGTCAAGTAATCAGGCTAATGGCCATCTAAATTACCTTCTCTTTGCAGGGAGGTGTTAGGGTCGAGACACAACAGTCCTATCTGTCACACAATAGGTAATTGAAAAATAGTTATTCCCATTCAAGCATTAAACTTTGATTGACGGGTCTCTTTGTTCCTATTGACCTTTCCCATGCTTAAGAGGATTTGCCTCTTTCACACCCAAGTAATCCTGAAACAATTGTCTTTGCTAAAAGATGCTTTGAACTGAGACTTGTTACCGACAGGTTCCAAACTCGAATCAAAAGTTTTAGCTAAACGACTGTCAATGAAAGTTAAAATAGTTTACTTTTTTGTTTTGCAACGAATTCGATGAGTCGCCTGCTTTAAGCATTGTTAAAGGCTAAATCATTTTACCCAATTTTCGCAACTTTACGTATAACTCCTAAACACACTCGAAATATATGTAGCACTAAAATTCTCCAAAGAAATAAACGGAAATTACATTTATTGCGACGAATAACGACGAAAGTGTAAAATTTCATGTTTTCATGACGGCTGGCAACGAAAAGTTAACGAGATACAACGTAACGGGGTACCCTCTCACTGGAACATCAATGTATCACTGATCCTAGTGGGTCTAGATAAGGAGATAAAATATTTGGGAAGAAAAGGAATATTATTGTAGGCAACAAACATTGCCTCAAATAGTCAACAGAACGCCGTGTCTCCACCCTAACACCTCCCTGCTCTTTGTTAGTTCTTCTTCAGGGACAAACCTCGCACACAACAACTTCAGATGTCCCCATATCAATCCGATGCACAGTAAATGTCCTTGCTCTACTGTACTAGGATACCCTATATGACACACAGTTTATCTCAACTAAATAGACGGACCTCTCCCATTCAGTCCACAGTGCTTTGATGTATTGATTCACAGGTTTTCTTTTGGAGTGGACACAGCCAGTGAAAGCAACTAGTGAATAGGCCTTTCCCCCAAACAAATTTCATCAAGGCATCATCTCACATTCCTTCTACCTAACATCTTCAATTGAGGTAAGCTTAACTAGTGATGTATGAAAGGAAGAGTTTCAAGGCAGAGTCTTCTTCCAAACTTTTCCCATTGGTCATTTCCCATATTACATCCAGATAGTGAAAGTCAAGAAATAAGTTCATAAAGCTCCCCAGCTTTTTCCGCTGGGCCAGCCTGCTGGACTCCGCCAGCACTTCTTACTTTCTTCCAACTTTTACTTTAAGTCGTCTTCATCCCTGTGAGACTGTACAACTCATCTTTTTTGATGAACAACCTGCTCTTGATCGATCAAAGGAAGACTTTTTCTCAAATTTAGAATAAACCAGATAACCGTAAAATTTGTTTCAGTCATCTCTCCTTGGCTCTTTTTACTTTATCGTACCGCCCCCAGCCTTCACAATGAGATTGGCCCAACAACGCGACATTAGGGTAATTAAGACGATAATCTGGGAAATTGTTTTTAAATATGGAAACACTGAAGAAAAAAAACAGAATCCTCTTTGACCAGCCCTTTTTACCAGGCCTTTTTACCCTAGCAGGGTAATTTCCCTGTTTCCACAGCACTGTTGTGTCAATTTTCAGGGAAGAATTATTTGGCGAGTATGATCCGGATGTTTCTCATCCTTTTTTGTGCATTAGTCTACTAAAAGAACAAGAGTTGATAAAGAGAGGTTACGTGTATTTAATTAAGGTAATAAATATGAAATTTAAGGTTATATCAGACCATGATATTGAATATTCCTTCTGTGCGTATGGAAACACTGGGAAACAACGTGGCTAAATTGCCCTGCGTAGTTGTCAAATGGTGTGTATACATCTGCAGTGATCGCGTTCCAATCTTTGCGGCAGATAAGAAAATGCATCTGAGGACGAGCCATGGAAGAAGGCGGAAAAGCACCCGAGCAAGTCTGGAAATCCTACAATCGAAGCCGTGGGCTTCGATTAATACCGACCGTTCACAGCCAATACATCGCACTCGTGGGTTAACTTGCGAATTTGTAAACATTGTTCGGTAACGATTATGGCATATTGGCAGCTATTCACAGTGTAAAAGTTCTTGTTGTTGTGACAAAGGCAAAGGTCAGAGGGAAATCCCCGTAGTTAGCTACCCGGATTGAATATCATAAGCGATTCGTATTTCGAGTGTAAAAGCCTTCCTTGGATCCGCGCCTCTTGTCCGTAGAAATGTGTTTGCCTGGTGATGTCAATTAAGGCAATCTACACAGCCTGCCCGGTTTAAGTTAGGACCTGCTTTCCAGAGGTACGCACGTTAACTCTTTTTGAACAATGGTTTTCATTTCAAAATCAAAATCCGCCATACAAGTAATTTTGCGAGTTTTCTTGCCTTCAATCTGTTTTCATGAATTTTAGTAATTTTTTAGCACTGACTCTGTTGATGTTTACAAACAATCCAAAATTCAATAAAAAGCTGATCAATTTCTCCGTAGTACATTTGGACAGAATTAACGAGAAGATGGGCCCCCAAATTGGCAGATAGATTTCATCAATACTTTGCTAATTTAAGCCTGATTTGTGTTTCACACGATCGGAGTTCTGTACAGGGACAACCAAATAGAACGGGGATAACAACACGGGCACTTAGCACTAGAGTTAAGAAAGCGCCGTTGCTGCAGGCCATTGCTTTCTTTCGGACGACGTTTCTACAGTATTTGTTCCATTCAGAAATTAAATAAAATTATAAAAATTATGTATTTCAGCGTAATTGATGTTTGAACAAGAACAAGTAACATCTGCAAAGCTTTGATTGTTATAGACGAATCCAGACAGATTGTGATGGTCTGATTTTAGTCGGTCATTACTGGGGCCCATCACCTAAAATCTTTTAATTTCCTTCCTTACCTGTTCCATGGGTGGTTGTGCACTGAAGTGTATCTTGATTTTTTCAACTTCACTGAATATGAGGAGTTCAAATTCACGTAGACAATAAATGAAGACGATTAAAGGCTGGTGGACCCCACTAATGACTGCCTACAGTCACTAAAAACAAGCGCTAATCGGATTCGTCCATACGGATAAACAATTGAGCTTGGTCTTTTTGTTTTTGTACAAGAGACAAAAGGACAAAAGTTACATTCACTAAAATAAAGAATGTAATAACTGAACTCTGCTTTAATTAAATTTACATCAGCAAAGCCATATACTTCATGAGATTTTCCCGTTAATAAATAAACTTTCCCAACCGGATCAAGTGAAAATACATGTTAAATGAATTATTCATTACCCTGCTGCTTCAATATGAAACGTCCTGTATTAAAACAGTTGAGACAAAAAAGGCTGCAATATACTCTATGGAGGCGACTAACATAACTCAAGAAAATGCTACTGTGTTGATGTTTTATGATGTCAAAAATATTTTTCAACTTGTGCTGACGCAATCGACTTCACAAAATACAAGCTTTACAGACATATTAAAAAGAGTACACGACAGCGGCGAACGCCCACTTGCATCTCGACAAAGGCACATTCTTCGCTTGTGACGAGACTTAATTGGCCAACTCACTGCTTTGTTTACATGCCCGCGCATACGTTTGATATTCAGAGAAGATTGCATTGTAGACATACTCTTTTAATGAAAAGTGTCCAGGCAGTGGATGGGCTACGGGTAAAAGGGTGCAAGAGGTTCATTTTCACACCACTCAAACTTTTGCATTCCCCCCTCCCCCAACTTGCCCTAACTTAGGTCAGTAAGAAGTTGGGTTAACAAAAAGAAGTATTACATCCCCGAGACACGTATTTTTTATCCAGAGATGGTGCTTAACCTCAGAGCTTCCGAGAGCTTTATCCCGAACCCCCACGTCCACTCTGAGCCCGGTTTCTTCTGCTTCCGTGGGTGTTTACCCTACTACATTGTCCTTTGCCCCTAGCTTGTCCCACCCCAAATGTTGACATTCTGGCGCTGCCACTGTGCTCAGGTTGCATGAAGTTTACCCACCCGTTTGTAGAGTGTATATTCGAGTCACTAGTGGTGAAAAGTCTGCAACTTATTAACATGTTGTTAGGTTTACACTTCCGTATTTCAATTAACAACCACATAACGTTAAGTTAGGCATACAGTTAAACCCCTCAGTTATTTCTCATGGCAGAGTCAAGACTTGGGAAGGTGTGAAACTCAAATTAACTTCATAATTCTGGTGTAAATTTGTGTTTAACGTTATACCTATAAACATGGAATAAAAGCATTCATTCTGAAAGGAGAATGAGGCAATGTATTGATACTGTCACGGCGATGACGAAATATGCATAAAAGTGTGCAAACAAGCTCGTCTAAATCTTTATAGATAATAACTCATCCAACTATTTTGTTATTTTGAACAGTTCCCCAGATGGACGATAGGTAATACAAAACGCAGTAACCGCCAGGAATTCCCCTTTCCGTTTGTACCACCAGCATAACAAAAAAGAAACAAACTTGTACACAATGTTACTGACTATGTCTTACTGGCTTTACTATATCTGGCTTCTCGTTGGTATTCACAAATGTATTAAAAACAACAGTTAAGACATGTGCATTAAAACGTATCCAGGGACATCTTTTTAAAAAGAACCTGTTCTAGAGTTATACGAAATGGGGAACGGCCTTCGAATCACTTCTTACTGATTTTATTGTTGAAAGAGCAAGAGCATTAATCACAAATTGAACAAGTACAGTAGACCGTCCTGTTTAATTTCGACTTTTGAGAGTCGTTTTATCTTTTTCTTCAAATGTGAATTGTAAAAGAAGCCATTGGTTAACCATGAATACGCAATATTGAAGTCCTTGAAAATTATGAAACATAATTCGAACAGAAACAAGAAGAAAGATGTGAAATTTATCTGTTGCTTCAAATTAATTTTGGGACCACTGCTGTTGTACTTTAACATTTAACGTTTAAGTAAAACTGTGGTTTTATATTCAGAAAAAGGAAAAGTCTTGAAGCTTGCCATCTCATACTGTCATATCAGGGAGCTGCTATTAGAAGGAGGTACATCGAAAACTTTAATTTATGGTAATCCAATTACGTCTACTTATCGATGAGTAGAGTGTCTATTCATAAGGGATTATTTAAGGTTAGAACACCTGCCCCTTTTGTCTGATCCTTTCAGTTTCCACAGTGATACCCGGTTAGTCTTATTTAGACCTACTTACACCTTATGAATAGGATTAAGGGAAACAATGCTGTGATTCAAGCCTTTTTGCTGACAGTCAATTAAGAAGTAATGTCTAATGAATCAAAACGGCAGCAAATCTCTAAGAAGTCTAAAAAGACTAACCTGTAAGAAAAGACTACAACGCTGACACAATGTATAATTGACTAAAGAGAGATGTAAGACTATATTTTGCTTAAGTATTTTCTGATTTTCCGCACATTTTCGCAAAACGAGAAATGTATATTTATACTCATAATGTTAACGGCGATAAAGCGTGAATGGTGCCATAACCGTTGCATCGCGTTGGAAGCTGAGAATCAATTTCAAAATAAAGCGACTGGCAACATTAAAGCAATGGACGAAATTAATTAAAACATTTCTAATCGTAGCAGACGACACGAACCCTTTGCTAGATTCTTTTCATCCCAATCAAACTTCAAGTGCTAGACAAAACAAGTGGCCTTGACGGCAAGAAGGCGGGAACAAAGGAAAGAGATGCCGTATTAACTCCTTCTAATAGCAGCTCCCTGGTCATATGAAACTTTTAATGAACGTCCGCTAACAGAATACTAGAACAATATTACTGTGGTTAATTAAGACATCGACAACGACAAAAGAAGATGAAGAAGGAAAAAACAAAAACAAAACCAAAAAAAAAAAAAAAAAAGCAAGACAAACAAACGTTCAAAAATATCAATCCAAGCTTTCATAATTATTGGTTCGAAGCAGAGGACTCGTTCCCCTAGCATGACACGACAGAAGCTTGTCTTGCGTGAAAGCAAATTAAAAAAGGATCCTGTTACCATAATGCTGCCGTAAAAAATATTTTTTTTCGTCATTCTGGATGATGTTTAAAGTCACACAATGCTTGTGTTTAGAGTTTTTATATAGTTGCAATAGGTTGCAATGATGCAAAAAATGTCCAAGGTGCCACATCTTGCGGCTGACAAGATGGTTTGTCGGGCACTTCCCTTGGATGCTCTTGGGCCCAATGGCAGTCAACGTTTCCTTCCTTATCGGACTTCTTGATGAGTGGGGCTGGTTAGTTTATAGGATGGCGTTTCACCGCTCAGTTTTCAACCCACCGGTTCAAGTCGAAGCTTAATGTCCTTACACATGTGACCTTCGTTTTTTCACATCATCATGACTGCGTATAAACATATCTTACGGATTACACATATATTTATTTATTTAGATAGTAGTCCTTAATAATGTGAAGGAAGCGAAACAAAAGACCTTCACGGGCATGGTGAACTCTTTTACTCATTAAGCCTTACTATGATACTTTTCCATTTTCGGGAAAATGCTTGAAAGAATTTGAATATTCGACAATTTTGGGCATTGTGTTGTGATTATTTGTGAAGTAACGGTCACGAATAATAGCTTTTTGAGCTGCCCGGAGGTGAATGGACTCTTTGGAATCTTGACTGGGTTTTTCATGAAAGTTTTATTGCGACTATACGGCGTTTCTTTCCTTTTTCCCGGTATATGTTTTTGAGATTTCGGCCACATTTAGGAATTTTCTGAAGAACCATCACATTTTTTTCAGAATTGAAGGGCTGTCCGAATTATTTCCGAATTCCTGCCCGAATTTTTCCCAACTTCTTGCCCAAATTAAATTTTGCGGAAATTTGGAGCAGTCTTCCCCATGCCCCGTCTCGTAAGCCATTTGGTATGTCCAGTTCAGCCAAGAGCTAAGTGAGGTCCTGTGAGGTAATAGTGGTAAGACAGAAAGGTTGCAACCCTTGAGACTGCATTGACCCAACATGGGTTTGCTGGTTGCACTGGCCAATGACTGGCAGCAATGGCCGTGCAAATTCCTTCCAACCATTATAGACCCTAATATTCTACCCCCCACATAAGGATGATTTTAGAACAATTTTGTGTATCCCCTGGAATTGAAAAAATCCCTACAGGAGGAAGAAACATGTCAGATGCTAGGAGCATACTCTAATCCACACCCACTGACAATTTTAGCCACTCCAAATCTGTTAGAAAATTATACATCCAGAAAACTGACGAGCAAAAAGTCAAGAGATTCCGAAGATATGAAGCTTGTCACAGTCTACCTGAATTTATCCCGAAGGTCAGAGTGGGGCACAATTGCAGAATACACTGCAACTGTTTGAAGAGCGAAAATAAACTCTCTTACAGGTTGTCGTTAATATGGGGGTCCAGGGGGCAAAGCCCCCGGAAGCTTTGCAACTTTTGCACTCTAAAAAAGTCATATTTGAGCCGGAGATTAGCCGAAATGTAATGAAAACAACTTAAATTGGTCCAATTACTTTCGAAAAATTTATTTTGCGACATTTTTTTTGGGGTCGGGGGGAGGGGGGGCATGTCCGCCAAAATCTTACAAAAAAATCCCCCCCCCCCCGCTTCAGCTACCTACGACTAGAGGTCTTGACAGAAATGATTTTTAAGCTTTTCATCCGGGTCATGTTTCCAAATGCACCCAGTTTAATGTGAACACTTCCACGAAATAATGTTTTAAATGCCCAAAGCGTATAATTTGTATCCGAAGTATTATTCCATCTCTGTCGCTTAGTTTAATGGAACTATAGGTTGCTTTAAGAATATGTGCCTCCAATAACAGTAACTACATGAAATAAATACTGGCCACCGGTGTCAGCTAATCACATACCCATCAAATATCAGTGGTAACTACGCTTACCTCCCCCCTCCCAGTTATAGCACTTATGACCTCCTCAGATTAATTAATTAAAAAAAGTTTGTCATTTAATTTACCCTACTTTCAATAAATTGGAAAAGTGTAATACTTTGTTTTGAGACCGTCACCTTTTGTTGTGTTAGCCTCGTAACAACTCCCTGAACAAACATGGTTATCTGGTAAAAATTATGAAATCTGTGCTAGTTTTCTTCGTTGAAGTACCATGTGACAAAGTTTTCCACATCTGAACTAATTCTAGTGACCCAGGTAACATTTAGGGAACACAAAATATAGCGTACCTCTTCCAAATATTTCGCAACCACGTTAAGAGCATAAAATGAATTCCAACACCCTAAGTTTACATGTTTTGCTCACAAGATGCCCAAAATTACTTTTTACTTTCGTTTAAATATGAATGTCATTTTGAATCATCAAAAACCCATAACGTAAGAACACTTATGTTTGATAAACCCGTGGATAATTTGCAATCAACAAATATTTTATATCCATACTGTTTAAAAACCTTTAATGTCGAAATATTTTAATAGTACTGTCTGCAAAGCTAACAAACCCCGTGTTAGTCAATCGAGAGACACCTACTGGGACATCCAAGTCGCTACATGATGAACCTTCACAACAAACCCCCATTGGTTCCCCTGTCTTTTGATATTTTACAACGTTCCATTCTTTTTCTTTCCCATCACTCAAAAACAATACCAGCCAATAGGCACCGTCCCAGATGACACGTGACGGGAACAGACAACATGATGAAGTTTGCGTTGGCATTAAGGAGCCACTGTGCTTCAATGTGTTGTTAGCTGTTATGAGAGTAACGTTATCATTAGCAGAACTGACGATAGCAAAGATGTTGTCTGTGTAGGCAAAAGCAGTTATTGACGATGTAATGTCTCTTGTGTCTATTTTTCTCAATCCAACGCCAGAAACATGGTACTCTCGGAGTATGCTGCTATTATTGACTGAAATGACAAATGTGTCATTTTTTGAACCTGGCTTCAAGCTTCCTGTGATTAAAGTGATCCATGATTTGTTATCTAAGCCATTCAGGACCAAAGATGAAACTGATTCTACGGAATCAAACATCGTACCTGACCAATGAAGCAATACATTGAAAATCGTCCTGCCTACAGCAAAAACAAAATGCATTTTATCATTGTAATACAACTCTATATATGACATAACCACAGGGAATAAACGATAGGGATGAGTCACAAGATGCCTCCAATATTTCTTGCTGGTGTCACTGGGGTCGACACAAATAAGACTAAAGCCCCCACTGCCTTGCCTTTCATCAAAGACATGAATAAGCTGTTTTGGGTGTGCTACTATGCCTCCGACTAGTGAACATGAAACAAGGATGCCACATGCACCATCGCATGGCAGTTTTTTGTACTGGAGTTCTACGACCTTTTTCGTGACTTCAATCTCCTGTTGTTTCAGACAATCATTTATTTCTTCCAGTTTACATTTTGCTTTAGTTAGCCTTCGTAAGTCAGAGAAAGTGTCACTAGATTTATCGTGCATTTCTTTCTCAAGATGAGCTACTCTATTCATAACATGTTCTATCTCCTCCTTTTCTTTCATTAACACTTCAAAGTTTGATATTTCTCTCTCGTCAAGCTGCTTGAACAAGCTTATCTTATTTTTCTCTGCATTTTCATGAATTAGTATAGTGTCACTCTGAATCTCTCTCCTCATGCGTTCTCGACATTTTGAGAAAAATTCTTTCTTTTCTTTCCAATTTTCATTTATACCTTCACTTTTCTTACGCATAGCTGCTACTTCATTTTGAAGTTCCATTCGTCTTTTTTGTGTTTCAGTATTGACATCACAAAGGTTGATAACATCGTGTGAGCTTTTGTCATGCAGATTGAAAGCACAATCTGCACAAACCTTACTGTCACATGAGACGCAAAAATACTTCAGTACAAGGTCTTCATGTTCAAAACATCTTTCTTGCGACTCTGCTGTACCTGCATGGAGCGAACAAATATTGCTCTTTAAAAAAGAAGAAACAAAATACACAACGTTCACTTAATATATTAGTCCTCTGAGCTCCTTCTTGTCCTTGTATGTAGTTAGGCCGATTTTTTGACAAAATTTGTACTTTTTTAACCAAAACAAATCATAACTACAACCTTTCAGAGGCAATTTTGTTTTAGAAGCGGTCAATCTCCTAGAGGTTTCATATAAAGTCTGTTTACTAGCTTATTCTCAAATAAAGTTTCTGGTTAGAACACGGGGTTGTGTGAAATAACTAATGTTTGAAAGAAATCTGTTTTTCATATGTTTCCTCAGATGAGTTAAAAAACAATAGAGCAGAAACAAACAAACATGCAAAAACGAAGCGAACAACAGGTGAAATGACTTACACACTAAGAAGAATGACCGTACGTACTTTTATAATTAATTAAGCTGGTTTTATAAGCTGGTATCATAAAACACAACGGCATTTTGGATTCAACTTTTCTTTGCTTTGCTATACTTGTTGATTGCCGTTGTTGATGACCTGTAATGATTAATACAAATGATGCAAAGGAAAGAAGAGTACGGCTGTCTATCGATTTCCTTTTTTTGAAAAGTAGCTTGATAGCAACTTAAAATAATGCTGATACACCACCAAGAAGATCTGTTCAATGTTTTAATACGTAACCTCAGTTGAAAAAATAAAATTAAAGTTGGGTAGTGGAACTGAAAGATAAAGGATTTCCTCGGCGTCCCAATATTTTCCAGGTGAAGTCCTAAGTGGGTCCACCCCCAGAAGGTTCTTGATATGTTTTTTTTTTCTTTCTACTTTCCATGTCGTGTGATTGATATGATTGACCAATCAGATTTCAGTATTTCATTTCTCATACACCACGGAATAATCACATTTGTTGTATTTTTGTAATATCATTAACCTTGTTAGAATCTTTCATGAAGTCCCACATCATAAACTTTTCTTTTTTTTTTCTTTTTGAAACATCATCAATTCTGGCTTGAAGAGCACGTACATACACGCGTGATGCAACTAGATTTATCATCTAACTACTTGACTGACAATAACAAATAAACCCCCAAAACGTAGTTACGGAACGTCCGTAGCGAACTAGCAGGACTTGATAATAACTGCTTTTTTAAATTGGTAATAACTGCTTTTCAAGCAGTGTGAACACAGTAAACATATTTTCAGTTCAGTTCACGTAACATGTAACAAAGCGGGGTACCAGTTACACCGTCACACCACTTTTGATCTCATATGATATGGCGTTTTTTGGTCATTTCTTTGGGAAACCGCAAGTCACGGCCAGAGTCTTACGCATAATTGTGAAGCCGTGATTGTGATTCAAAAGGTGGACAATATGAGGGAAAAGGCAACTTAAAGTCTACAAAATGACACCAGGGATGGTATAAACTCATTCATACATTGTGTACATGTTAAATACGTTTTTTGTTTATTACTGGGAAAATTGAGACCCAAACAAAAGATCTGTTGTGTTTGGTTTATTTTACGGGTGTCACGATTCACGTGGTAGATGTTTCGTGAATTAGACTTTCCCATTGCCTATGAAAATAATAACGTGTTACACGTGTCAACGTGTTATTTGGTATTCGTCTCGGGAATGAATGTTTACTTTGTAACAAATAAATCTTAAAAAGCAAATATTTAAATGTTATTTGAAACGAATGCTACAACAGCATATAAACCGAAAGCGAGGTGTTGTATTTGTAATATGTTAGGTAAATCCATCTTTTGACGTTCCCGTGTTTAGTTCATGTTTCCTTATCATGAGCCTTCAGTTGAAAAACCTATCACGTGAACGGATATGGTGCTTTAACCACGTCTTTTTTCTTAGGGCACTTTCCTTCGCCTTAAACCGGAAAATATGGCCTTTTATTCTTGGATATTTAAATTTCTTCGAGGAATAGCTCCTCCCCGCTTTGTTCTTGACTCACTGGCCACTTTTTTAAATGTTGCTGGAATTTGTTTGGACTTAGAATAGTAACTTCTCAATTACGTAACGGTGGTAACGTTGCTGATCAAACCACATTTAAACCACTACTTTAAATCTGAATAAAGGTCTCCGAAGAAGATGATGTGAAATTGATATATACTGATCTGAAATTCCATGTTAAGTATTCATTGAAATATTCGTGCAATCAAATACAGCTATCAACAGTAGAAAAGTCCATCAATTAGGTTATTTACTTTTGTTTTTTGTTATTTTTTATTTTTTATATTTTTTGTTTTTTATTAATAAATTTATGAAACCGAGAAACTGTACTGATCACTTTACTTACCTTGCAAAAATTTTCCACTGTCTTCCTGTAACGGTCTCAAAGCGTCCCATAGGTTCAGTTCTTCCAGCCAACCACTCAATATGCTAACATTGTTTTCATTCAATAAATCACGCCCCTGTAATTCAACAAATAGCTCTCTGGCGGTTCGAAGGGTTTCCCTCCTTGCAGGCTTAATGTCATCACAGAGAAAAGCCAAATTTTGTACATCGTTCTCTGTTAAATATTCACCAACATTAAGAAGAGTCAGTCTAAACTTCGTTGAGGGTATTGCCATGATATCACGTGCAATCTTTAAATTAATTAAAAATATTAGAGCAAAGTAATTTAAAATATTTCAACATTCCCAACATTCAGGTCTATAAAGTAAAGCAGAACTTTTTAAAATAGTTTTTTTCACATAAACTCAGAAACCTACTTTAGTTGTCCCTAGACAAAAGTTTTGATGTGTGTAAATAACTTATCACAATGGTGGAAGACATATAGGGAGATTGTCTAGGTGTCACAGGCTCTCCTATCCGATACCAGGGTAAACTCATCTACCTAGAACTGTTGCTTGTATGCTCTTATTTCGGCTTGATAGACAATGGTACGATTAACAGTGTCCCTAGTTCAATAGCAAGATTGGGTTTCCATATATAAAAACATATTACAAGAAACTGTTTAGCTGTACTAGACCTAGAGTAGGTCCATACACTTTCTATGAGTGTGTTGCTATACTTCAAGGCAGTTGACATATGAGTCAAAGCATCCTACATCAAAAAAGTGTAAACTAACGAGTATATATCATGACGCCTTTAAACAACAAAAACTTTGTCTCTTTTCGTAAAATGTTCGACGTTTGACATGGAAATACCCTCCTAACATCTTCCTCCCATCTTCTTGCACCGCATCTGCTTCAAATTAGAAAAATATTGATAACACTTCTTAAAGGACAAATTTTCTCAACCAGAACAGTTCCGCTTTTCCTAACGTACTTGCTTAATATTTTGAGCCCGTCAGACAGTAATCTTGAACTCATCCTAACCCGGACACAATCTCAGTTAATTGTTTCAAGGTAAGTGTACAAGATACAATATGTAATCCCAACACTCTGAGTACATTTTATATTTTGAATTAGCTGTCAATCAAAGAGATGCGCCAATAATAAACTGTAGTTTGGTGTGAGCATCAACTTCCTTTATGAAGCATGCTGTCGCGATGCTCTTTTGGACGGAGTGAATGTCTTTGTAATTACACCCATCTGGAGACACTAACTCTCTCTGCGTAGTCATGTTTGCATGATTATTGTCACATGGTGCATATCACACGTTGTTGTAACATTCTCAGTGATTGGATATTGGGCCTCTAGATAACATTCATTCAGACAATTGTTTCCTTAACTATAGGCAAAGCCCTGGGAAATATTTCAAAATTATAGGAAATGGACAAAGTTGAAAAATACGTTTAAAAAATTGGCTTGTGCTTCTGCCGTGTCAGTTTTTCCTTGTACAGAATCGGAAAGCACATCTTAATTGAGAACAGATTGCCAAAACTAATATTCTGAAGGAAAATTCCTCTTGGTTCTACCAGAAGCAAAAGAATCACAATTATGAACCGCTAAATTCAAAAAAGGACAAAATATGACATGTAAGTTGGTTTCTACTATGTATTTTCTGTCAACTCACAAGATACACCTCTTTGAAACAAATCAAAGGAAAAATTCAAAAATACCAAACAGTGATGTTTTGACAACATACATATACATACCTCGTAAATGTATTCCCATTGCTACAAACATGATAACACAAAAACCCAAAGGCAAAGGCGCGACCTCTGTATGTATACGTAGATCGTAGTCTTTTCAAACTTAAATTTCGCCATAAAAACATCAAGAAAACAGCAAAACAACCATGACCGATGTACATGTACGTAGCTCATAAATGTTTTTCCCATTGCTGCAAACATGATAACACAAAAAATGTACAGTAAAGCCTCGACCTCTGTACCAGTACGTAGGTCGTAGTTATTACAAATTTTAATTTAGCCATAAAAATATCAAGAAAACAGCAAAACAACCATGACCGATGTACATGTACGTAGCTCATAAACGTTTTTCCCATTGCTGCACACATGATAACACAAAAAATGAACAGTAAAGCCACGACCTCTGTACCAGTACGTAGGTCGTAGTTATTTCAAATTTTAATTTAGCCATAAAAACATTAAGAAAACAGCAAAACAACCATGACCGATGTACATGTACGTAGCTCATAAATGTTTTTCCCATTGCTGCAAACATGATAACACAAAAAATGTACAGTAAAGCCTCGACCTCTGTACCAGTACGTAGGTCATAGTTATTTCAAATTTTAATTTAGCCATAAAAACATCAAGAAAACAGCAAAACAACCATGACCGATGTACATGTACGTAGCTCATAAATGTTTTTTCCCATTGCTGCCAACATGATAACACAAAAAGTGTACAGTAGAGCCTCGACCTCTGTACCAGTACGTAGGTCGTAGTTATTACAAATTTTAATTTAGCCATAAAAACATCAAGAAAACAGCAAAACAACCATGACCGATGTACATGTATATAGCTCATAAATGTTTTTCCCGTTACTGCCAACATGATAACACAAAAAATTAACAGTAAAGCCACGACCTCTGTACCAGTACGTAGGTCATAGTTATTTCAAATTTTAATTTAGCCATAAAAACATCAAGAAAACAGCAAAACAACCATGACCGATGTACATGTATATAGCTCATAAATGTTTTTCCCGTTACTGCCAACATGATAACACAAAAAATTAACAGTAAAGCCACGACCTCTGTACCAGTACGTAGGTCATAGTTATTTCAAATTTTAATTTAGCCATAAAAACATCAAGAAAACAGCAAAACAACCATGACCGATGTACATGTACGTAGCTCATAAATGTTTTTCCCATTACTGCCAACTTATAACACAAAAAATTAACAGTAAAGCCACGACCTCTGTACCAGTACGTAGGTCATAGTTATTACAAATTTTAATTTAGCCATAAAAACATCAAGAAAACAGCATAACAACCATGACCGATGTACATGTACGTAGCTCATAAATGTTTTTCCCATTACTGCCAACTTATAACACAAAAAATTAACAGTAAAGCCACGACCTCTGTACCAGTACGTAGGTCATAGTTATTACAAATTTTAATTTAGCCATAAAAACATCAAGAAAACAGCAAAACAACCATGACCGATGTACATGTACGTAGCTCATAAATGTTTTTCCCATTACTGCCAACTTATAACACAAAAAATTAACAGTAAAGCCACGACCTCTGTACCAGTACGTAGGTCATAGTTATTTCAAATTTTAATTTAGCCATAAAAACATCAAGAAAACAGCAAAACAACCATGACCGATGTACATGTACGTAGCTCATAAATGTTTTTCCCATTACTGCCAACTTATAACACAAAAAATTAACAGTAAAGCCACGACCTCTGTACCAGTACGTAGGTCATAGTTATTACAAATTTTAATTTAGCCATAAAAACATCAAGAAAACAGCAAAACAACCATGACCGATGTACTTGTACGTAGCTCATAAACGTTTTTCCCATTGCTGCCAACATGATAACACAAAAAGTGTACAGTAGAGCCTCGACCTCTGTACCAGTACGTAGGTCGTAGTTATTTCAAATTTTAATTTAGCCATAAAAACATCAAGAAAACAGCAAAACAACCATGACCGATGTACATGTACGTAGCTCATAAATGTTTTTCCCATTGCTGCCAACATGATAACACAAAAAGTGTACAGTAGAGCCTCGACCTCTGTACCAGTACGTAGGTCGTAGTTATTTCAAATTTTAATTTAGCCATAAAAACATCAAGAAAACAGCAAAACAACCATGACCGATGTACATATACGTAGCTCATAAATGTTTTTCCCATTGCTGCCAACATGATAACACAAAAAATTAACAGTAAAGCCTCGACCTCTGTACCAGTACGTAGGTCATAGTTATTTCAAATTTTAATGTAGCCATAAAAATATCAAGAAAACAGCAAAACAACCATGACCGATGTACATATACGTAGCTCATAAATGTTTTTCCCATTGCTGCCAACATGATAACAAAAAATTAACAGAAAGCCTCGACCTCTGTACCAGTACGTAGGTCGTAGTTATTTCAAATTTTAATTTAGCCATAAAAACATCAAGAAAAAAGCAAAACAACTATGACCGATGTACATGTACGTAGCTCATAAATGTTTTTCCCATTGCTGCAAACATGATAACACAAAAAATGTACAGTAGAGCCTTGAAATCTGTACCAGTACGTAGGCTGTAATCATTTCAGATTTCAATTTAGCCATGAAAACATCAAGAAAACAGCAAAACAACCATGACCGATGTACATGTACGTAGCTCATAAACGTTTTTCTCATTGCTGCAAACATGATAACACAAAAAATGAACAGTAAAGCCTCAACCTCTGTACCAGTTCGTAGGTCGTAGTTATTTCAAATTTTAATTTAGCCATAAAAACATGAAGAAAACAGCAAAACAACCATGACCGATGTACATGTACGTAGCTCATAAATGTTTTCCTCATCGCTGCAAACATGATCACACAAAAATGAACAGTATATCTGTCCATTTGGACACAGATTACAACCTACCTGTCTTGTTCTCTGTATTTTACTCTATTTAGGTGTGCCTTTTAGACCATAGGAGCGAATGCAAGTATTAATGAAAATCCGATAGCAATGTTTAGTCTTTTTTCTCTTTTGTTCATTTGTATAATCATCAGAATTGATCTATAGGGAGGATCACTGTGATCATTAGCAATAGCCAGGAGTTTAAAATGCTGAGACAGTGTCTGGCACTTCTTTGTTGGCAACCTCTTACACACAAACAAACGTATAGTTCCAAATAATCCCTTTTGTTGGAGTCACCAGAGGTTTAAATGAGGTTGCCTAGGTATTAAACAAGAGAATTCCATTCAGTTCAATAATCCCCAAATGAAGGATTTAGTGTCCACTTTAAAATTAGTGTTATTGGATTGGCATAAATTAAAGATTCGATGGACCGCCATGTAGTAACACCTCCCTGGTCTTACATTCAAGTGTTCTTAGGACAGTTACAAAAGTACTGTAATGTACCTTGAATCCAAAGGGCATTAAGTAGTTTACCCATCAACACCAATGACGATGACTTGAACAATAAAGAAGGGATATATTCTGTGTCTCCTCAGCTATGTTAATCGCCACTGACTTGTTTGAAGTTGGGTCACCTTCTACAATTTCAGTCACAGTTGAAATATCTTGCCTACTGTACCTTCCAAGCCAAGAAGATGAAACACCTGATGATAGAACATTACAGACACAAAAAATAGAATTTCACACAATATACTGGCAAAAAGAGCAAGTACTTCCAAATAAGACCCCCCCCCAACTGATAGTTGATACAGTACCAAATTATGATATGGTAGCATGTCTTCAGACATCAAACGTGGGTGTTAAATGGAAACATGTCATTCTTTTTACAAGGAAATTTGATCTTCTTCTTTTTTAGACAAAAAGTAATAAATAATTACAAATATGGCAATAACAAATAAGTTTTAATCAAATAGAAATTCAGATGTTTGTTGCTCAAGAATAATTTTTTCACCCAAACTCTCATCATCTAAAAAGATGAAACTTCCATAACTCTCCTTGTAGTTAATATTTTGAGGAGATGGAAGCTTTTGCTCAAGGTTTATTGTTGAGACTGAATGATTTGAAAATGACTAGAGCTTTTTAATTAAAATGCTACTGTTTGTTGGAGCAGTTAAAACATACTTCTTTCCTTTGAACCTTTCACCTGTAAAAAGTAATCAGCATGTGGATCCAATGACTCTTCATTTTAAGGTGTATTCTGAGATAATAGAAAATTTTCATTACCTAAAATGAGGGACTTAACAAGCTCACAATTAGTCTACTCCCCCACTCTCGGGTACAGTAAAACTGTGGGATGTCTCTTATAACTACAGTAGTGTGTGTGTACACTCTCTTATGTCTCTCAATTTGTTCCAACCACCTTTCCTTCCAGGAGGGGTATGTAAACATGTCTCTGATCACCTTTTTTTCTAACAGAGAAGTGGTAGCTTTGAAATAAAAATGAAGACTGCCTAGGGCAAATACTCATTTCATTTGCATGGACAAAAATTCCTTCCCTCCTATTCCTTCCCATGCACTTTTATTTTTTTTTTTTTTTTTAATATGCATCGTTCCCTTAATAGCAATTGCACTTGGTATCAATATTTTAAATTTATTTCTTCTCTTTCAAACTTTGATAAAAATAAAACCAGAAAGCCTAAAGGCTTAGTGATTTCTTGCTACTGAAATTTAAGCCTATCATTTTTTCAAATTGACAGTGCTCCATAATGTTTTGCAAATTGACAGTGCCCCATAATGTACACACAAAGTATACATGCAAGACGTTCAAGCTTACTACATTGAGATATTGGATGACCTTTGACCACCTAGAACTACGGTTCTGCTCACGATATCACATCCACATAATATGTGTGAAATTTTGCAGTGTGCAAGACTCCAACCATGGGAAATTGTGTAAATATGACACTGAGACTGACCCCATTTGAACCAAAGTGACATTTGTCCATGGGTGGAAAAAGTTGGGAAGCTGGGAGGCTCCTTTCCGGGAAATTTTGCCATCTGGAGGGAAATTTAGGATATTGGAGGGAAATTTCCCATTTCTGTACATGAAAACATGAGGGGAGTTGTGGGAAATTTAACTTCCTTCCAGGGAAATAATTTCACTCCCCTCCTGGGAAACAAACCTTTTTTCCTGCCCTGCATTTGACCTCTACCAAAAACTAAAGGGATCATTTATTCACTATGCATCATCTACATGTCAAGTATGA
Source organism: Holothuria scabra (assembly GCA_037179385.1). Taxonomy (NCBI): domain Eukaryota; kingdom Metazoa; phylum Echinodermata; class Holothuroidea; order Aspidochirotida; family Holothuriidae; genus Holothuria; species Holothuria scabra. The sequence continues at coordinate 70,013,308 of CM074179.1, forward strand.
GGAACCTACAAAAGTTACCTTTCTTGTAATACTGGGCAAACAAGCTTGTCAGACCTTAACACTGCTGACACCAAATGACCTTTGACCTTCACGGAAATCAATTGGGACGATCATTTCAATAGACCTATTTCCAAATAGCAATTACTGTACAAAGGATTGTTGGATAGAGTTTTGGTGTTTGCCATTTTTGTCAATGACATTTTACTGTAGTGAAAATTGACGCACACCCAAAACTCTGTCCCACAATTCTTTGTAATTGCTATTTTTTTTGGAAATAGGTCTATACGGCCAACACAAACACTAAAGAAGAGCTAAGTCACACTTACCCTTCTTGAGATACCATGTTTACAAGCAATTTCTAAGGAATTTACCATTTGACCTCTGGTGACCCCAAATGACCTTTGACCTCCACGAAAACTGATCAGGGATCATCTTCTTAATACGACCAACCCACAAACCAAATATGAGCATAGCCACATGTAACGTTCTCGAAATATTGTTTTACAAGGTTTTGACTTTTTAACCTTCCGTGACCCCAAATGACCTTTGACCTCCACAAAAACAATAGGGATCATCTATTTAATATGGTCAACCTTCACACCGGATAAAAGATTAGTCACACTTAACCCTCTTGAGATACAGTGTTTACAAGCAATTTCTAAGGAATTTACCATTTCATCTCTCCTGACTCCAAATGACCGTTGACCTCCACGAAAATCAATAGGGATCATCTACTCCATACGACCAACCCACACACCAAATATGAGCATAGCCATGTGCATGTAACGTTCTTGAGATATCAAGCTTATACTTTTGACCTCCTGTGACCCCAAATGACCTTTGACCTCCACCAAAAACAATAGGGATCATCTACTCAATATTGCCAACCTACTCACCAAATATGAGGTATGTCACACTTACCTTTCTTGAATATCGTGTTAACAAGCCAAAGCGTCACATACACACACACGCACACACATACACACACACAACATCACCATCGCATAGATTCCTTGCCTACCTACAGCAAGGAATAAAAAATGTTTGACAGGTATAGAAACCGTTTTTTTCATTCCTTACCTGGTGCCATTTAAGATTTGTTGCTGTGGAAACATGTTAAATCTTATATATATTTTGATTGCATGATTTTACTGTTTGTTAGACCCTTTTTATAAAATTAACCATTGATATTATACTGTACTAATAAACAACAATGTAGCCATAACAATAAAAAACACCTTTCAAATTTCGCCCCACGCACTTACCCTGTATGGTATTGCTGGCTTTGGCTCCAATACATCTTCAAGAAATGCCCTTAAGACAGACAAGTAAGGCAACTGACCTGAAACAAAAGGATACCAATGTTCCATTAGAGGCAATTCTCATCATAAAAAATACAGGCCCTCGAGTCTCCCGTTTCTCCAATGCATACTGTACATTGAATCTGAGTAATCAATTAAAGCAAAATGTTGTGGGCTTAACATTTTGTAAAGGATGCTACATTTTCCAATATAATTGCACTACCTCCACCAACTAACTCCCTACTTGAGATTAAATCATTTGCCAATCAATGTACTGTAATATTTGACAGTTTACTCTGCAGACCTCTTGGAGTACACACTGCAAATCTTACAGTATTTGGTTTACTGTATAATAGCACCTGGACCTGCAGTATAGTACAAGTCAAAGAGAATTATATCAAAATAAATAGGAGCAGGGGAGTCATGGCCAATATTAACTGTGTCTTGTCTTAGTCTAATGTTGTTAATCATTCGATAAACCATCAGAATTCTAATGTGTACTGTAGAACAGGCTGAATATTACCACAGGGAACAATACTACCCAAATTCAGTGCAGGCACACAACTACAGTACTGTAGAGTAAATTAGAAAACTGGGAAAGAGGAAATATTTATATAATGCTAATGCAGGAGTGCTGCCACCTTGAGGGAGGGGCTTCAAAGAACCCTACCTGTTGATGCTATAAAATCCTTTTTCATCCTTCAGTGTAAAACATTTTTTATTATGAAGTATTTTTTTCTTTTTTCTTTTGTATAGTAAGAGAAAAAAACCCTCCCTATGGTCCCAGTGGTGCCAATGGCCCCAATGACTTAGTCCCAATATTTTAATTGCGCAAAATGCCTCGCCCACTCAGATCAATACTGTGGAGGTGCTGTGTTTGTTTAAAATTTTCCAATAATTTCATTTTATAAATGGCAGAGATTACAAGGCACTAGCATTTCCCCGAGTTCAATTCTGTGAAAATTTCAGTAATGTATCTTATATTTTTCAGAAAATATTGTTCAAAAGAAAAAGGCTTTTCTGAAGACAGACTCAGTTTATGTGGCTTCAGTTCCCCTTGTTCTTTAGCAAGCTTTTAATGTTGGGGCATGTGAGTGCAATCACAGACCATCACTTGCCCTACAGTAAATCACTGCAAGGAGTGCGATTTTTAGCAAACCAAGATGAAGAAAAGGAGCTCAACAGTGTAGAACCAGAAAGCCAAAAGGCGTAGTGATTCCTTGCCATATGTGGTTTATTTTAACAAACATGGCTGCCGACATGACAAGCATGAGATACCTCACAATCATTGAGATATACTAGTAAGGTCAAAACCTTTTGAAATCATGTGAACCCAAATGAGCTTTCACCCCCACTTAAAACAACAGGGAACCACCCACCTACAGTAACATGACCATCAACATGCTAAATTCACAAGATGAGTATGAGATCCCTCCACAGTTATCCCCTAAAAATGTAATGTCTACAAGGTTTTGACCTCTTGTGACCCCAAATTAGCTTTGACCTCCACAAACAAGAGAAATCTCCCACAGAGTTATGATGTTGGAAAACTATATGTTGTCTAATAACATGATAAAGAGATATTTTTAAAATATGCTCATTTGATCAAAATTTCGGGTATTGAGGAGAGCTTTACATACTGATGACTCTAAGTTCTGAAAAATCAACTGCTTTAAGGTTAGGTTAGGTTAGTGAACAAGCTCTCAGTCTAACACTGTCCTCCATGCATTGGAACATAGAAACATCTGAACTGAGAGGTGTAACCTTGGCTACTCGTGACAGCCCTTTTGCATTTGTTTTTGGTGAAATGCCTTTCCTGATGGCTATGATGTCCTTGAAAATTAACATAACATGGGAACCCTGTAAATCAAGAAATCAACAAGATTTATACAGTAGTTTGCTCTTAAATTGTCTGCTTACAGGAACAGCATAACAGAGTACAAGTCAAGTGTCCCTTGTTTGATACACAGTAGATACTATTATGCTTGCTTTGATTACCTGAACTATGTACAATACTTTAACCTTCAAGTTGCCAAGAGGGCTAAATAGAGTCATACACAGTTTAATATTTACATACAGGTAGGAAACAGTCCATTGAGTTCATTGAGCTGTATGATTTAATGAGATACAGTAATCCTTCTGGACACTGTGGTGGTCAACTGTGATAGATCAGAACAGTGACCTGCAATTTGCACAGAGGTGTATCAGTTACAATTTGACTCATTCAATCATACAATGACAGTCCATGCCTGCTCAAGGGTGTGGATCCAAATGATCAGTAAAGTTCTTTCTATAAAACTAATAACCTGTGGTAAATTTAATTATATAGTTCCCACTTACATGTCCTTACGAGGACAGTGGCACAAGGTTTGTCTGAAACTTTTAAGAATCTTTGATACTAAATTTAATGTTATCTTCATTTTTTCTTTAGGATTATCCAAGAGACAATGCTCATATGCCCGAAAAGAAAATCTTGTGCATCACACAGAGCACTTAATCTGTTCAAAGTTTACACTTACTGTATCAGGGAGTTGCAACAGGAGTTCCCCACTGAACAATTCAGTGCTTTGTGGGCATTGAAGCCTTTTCCAATATATCCCAACTTTGCCTCAAAATGATCCCAGACAGCCTTTGTTTAAACTAACATGTTCTAGACACTGCTAGGAACTTCCATTTAACAGTAGGAAATAAATTTCATGAAAATCTATATACTTGTGGTGAAATTGGCATACCCATGCCAAAAATGAAGTAATTAACATGTCAGCCTGATGAACAGATCTTTCGTTTTAACATTTTTATATTTTGCTCTACCGCACTTGGCCACTTACTCCTATATGTATTAACACCGGCACTAAATGTACATAATATAGGGCAAAACTTCAAACCAGAATCAACATAAATACCAATGATGTTCACTGTAGACCATCTTAATATCATTGAGTTTGAGTTTCCTTCAATATAAATTGTCAAATTATCTCACTTGTTTATTAACATACAGTAATGAAGTGGATAAACTTCCAAAAACTTACCTATGCCTCTTACATTACCCATGCCATTCAATACTCTTTAGCCCTATCAACTCATGAAAATTAACTCTAACAGTCACCCTTTTCAAGGTGTACCATTTGCAAGGTTTTGATTTTTTAACCTGTGATGAACCCAAAGGACCTTTGACCTCCAATAAAACAATGGCGATCATCTCCTCAAAATGGGCAATCCACATGGTAAGTATAAGATTCCTGACAGTTACCCTTCATGAGAAATAATGTTCACAACAATTTCACCTTTTCATCTCTGGTGACCCCAGATGAAATTTGACCTGCACCAAAAACAATAGGGATCATCTACTGAATGTGAGCAATCTACTGTACATGCCAAGTGTGAGGTCCCTCGGAGTTTCCTTTCTTGAGATATTGTGTTTACAAGCGGGCATCACACACACATACATCCACACGACATCACCATCGCATAGATTCCTTGCCTGCCGTTGGCAAGGAGACCCAAAGCCTGCCTTGTACTTTCTTTCTTCAAAAAAAAAAAACAAAACATTGTCCACAGCCTGTTACATTTAGAGTGGTTGGCCAATCTTAAATTCTGTAAGAGCAACCAGGTGATTTTTGTAGATACTGTAGCTAACCTTGGATTCCATCTAAAGTTTGGGGCAATACTATTACCCAGTACACAATGACAAATATTCATGGTCATGCAGTCTCCCCATGTCCCACTCTGCATGTTCTGTATCAACTACATTGATTTACTAACTGTACTGTATCTCACTACTACATTTTACTTACCACAGCCTCAAGTGATGGACAGAGCTGTTACCCAAATGAACCAACATGCATCACAGAATGGCACTTCATGCATCAAATGATATCAAATGGGGAATGCAACACAATTTTTGCTGTTGCAGCATTTGCAACAGAGAGAGTCAAAGCTCTTCATTCCTGGTATTACAGTATTATTACAATCCAATATACTATATATTACATATACTATATTAAATATATATACAGTACTATATTAGGTCCCATAATGACCAAAAGATCTCTTACCTATACACAAAAAGCCTCTCCGTCTTTAGAAACATACAAAAGGGGAGGTTACGGTAGCTGTCATTTTGCTGGATCCATCCCATCTACAGTAGTCATAGGAGATACAGAAGGATACAATGCTGTTCAACTCTTGTAGTACTGTGCAACTTCTTTTCCAAATGCGTCCCTCTACAATACACTGTACTGTTCAAATGGAAAAATTATTACATACAGCTTACTGTACTCCACGTGATTGAAAGTGCACATCAAATATTTCAGGTGGGGATTTTGAGTGCAATTGTACACCATCACTCACCTCTAATCACTGTTAGGGGTGTGATTTTCCACCATCTTAACAAGACTGATACTGTACAGTAGCTCATATATAACTACTATATACTGTAGAACTTAAAAAAGCAACACACCTGTAGTACCACACTCCTTAATTTCCTGAGGATTGTGATTTGTGGGTTTTTTGTAGCACATCTGGAAATTCCAAAAACCAGGACCTGATGTTATTATAACATAGAATAAAAGCATTTCTCATACAGTACAGCAACAGTGCCTGGTTGAGTAACATGTATAAACCTGAAAGTGATGAAGGAGTTAGGAGTCTTGTTCCCAAGTAAAGTACAGTACGAGCAGGTGCCACTTGAGGAAGTGGTGGACTCTTCATTGTTACATTTGAATATGCCATAAAGCATTGCCATGACCCAAACTGAAATCATCCTGTAGGGCTAGACATTCGGATTAGACTTATGCTTAGTGGTATAGTACATGTGTATACTGCACAAAGACACAGGGGGGCAGTCCATGTGCTTTTCTCATTTTGTGTATCTTTCAGTGTGTCCAACAACTCTATGGGGCTACTGATTACTGGATTAATTACTTTGGCACTGTATTCTTGTCCATATTTTTCCATTTCTTGCTTGAATTCCCTGTGTATAAGGATCAAAATCTTTACAGTTCAGTAAATTCTGTTAAAGCTACATGAAGCTTGTATCTGGCCGATGAATTGAAGGCCCTGTGCTCAGGCTTCGAAATTTTTTCTTTTGTACTTGTCCGACGGGCTAGCTGTTTTCTCAATCTACTTGCCCGCATAAATATCTACTGTACTTGTCCAATTCAAATCTGTTGAGAACATATAATTTTTGAAGTCTAAAAGTACAAATGCTGTTTTGTGCCACTCAAAAATTTAAGGCTGGGACTACTTTCCCAGCGGGCTGCAACATTGAGCTAGGTATATAGTTGCCCGAGTGATTTTTTACTTGTCCCGGCTGTCCGGCGGGGGATTTGTCGAAGCCTGCCTGTGCTGCTAAACAGGAAGGTACTGTAACTGGTCCACTAAAACATATTATGGTTTCTTTTGGTAAATGAGTGTAACAAGAAAGTTCTTCATGAGTACTGCAACAGTAAAGATTAGGAACCCTCGATAATTCTTCACAATCATTTTAGGAACAAAGACCTACAAACAAGGCCATTTTCTGCACATCATTATCGAAACAGGGATTAATTTAGCATTCAAATTTTGCATAGCAGTTTTGAAGATTTTGGGGTCTTTCACACATTGAAGGCCCTGTGCTGCTAAACAGGAAGGTAACTGGTAACTGGAGAGCGTGGTGGCCTATTGGTTAAGGCATTGGACTTGTGATCTAAGGATTGCTGGTTGGATTTCCACTCGAGTCATTATGTTGTGTTCTTGAGCAAGATGCTTTATCTCGATTGCTTCTCTCCACCCAGGTGTTAAATGGGTACCTGTGAGGTAGTTTGTATAGTGATGCGCTGTATGTGGCTGCTCCTATGGGAAGACCCTCAGGGGACACGATGAAGTTGCATTAGGCCAGGCACGAACAGCAAGGGATGTGCACTTTTATAGTGTGGGTTTGACGAGTTACCAGTGACCACGGGTTAGGGCTGTGAACATTTAGCAAAATAACTAAACGTTTAACCTCAAAAATTTGCGATTGTTAAGCGATTAATCGCGATTACCTTATCACAAAAAAAATTATTTCAGTATGTAGTGACTGATACTGAATGTAATGCAGAAATAATAAATAGTATCTTGCATTGTAAAATCAAATTATTCTGAAACTTTGAAGCCTACAAGGTCCAAATATGCCCAGGATGTTCCATTTAACTAAAACCAGGGATCATCAGAGTATACAAATGGATAAAAAACTCTCAAAAACAGGTTTTGCAATTAATCGCTTGTAGCTTTGTAATAAACATTTATTTCACATGCGATCGTTTAGCGATTAATCGCTACACGTTCACAGCCCTACCAGGGGTAATGATTGTGAAGCATTTTGAGATGTTGAACATACATATAAGGCGCTGTATAAATCCAATTATTATTAATATTATTATTGTTTGTGAAAATACAAGGGTTATGCACACAAAAATTGCTACACAAATTTTCATTTGTGTACTACCAACTTGGTCTGTTTGTGTAGCAAATTGCAATACGATACTGGATAAATTATTCCCTGCTAAATCATGTCAAATTGCATATGGCTACAGTACTGTACCTTGAATGTTATCCCTGCAGAGGCACTAATCTTTTGAAGGCATAGATTTCTGACACAGAAACTTGAAAAATCTTCTTCAGAGGCTTGTTCCTTCCTTGTAACTTGATTTTTCCAAAGTTGGATCTGAAAGTAGGGCAATTTAAGTAAGTTGGTTCCTTTTTTGATTTGGACTTTGGACTGTACTACAGTAGAATGACCCACAACTTACCAAGTACAGTAGGGTACTGTAGGAGGTCATGGCTTGGCAAATTGAACAACTGCACAGTACCTCTTGGAAACCATATAAATTCCAACCACGCAAGTTCATTATCACCTGACAAAAAAAGGAGAGAAAAAAAGAGGAAAAGTCTGGTAAAAAAATAAACTACTGAACATATACTGTACTACAGTACAGTACTGTAACTTCCTAATTCCCAACAGTACTGCACACCTACATGTAACACTATAGGCAAACTGTAATTCCTCTCAAGAGATTAGGTTATCCCATTGTAATTTTGGATTCCAATTTTGTTTAATACAGTAGTTTGTCCAAAATACAGTAGTGTACCTAAACCTAAACAAGGGTATTTTGGTACCACCAGTACAGTATCTACATGTATATACTGCAATAAACTTTCAGCCAATACTGTACTTGTAACATGCTTCTGTACAGGTACAGTAGTTAGACTGCAGTAGTTGCAGACTGGGCTATAGCACTTACTACGGCTAAATTCTTGAAAAAATGACTAAGTCTAGATGTCCATGAGAGGGTTTTGTTTTGCCCGCCAAGGCCACTCCCAACGAGCCAATGCCCTCAAACTTCACACACTTGTAGAATGACACTAAGAATCTTTTTCAACTCCCCTTTAAGAGTATGGGTCATTCCCTGTCAAATCACCCAATTTTTGAGAAAGTTGTTGCTTGACCAACTCAAAAAATTCCCAAAATATTTGTATGTGTAGACAGTGATGAAACAAGCATATCCTGAAGATTTTGGCGAAATTCCTAAAACTTTGACCAAATTAAAATTCGTTGAAATTTTGCAAATCTGTGGCAAAATGACATTTTGGCATTTTTGTCAATTTTGAGGGCCAATTTCTCAGCAAATAGCACCAGCCTATATTATTAACATAATGAAACTGTCCCATAGAACAGGTTTCAGTAATATGAAGCTTTTCAAAAGTTGTTTTGTAAAGTTGTGGCTCCCTAAAGTGGCCAAAATTTGCATTTTTGACAATTTTCGCCTCCGGTGATTTGACATGGAATGACCTGTATATCAGTATTTGCTTGGGAAGGGGGACCTCCGAAAGTTGGCTTACTCCTGCTATTCATCTCCCATTGACTTAACACGTGAATCACTTTTCAAAAAATAGACTACTGTAAGTTCAGATGTCCATGTGAGGGTGAGTTTTGTTTTGCCCACCAAGGTCACTCCCGATGAGCCAAGTCGTCGAACTTCACACACAGTGACACTAGGGATTTTTCCTGAACCCCCTTTGAAAGGTATATCCCTGTTCGTTAGGGGAAGAGGTCCTCCCAAAGTTGGCTTACTCCTGCAATTCATTTTCCATTGACTTAATACTGTACGTGAATCACTTTTCAAAAAATTACTAAAGCCTTCTTTGGGAGGTCCCCCTTCTCAAACAAATAGGGAAATAGTCTACGCAGGGGAGTTGAAAAAGAATTCAAACTGTAGTGTTATTCTACACGTGTGTGAAGTTTGAGGGCATTGGCTGGTCGGGAGTGGCCTTGGCTGGCAAAACAAAACTCACCCTCTCAAGGAAACATGAACTTAGTCACTCGCAGGGCTGAAATTAAGGTTCCAGCAGGGCAAGGCCATTTTCCTATCAGTTTTAAGGGCATCTCATGCAAACTGAGAGGGCACCAAGGCCAAACAAGTGATTTTGTATTGACCACTATGTAATCTCACAGGAAGGGCATAGAGGCCAAAAGGCCTTGATGGTCATTAAATTTTATAGGGCATCAAGGCCATTGCAGAAGATACGAAGGCCATTGCCTTCGTGGCCTTCGATTAATTCCAGCCCTGCACTCGCTGCATCAAAAGTGTAGGCCAACGCTTGGCTCGTAATAGCATGGATGGGTGGAATTTCGCACATGTATGCAACTACAGTATTTAAGAAATGTTCTAACTAGAACTGAAGATGAAATGCCCCTGAAGCTATGCATGCTGAATCTGTTAAATTTCCTTACTTGAATCTGTTGAAATCTCAATCAGCCAGATATCTTCAAAATTTCACTTTTAATTGGTGATATGTTGACTGTAGCCCTTGAACAGGGCTGTGTTCCTTACATGGCCATTCCTCTCACAACACAGCCCATGCACAGCTACCTGTAACATTCACAAACGTATCCACTAGCCAGAACAACAAAATATGAAACAACTGGCCTAGTTTGATATATGAAAATTGTACATGGAAGTACCTTTGATTGAATGAAAAATGCATTATTGTTGAGGTCTCACCACAATAACTGCAAAAAAGGATCATTTGGAATGAGATAAAAGCAAAATTTAGCACTGCAATGTGTCGTCCTCTGCACGAGTAGCTGCCATTTTCTTTTGGTGTATGAAGGAAGGGATCTCAGTTGCTAAGGGACAGAAGCACTCAAGTCTATGCCGCAATCCATAGTGTAATATAAATACTGTATACACTTCTTATTGCTGCAGAATCAAAGATGGTTTTTTATATGAAGACAGCTACGCAGGTGAAGTATCATGTTTGACAAGTTTTCACATTATGTCCTTTGAAGCTTTGAGCTCTACTGAGAACAGTTGTCGAGAACTCCAAAACATGACGCATTGTCTTACTGTTAGTGTTAGGGTCAAAATTGGCAGTGAAAATTCAGCCATTGTTTGATGAAACTTTGTAAACATCTTTTGCAGAAAGGTAAATGCAGTGAGTGCCAGAGATCATCTGTGTGAAGTGTTTTGAGAATATTTAATTATCTGTCATATGTTATTTGGGGACACAAGAGATGATTGTCTGAGGGCATCCTGGCTAGTGGGTATGTTTGTCAACGTTAGCTGCGCCAAGGCTTTGTAGTGAGAGGAATGAGCCCAAGACATGTACAGTAATGAACACACAGCCCTGTTCAAGGGCTATGATGACTGGAACAACTGTTGTTGTCGTTAGTTACTGTCTGTAGGTAGAGATTGCAAGCAACCAAAGGGAGAGTGCAAAATATATTATGACCTCATAGTAATGTTTCCTGTAAGCAACCACTGGGTTTACTGCACGCTCCTGCTAACAGCAAAGAAAAATGGAGCAAAAAAGTGTGATTTTTCCTGAGCTTAATTCAAGAATCAACCTATGGCTACAGTGAGGATAAAATGAAAATAATTTGGGCAAAGCACTGGGTTCGATTTACCCGGTGCACACGCGCACAGGTGCATGTAGAATTTCCTACGTGCATGTAACTGTGGAGGCTTACATGCACTTCGTGCATGTACAGTAGACTTCAGACCTACAGTAGCCTACAAACTTCATGGTCAAATACATGTTACAAGTCAAGTTGCAGCACAATGTAATCCTAATATACAGTAGCTGTCCCAATGGTCCCTTGCAACGTTGTTTCTTGCATACTGTCAGATAGACAAGGCGGACATTTCACCAAAAAATTTGAGCGTGTCTCCTTTCGTACCGCAACATCAGTGTCAACCATCATCACACCACACATGTACAGTACTTCTCCAAGTAATGTTGCTCCTAGTCTCCTACCGAGTACCGGGGTTTGCATTAGCAGCGGGAATGCGGGAATACCGCACAAAGAATATTCAAAATAGTCAAGCTCAACAAATGCACACACTAAGTCAGTGCAGTAATGCACTTATGAATGGACATGTACTGTACGTTCCGTACGTAAATCCCAAGAACGCTTCTTGCATGCACTGTCTAGTTCGTAGAAGAGTAGTTATTGTTGTCCTGAGAGAGCTTGACACTGGTGGTACAATGTAAACTGAAACTCTGTGTACAGTTTGCACATGGCTGCTTTCAACTTGAAGGTGACTTTTAAAGTTACAGGCTACAGTAGGCTTTCAAAGTATTCATATAGACAATACATTAGGATGGCGAGTGAGCTGGTGCCAGCAGCTCTAAAGAAAAAGTATGGTACATCAAAAGTAGCGTAGTAAAAGTTTTGAAAATGTTGATAAGGGCAAATTTAAAGTATTTTACACATGCCTCACACATGTTTTGAGAAATAAATGCCAACAACATAATTTTGGCATCCTGTAATTTTCACGATGTGGTTTGCTTCTATAAGAGTAAGACTACAGCCTTTCACATTTAGTGTGTACCACAGTGGCATTGAAATTTGAAATGACTTGGATGATCAGAGACTTTTTAAACCACAATGTCAGAACTTTAGTTGCATGTGAAACTGGTGAAACCTTGTAATCACCCTTAAGGGAAGTGTTTAAGGTCATTACCAGATTTGGTATGTCAGAGGGGTATTTATTCTAAGCATTTTGGTGAAATTTACATTGAAATCCATTGTATATTTCTCAAGATATGAGCACGTAAAGTTTTCACATAATTTTCAACAAGTAGTGAACTTGAAGCATGCACATATGACATCATATCCCCACATAAGTGCACAGTCTTTTTGTTTTCTTTAAATTTTAGAGTTGATTTTCTCCTCAAACACCCCATATTATCAAAATGTGATTGCCTAAGGGGCATGAGAACTTTACAAACTTTGCATCACCCACAGGAAGGTCCTACTCCATTTAACTCCAAGGTGAACACAAGAGTCTAATAAAACAAAGGGAAACAAAGCATTCCTAGTCAATGTGAGGAAGTGATATAAGCTCTGCTGCCCTCAAACTCACTTTGGAACACAAATCTACTGACTTCATTTACTGATATCTGGAGAACTACATGTCAGATTTGAATGAAACTTTCACCACACTATGTAGTTTTCGTTCCTCTTTCACATATGAAAATTAAATTTTTGCTTAAACCTTCCCTTTAAAAAGAGTTAAATAATTGAAGATTGTGTACAATTTTAGCTGTAGCTTATAATGGATTATTTGGGGATAGTTGGTGCAAACTCTAGGCTTGGGACTTCAAGCACAGTATAGCCTGGGCTTGTATTTGAGTAAGGTCACTTGCTCCCTTGTGCTGGCCCAATGTATCTTCAAGCTTAGCTCTGCTAAATATTTAATCTATGCAGAAAACATGAGCTTTCCTTCAGAATCAGTGCTGATAGACAAGGTCTGGTTGTGAACTTGTGACGACTACTAGTAAATGGTGAAAAGGTCAAACTGGCTAATGTGGAATTGTGTACATGCAGTAGGAAGAGATGGGGTGGGGGGTGTGGGGGGGGGGGGTATGCATGTGTAACAACACTTTTGGTTTATGCCCAGGAATGTGTGTGTCATTTTTTTTCCAAGATCTGACTTTGCTGGGGTCTCCCTGCCCTCCCACCAAGATTTAAAATTTCAAACCAATGGGGGAATAGGCTCAATCCATAAACTAGGGGTCCAATGGGGTTTTTACTGACTTTGCCAATATAATGCTATATTTCAAAAACAGGGAATACATCAAACCAGTGTATCAGGTATTTTATTATCCTTTACCAACTTGGCTATCTTATGATATATAAACTGAATATCCAAAGTTAAGTAATTTTCAGGAAATAGACTTCTTTGCTTTGGTGTCCCCCCTCATTTTGGAGTAATGGCTGTGACAGTGACATTACAAGTATACAAATTTGAATAATCAGAAGAACATACTTATCACAGACTGAATTACTTTGCTCATGTGTCATGGTAAGGGTATCACCAAAAGTCATCATTTCTAAAAATATGAGCATTAGCGCTCCACCCAATTTTCCAAGTGATACTATTGGAAACAACCTGCCGGACATAACTTTTTGGTGTCCCCCTACAGTAGTTATGTTGGTTTTTTAATGTATATTCCATCATTTCTACAAATATGATCATTCTCAGGTGGCCATAGTTTTCTTTGATACAAAAAATAGGTCAAACTCTTTTAGATACTGTAGTAGCTCATTTGGAAAGAAAAAATCAAAACAAAAGATTTTCTAGGTAAAATTCAATATGGGCAGAATTTTGGTGTCCCTCTTAGTGAGTTACAGTATGTTGGTAAATTTTGATGTTTCACCAATCGCACAAACTAATTAATTTTTGGGTGAACAAAGGTACATGAATAGAAGGTCCCAGAATATTACCAGAAAAGTTAATCCCATGGTTTGAGAATCTTGTATTCATTCCTAATGAGCATTTGATTTTTTTGGTGTCCCCCTTCCTGTCAGAGTTATGTCCGCCATAAGCAAACGAAAAATTTATGAAAATGGATCTTATTATTCTATCTTACACTATACTGTAACTGCAAACAGTGGTTTTTGTTGTATTTGAAAGTTTCCAGCTCAACTTAACATATAAAAATCAAACTGGCACTTTGAATGTTAGGTGTTATGGGGACACGCGGCAGATATAATGGAGTGTAATATCTTGCTAATATTACGTATGTCCATGAAGGGACAATAAATAAGATTTCAAATGTTAAGTTTAACAATCTTAGGGTGTCAAAGAGGAAAATTTGTAAACATCATTAATTGGTAAAAATCAGTCAATATTGTACAAAAATATGTAAATGTGTAGACATTTTGGCAAATTTTTGAGAAAAATGAAACTGACTTTTGTAATTTTTGGAGTGTTTTTTCAAACTTTTACCATGTTCTTGTCACAGTGGGTACTAAAACACATTCAAATAGGAATTTTCAACCATTTCAGATTTTCATCATTCTTGTGGGAGGAGGTGAAAGACTGCTTTGGTGTCCCCGTTATGTTGGTCAATTTACTGGCCAAGTTTATGTTTGAATGAGTCTCCTCATGCATAAATAATGCTCAATGCAAAAATATTTGTATTTTTTGTAACTGTTGTTAATACTCTATCATGAGTGTAAATTTCAATCAGATAAAATGATTTTTAAATTTTGACCTCATGTCACACTATTGGACCCCTAGTTTATGGATTGAGCCAATACTCAAATTTTTGAGCTGGCCCTAATCCTGTCTCCAACGATTCCCTTTCACACAGTGAGGTAATGGGGAAATTTTGCCCTTGAAGCGGACAAAAACACACACTTAAGGCCCATTGACATTGCTCACGGCGCAGCAGCGTCAGTTTTGCTGATAGAACAGGCTGGTGGAACATGCCACGTAAGATTAGGGTTCAATAAAAATCTGCACATTTGTTTTTACTCAATATAGGAAAAATGCAAATTGTGCTTTTAGACACTTCCTCTGCCTATAGCAAAGGTGTTTTTCTCGCAGGCTTTTCTTTCAACTTTCACATTATCTGGTGCATGCAGAAATTTTGCTGTGCATGTAGATTTTTTGAACTACATCCACAAGTGCATGTAGAAAAAAAATTATAAATTGAACCCTGGCAAAGCAGGGAATAATTTATCCAGTATTGCATCACAAATTGCTGCACAAACATGCAAAATTGCTACACAAATGAAAAAATTGTGTTTTATGTGTGCATAACCCTTACATTTTCACGAAAAATGTGTGAAAGACCTCAAAAGTGTTAGAACTTGCTACGCAAAATTTGAATGCTAAATTATTACCTGCAAAATTTAAAATGTATCCACTGGTTTTGGTTTCAGTGTAAACAAAAACAATGCATTTGGTTTGATGAATCATTCCACAGGAACGGTGAAACTGACGGTTATTTTGCATCGATCAGTTAATAAATAAGCATTCAAATGAAGTGTTCAAATGCAGAACCTGTTCGAACTAAGTTTGAACCAACCACTATACTAGTAACAACATCATTAGTCATTACTGTATTATAAGGCCACGGTACTCACCACGTTAGGCTACACACAACATTACGTAAAATACAGCCTACAGTAGGCCTAGCCTAGCCTAATTAACGTTAATACCTCACTGTACAGTTAATGTAAATACTTACACAGCTCAATCTAACGAACCATTCTTCCACCACTTTGGGGAAAAGGTGGTATTAAGCCACGATCTTCTTTTCGGTGTAGGCGGTTCGATGTCTCCATTTCTCATCTTGAACAGTGTTTACAGTTTTCAGGATTGATTATGCCTTGTGACGAACGTTAACGCTATTTTCATCGCAATTACTCTACCGTTAACTCAATTGCATGCTGCGATGTGAATTCAAGTTTCGGCCTCTCTATATCTGCACATGCGCAGTAATATATGCAGTAGAAGACCACACACAAACTACTACGGAGGTACTTAATTGCCATATGCCAATTAATAAACACAATCACTGACCGTGGGACGAAATCGTAATATTATTGTTCAAGCTTGATGTCAGTTAGTTACATAGTATCGAGATACTATGGAAGTCACGTACTACCTCGTCTCGGAGGTAGCACTTCCATAGACCTATTTCCAAATAGCATGGAAGTACTACCTCGGAGGTAGTGCTTCCATGCAAATAGAAATTACTATGAATTGTGGGATACGTTTTGGGTGTACGTCAATTTTCACAACAGTAAAATTCCATTGACAGAAAAGAAAAACACCAAAACTCTATCACACAATTCTTTGTAATTGCTATTTGGAAATAGTTTTGGATACACCAACACGAATGTGTTGTATAGTATCATGCTGTTCAAATACTGTTCAAGTCGATCCTCCTGTTTAGTCGCCTTTCAGGCTTACAACAGGCGGGGAATACATTGGGCATAATCTACAACCCCAGTTCACAGGGGGTGCTGGTAACGATCTCCCGGGGTATGTATGGGGCTTGTGGTCAATGACCCCGATGTGGAATGGAAAAAACGAAAGTTACAAAAGAAACGATGGATCATCTGTTCTTGTTATCAGACTTATCAAAGGGAGTTCTCTTGACACCAGCCCCCTGTACTGAGTGCACGGCCACGGTGGGGTTTATCGATCAGTAAGTGTGGAGCCCGGGCGGGGCTCAGCTTGATGCCTGGAAAACAATTAGCTCCTTGGAAGGTGATGATCGCAAATGCGTTGCCGCATGTATATGCCCGTGTCTGTATTGATTTTTGCATTAATCATTTGACAATACCGTACCATAACATAAGCTAAGTTATAAACTTCAACATTTCCCGGATCACTCGTTCATCAGTATCTTGATTTCAAGTAACTATTTTATTGCACTTCACCGGAGTTATCGAGTAGGTACTACCCTGTAAAAACCTTAGGGTAGCCGGTTGAGCGGGCGGAACAATCTAGTAAGCCGCGTTCCTCTAGACCGGGACCTATAGCCTGAGAGTCAGGTGTATGAACAATACATTCAACTAGGCTGACATATGCACGTATACGTATGATGTCGGGTTTAAAGGTCAAATTCAGTGAGGGGGAACTGAACAGTTTTCACTCTTCGAAATAAGCCTGCTAGAACGAAATGATTGACTCCTAAATCATCCTGACAATATGATGAAGATGGATGGGCATGTAGTTTAAATGTATAGGCAAAGTGCCGAGGAAGCTTCTTTCCAAGGCGGGATGTTTGACTTGGGCTAGGACTGACTTGTGGGATGAATAAAATGAGGGAAGGTTGAACCCGTCTCCACAGCAGGGCCGGATACAGGATTTTGGAAAAGGGGCCGGTGGGTTGCCAAGTTCTATAGTCGTCGACCTGTGAGTAAATGAGAGTGAAAACCAATACCTGCGCCAACACCCGGCCGGATCCGGCCCCTTGAAATAGGCTTTGCTCTAAAGTTTTGAAGAGGGTTGACTAGCCAAGTCAAGCTCTGTTTTGGGAATTTTTCAAACAGATTCAGTAAACACGTCACATGTAAACTCATTGCAGACCGGTGGGCGCACTATGCTGCTTGATCAGCTTTCTAGTTCTGAGTGACACTAGTAGTTACAGTTGGGATCAAGCCCTAGCCACGGCATTGAGAACGCAGGGTCTCCTATACTACCGTGGCCGTGGCATGAAGAGCGTGCCAAAGGACGGTATTCGCAAGAGACCACTCAGGGGAGAACTTAAACTTGAAGCTTAAATTTGGGCCGCATTTGATATTTGACATCGAAAAAGTTTTAGCTAGCAGGTTTAAACACATTTGTTACAGAGACGTTAAATTCCGTCTAACTGAAACAGGGAGTCTATTGCAGGTAACTGACGAACAATAACGTGTGTGAGGGAAAAGCAAGTTGCGCTTTCGACGGAAACTACGTGACAATACAACTCATCTATAGAATCACTCCATATTTACCAGGGTCATCATTTCCCGTGAGGTCTAGCAGGCCCATATCGGACTTAAAACTTAAGACTGGGGTGTGTGAATAGGCCTACCACATGAGCAATACATATTGGATTGACTACGTAGTCTCAGTAACTCAAGAATTTCGACGTCATGCAGTGTTCCGTAATACTTGCCGCATTCAACATTATACCAATTATAGGCTGCCACTATATTTTAATTACCATCGCGTCGCTTTTATTTATAACGTTACCCCCCCTCCATTTTAAGTTTAAAACTTCGCTGAGATAACATGATCTTCTCTTGTACTAAAGACAAATTATAAGGTTCAGTATAGTCGTGCATATAAGAACAAAAATTCAGCTCGTTAAGGTTTCAACAGTTTCACCCAGCACTATACTTTTCTAGCCTAGACTGGTATGCCATGGTTTGAGATAACTTGGCCAGGCACAGTCAGTTTCGAAGTCAGGAAAATGCTAGGTAAACTCCGTCTTAGATTGTAAATCAAGACTAAAAGAAAAATGTTTAAAAAGAAATATTGAACTTTTGAAAAATGTCGGTAATAGCTTTTAAACATGGGAGAATCCTGCCACGGCTAAATTGATTTTCGTTTCGGATTCCGGCTAATCGTGGCTCATGCTGAAGATAATTGTTAGAATGCACTATGCCGGAATGCGCAGTTGGTTAGAAGCTTGAACTGCTCGTGGTCAAGCGACTGTGACTCGGGCAATATCAGGAGATTATAACCATCGTATAAACTGCCATGATTCACGTTCGGCAAATACAAATAGGAGTAGCTGTCCTATCTATCTGGTCCCGGGGTATGAAATTCAGAATATATTGGCTATTTATGTTGATATCATATTTAACAAACTGGAAGTGTAACAAGAAAACAAGGACTTCTTTTAGAAAGTTAATCTGGGTCACTAGTTCTATCTCCGCCTGACTACTACTTCTTATGGTACTGTATCCGGACACACCTACATGATGTTACCCCGTAACGATCCCCCTGAGTTGATCGATTTACATGTTAACCATGGGCGTAGGTAGCGGGGACTGAGGGCGATAGCGCCCAGTGAAAATTGAGGGGCGGAATCATGCCTCCCCCTCCCCCCAACTTCACGGGTCAGAAAACTCTTTCTTTTTTTTTTACATTTTTACAATTCTCAAGAAAGGAAAATTTCCAGAGCGTTTTACGCGCCGCAAAATGCAATAAAACATGCATTAGTTCTCTTCATAACCAGTTTGGTGAACTTTTTTGACCTCTGGAAATAACAAAAACGAATATTTACCGTATGCGAAACCTTATCATCCCGAGACATCGGCAGCTATATATTGGTATTTCTGTAAACTGGCTTTCATAGAATTCCAAATTTTCTTCAATGAAAGCTCTTGATTTTGAAACATTTTGTCTACAAAGGACAAAAAGTTTGAGAAACCTTTGAAATGTCATTGGAGAGAGCCAGTTTGTAGGCCTTAGATAATATGTGTAGCAACAACGATTCAGTCGTCTTACAATCTAGCTTCTTCGGGAAGCAGTCTCTAGTTTGGTTTCGCCGAACGGCTCTTTGCCAGAGAGTCGGGACGACTTTGAAAGAAAAAAGCAAAACAATCATTCTCAGATTTGCCACCCACATATGGAAGGAAGCGCAGGTTCTTTAATAATCCCCCAAATCTTTAAATTTCCCTAGAGGAAACCCAGAATCCAAAACTTTCTGCAGTACAAGCTCCGGCTATCTTCTTACATTTGTTTAAAAGGGACAAAAGTTTCGGCGCGCTTTGCGCGGCGCAATACGCCCCTGGTGCAGTGGTGATCACACTTGAAGAAAAATCGGAAACATTAACTACTACTTACAAGCCGAAACGTACCTTTTGCGGCTGTCTGAGCGGTCGCAATTTTTCAAAATTTTCTGTACGGCCCCCCAGCTGAAGATAGTCTTTCGAGCAAACTTGATATTCCAGCCAGGGAACCATTGGCCTACCGTACTAAAATGCTCTCATACAACCTATCATCAGATATCTTTCAACCCTGTAAGTTACACTGTGTAGATGGATTCTTTAGTTATTGAAGTGTCAAAGTGTTATCAATGTTCAATGTGGCAGAATAGTGACATAGCAAAAGGGGGCGGGCGATTGTCTCCGTGCTCGAAAAAGTGAAAAGTTCGGAAATTTGCCATTTGAGACACCAGTCAGATACAAAAAGGTTTTCCGAACTTTTCCTTCATAAAGTTCCGATTTCTCCCTTACAAAAGCTCCATATTTGTAATAATTAGTTTCAAAAAGGCAAAATTTTCGCGCGCCCTAATTAGTGCAACCCTTAATGCAGTAAGTGGTGGCAGAAAGTTGTCGCAAATATTTTGTTTTAAAAGGCATCAAAGTTTCAGGAGTTTTTTCAGTGACCGAGAAGTCTCAGTCCTCACTCCTTAGATAACATTATGTAACAACAACGATCTTCAGTCGACTTGCTCTCTCAGATACATGCTAATAGGAAACGCAGATTCTTCGAATATTCAAATATTCGAATTTACAAAAACCCTGAATCTAAACTATTTTCTGCAAACAAGCTCCAAAATTTCAAATGTGTAAAAGGACCCAAATTGTACATTACGTTCCTAATACAGTAGTGCTAATATATTTTTTATTTAAAAAAATGTATGAAAAATTAGCATCAAAAATTCACATTTTAATCAATGGGCTAGAGTGAGGTGTATGCTCTAACATCGTTCCGCTCCCTTTTTCATTTTGCTTCCTACGCCACTGTGTTAAACAATAAAATTAATATTTAAAAAGGTTTATTAAGCACCACCGTACAAAATCGAGCAGCTTGAATAACACTTGCAGATTTAATGTAATGCATTACTGGATTCTCATTTCCCGGACAGTTTACGCACTCACAAAATTACAACGGTGTAGCTGTTGCGACTTAGTTTTCATCCTTGGGGTTTTACACAAAGATAAACACAACTAACCCTTGAAATCTAAAGAAGCAACATCTGGGATCATGAAGAACTGTGCATTTAGGCCTACCACAATAAGATATTTAGGCGTCAAAAGTGTCCGTGGATAAGGGAGGGCTATAGGGAAAAATGGGAGTAGTAGAGATGATTCCAAATGAAAATACCTGTTCAGGTCATTTAAGGGAAAAGTAATGGTCTTAATTTGCGTTTATAGTTATTTTCTGTTGCCAGACACTTTTAAATCGCTCAAACCGTGTATACAGATTTAACTCCAGGGAGACTGCTGCGTAGCAATTTGTTGACGAGTTTTAGTTCTCATAAAATATGTCTTAAAATTCCAAGTTCTTATTGGAACCAAATTTTTTTCTCATTTTTCCAACGGGTACGGTCGTCTGCGACTAACTCTATCCGTGCGTGATGTCCGTCAAGAGCATGGTCGTTAAAAGTTCCATATATATTCGCCATACTAGCCAATGCTGGCCAGGGGCGTCGATTTGATTTTCAAAGTCGGGGGGGCATCTGGCCGAATTTTTTTCCCTGTAATGGAAAAGGTGTCCACAGCTACACATTTTTGCAGGGAGGGAGGGGGCGTGGGTAAGCATCCAAATTTTACAATTTTTTTAAGTGTGAACACCACTTTACTGTAGGGAAGTATTTTGTGGCGGGCTGAAACTTTTTCCTTTTGCGAATATTTGAAAATATGGAGCTTGTATTGCAGAAAAGTTGGATTCTGAGTTTCCTGTAAGGAAATTTGAAATGTTGGGGGATTACTGAAAAAATTTTATATCCTGTTGGCAAATCTGAGATTGAGTGGCTACTAAAGATTGTTGTTGCTGCATAATTTTATCCAACGCCTACGAAATGAGGCTCTCCAAAGAAAATTTTTGGATCAAGAGCCTATATTGGAGAAAATTTGGAATTTTATTAAAAAAAATTATGAAAAATATCTCTGTAGTTACCGTTGTTACTTGATGAGCTGGTGTCACAGAGAACCGCAAATCTCCGACTTGGTCACTTCCAGAGCTCGGAAAAATTAACCAAATTGAAGGTATAAGCGAGCACCTATGCTTAGGAAGTGCAATTTGCGGCGCGCGAAGCGCACCGAAAATTTTAATTCCTTTTTTTTTTTTTTTTTTTTTTGAGCAACTAATGACAAATATAGGGCTCTAATTGGGGAGAATTTGAAATTTCGGAATTTTATGGATTGTCAAAACAACATTGTAGACTGGTTTCACAAATGGCAAATTTCCGAATTCTAGTAAGCCTACATTTCTTCAGAGCTGCCTGCCCCCTGTAGCTACGTTACAGGGTGTCAGAGAAAAGGAGACCCAGATGCAAAATGGTGCTAAATGTTTCAATATTTTGTGTAACTAACAAAACATGGTCGTGGAAAGTGTGGCTAATTACTTCAACGGACTATACGGTCCATGTGAATTTAAATGCGGGGTTTACTCTACAAGTAAATAAAATCACAACGAAAATTGTGATATTTTGCCAAGGAGTTGTACAAAAGTTCTAATAATAATAAGGATCCAGGGACTGTGGAACCCGAGGGGTTGGCCCTTAACCCATGTAGAAAAAGTAGTGGAGCTTAGCTCCCCTTCTCGATATTTGCGAATTGCTCCACTTAAGTTGGGGTGAATTTCGAAGTGTTGAACATATTCTTTGTCGGTCCGCAATGCACATCCAGTTTAGAACACATACAAAGTTCCGTTTCCCCATAGATGCTTTGTGAAGCCAGTATTTCCAACTTGCCCCCCCGCAGTCCCGTGACACACTGTTGAAATGCACCCTTTTCCGCCTTTATGCCATGTTCAATGACCCCTTTTCCATTCTCCTTTCACAAGTACAGTCCCCATACCACCTGAACCATGTTTTTTCCTAACAAAATGGTGTGTGCAGAACTGAACTTGCGGAGATGTAAGGGCGTACCAACTAGTTTTGTCACCCATGAGATTGTAGTTTGCATGGCCGTTATGAGTATGGCGCCTATGAGCATCTGTAGTAAACGATAACCGTTTTCCGCTAAATTGCAACGGTCATTTGTATAAGGCCAAAGGATGTTACGTAACCTTTGCCTGTGGTATGGACACTTGATACACAGTACATTGTTTATCTGTTTCCGTTAAGGAACATAATGTGTATAAGAAGCTGAACTGGGTATATAGTACACATATCAACTGCTGTGTGATATATGGCGAACGGCTAACAAAATTAAACGGGGACTTACTCCCGTTGCCTATGTGCAGTCTGTCTCGATTACAGTACAGGCGTCAGACGAAGAATGGAGAAGGGAGAGGACGAACTGTTTCCTCCGTCGGGATTTGTGTTTATCGAAAGTAAGTACAATTTTACCAAATTAAATACCCACTAATCTTTCTGTACGCTATACTAGTGTAGCATACCTTGAGTCAGTATATGTGTAGGTCATTATATAGGGCCCTTGGTTTTTTTAATAACCACTAGTCTACTCGGGAAACTCGAGAAAATGGCAATAGCTCAAAACCTATCAACATGCAAACATTAGTCACATTATTAGAAGTAGTATGACCAGCCCTGGGATCCATCCTTAGGTTTCTAGGTTAGGCTTCAGACATGACCGTACAAAAGTTGTAAAATATTCTTCTGGGCCATTAATAATAATGGTCTTCCACAGTTCGATGACCTTTCTTTATTTTGAACATTTCATTTTATTCCGGATGTATTATAAAACCGCTCTTGTGGTTCTAGGAAACATTTACTGGAAGTGACCGATTCACAGTACACTTCTTGAACCAAATGCATAAGTTATCTGAAACGTTGGTTAACACTCAAATGCCTTCGTTCTTTCAAAATAAACGTCGGTTCACAAAATACACTCTTACTTGGGTGGATTATTAGAAGGAAGGTTTAAAGGAACATATGCTTAAGTATGACAAAGTAAGACTGATGTTTTCTAAATTGCCCTTTTTCTTCTTTCGATTGGCATTACAAACGCCTGATAGGCTATACCGTACTGATAATTACTAGAGGGCTTTGGGAGTCGGATGACGCAAATAGTACATACAGTACTAACAATGCTGAATATTTAGGGACAAAAGCTGGCTCTTGAAAGAATTTGCCCTAGATACATCGATACAGGTGTTTCAGGCATCTCCATGGGGGGCATCTCCCTTTTTATTACCAAGTTCATTACACCATTCCCTACGTTGACAGTTGTTTAAGTTGGTTTTCCGTCAATTTTGGTGCACAGGGGCCCGTTCCACAAAGAGTTACGCACAATCTTAAGTATGATTTACTGTTGACTTAAGTATGGGGAATCAAATTTAAGATTGTGCGTAAGTCTTTGTGGAATGGGCCACTGGAAGCTTAATCTGCATTATCAAGTTCATATTGCATGCCAGTGATAAATTTATACTTTGTTGTGTCTGCTTTCTTCACCTTCCTGAATAGATCGGGTTTGTGAAGGCCAAGGCTCGTTTATAATACTGAAGTTACAGTGTAATGCCGACTAGAATGCGACCTAAAATCAACTACCCCTACCAAATACCCAACTATGTCGGAGATAAAATGTATGCTTTACACCGCACGACAACCGGGTTAGGAAAGTCAATTGGGGCTAACGAAGTTTTGGTCAAAGAGAGTGGTACACGTCGATTGACTGTCTGTATAGAGCTACTGTAGGCTACTGTATGTACTTAGCTTTGCAGCTCACTGACAGGTTAATGCGTATATTTAGGGTCGATAAACAGATACTCTGGGCACATGTACCTGTATTGAATTGGTTACCCATACAGCTGTAGGTATGTCTGGCGAAAGTTCCCATTCCTTCAAATAAATTGCAATCTGACAAAAGCGTGCTTCAACTGCATTTGTGGCACACTGTAACAGGTTAACAGCAGCCTCTAAACCTTAGTAACAATTTGAAAAATCAGAAGAAAAATCTAAATAACGGATGGAGTGATGAGAAAACATTAAATATTGATTAAAGAATAATTATTTATTTATTTATTTGCTCCACCTATTTGCGTTACTTTTTTAATTGAGTTCTTTGATCATCTAATTTGCTTTAAATCTTGCCACTATTTATGAACGTGCCACTATTTATGAAAATGTATGTCATTTTTTCATTTCGAATCGCTGGGATGTGATTCGGATCCACAAATTATAAATTCCAACAAAAATTAGGATAAATGCTATAAACTACCCCATACTATGCATCGAAAGCTGGCGCGTTCAATCGTCACAGTTCTGTCAGTGGAAAATTAAAAGTTTACCTCAAGTCAACGCAATACATGTATAAAACAGCATGGAAATGAATTCTAACAATCCAATTCCAGCTTCATAGAACATTCTTGAGCCGAGATATAAAAACTTATTTACTTAAAACAAATTAGGCCAATACTGTAATTTGTGACTTTCTTCTTTCTCCTTCAATGTACACCTCACATTACCCACTTTGTTTCCCTTTAAGATTGAAATTGTTTTTATGACTTTGAACACTTTCAGTTTGCTTGCACAGCATTTTGCGCAGAGAGAGCTTAATCAATTAAAAGAATAGTCTAAAGCCAAATTTATTTTTTGATATGTTAAAGGGTAAAATACAGTATTCTAAGCATTCTGGTAAAAGTTTTATTCATTTTCCCTGTTCGGTTCTCGAGATATCAGCGATTGAATGGGGCAAATTTTCTACATAAAATGAACTTGGAGCAAGCAGGCGTGATGTCATGGCTTCACATTGTCGGTCAATGGTTTGCATTTATAATTTACCACCAATTTTATGCTACAAGTAGGTATAAATACCATTGGTGCTTCCTGAGCAATGGGAGTTTCATGTGCCTTAGGGGTAACTTAAGGTCAAACTAACAAGAAGAAAATTAAAAGAAAAACAAAACATTCGCCAACAGTGTGAATCCATGACATTACACCTGCTTGCTTCAAGTCCACTTAGGAAATGTGTTAACTTCAATTGCTAATATCTTGATAACCGAACATGGGAAATGAATGAAACTTTTACCAGAATGCTCAGAATATGTTCCTCTTTAACATGTGAAACATAAATTTGTTTCTGGACCATTTTTTAAATCACCCCGTGAGAGTAAGGGTGCTATCACATCTTTATGCAATTCACAGTTACTTAGAGTAAAGCAAAGAAATACAACGCTTGTAATGTGAGTAGAATAACAATGGTATCACAAATTACTGCCCAATGTACCATCTAATTTGAGTGAATATATCCTATATTCCTAATGTTCGTAGGTCGAATGCCAAGTGTGCACAGAGCGCACTATAGCAAATACGACTTCTGTAAAAGGGCAAAGTTACTGAAAGCTGTTCATTGAGTTGATCGAAAATCAACAAAATTTTCCAAACTTGTTAAGTTGTCTTCACATACCAATGACTAAGTGCCAAACTGAGACAATCCCGATATCCTACATACAAATAACTGTTGTATGAGGTAGAACCTAACGGTTTAATTCGGTTTTTAAAAAAATCGTGAGGAGGCACTCTTACTAATTATGCACTAAATCGTTACAAGTCAGAAAAAAATATAATATTATAACTTTTACCGTAATTCCTGGATGTGAAACTTGACTCATTATGCTAATTTAAAGCATTGTCATGTGGCAGTGCGTGACCCTTTTAAACTCTGTTTAAGTACATTATCGAAATCAACTCAATAAGCCCCTTTAAATGAAAAGAGGATTGGCGTCATTTTAACGAACTTTCAAAAGTGCTTTCCTATCATTTTACAGCCTGGCCGTTTTCGCTGTATGAGGAAGATGACTGGGCCAATATTATTACTGGTACCATCGAACGATGATCATCCTTGAAGCGGGGAACCCGGTCTTGACATACTGTACAGTGTTGTTACGAACATAACTTTCATCTATGACGCTTGCACATGTGTGAAGAGCCTGTAGGCAGTTATTGGTCCTGTTTCTCTTGGTAACTATTGGAGACATTCAACAGAAGTTGTATAAAGTTACCTACGTCATTCTTATAAAAAAGTTCTTTTACCCTCTGTCACAATACAGTATGTTACAGTATGGCACTGGATTGTTATGATCTACGGTATGCAATCATGCAGTAAACGTCGCACACATGAGAAAAAGGATAAAGTAGTTACTCAGCCCACAACTAATGCTAATGCTGCAATATGTACTATTCGTTCAGTTTTTCAACCTCCGTCTCTGTTCTTATTTCATAATGGATATGACTTTAAAAACAATTTGTCATCTTTCAAGGTAATATTTGGTTCTGGACATACAAAGCTCACAGCCCTCCGTTATGAGCTACGTAAATTGGCAGAGGTTGAAAAACTTATATCAGAAATCGGCTGATGCTGCAACATGTTTTATTCTCTCATTTTTTTTTACCTCTGTTACTGTACGTAGTTCATGATGAATTTGACATAAAAACCAAATTCTCATTGTTCTCGGTAATATTTGGATTTTGGCATACGACGCTGAAAAAAGTTCGTTATGAGCTACGTACATTGGCAGAGGTTGAAAAATTATATCAGAAAACGGCTAAAGCTGCAACATCTTTTTTCGCTCAGTTTTTTTCAATCTCTGTTTCTGTACGTAGTTCATGATGGATATGACATTTAAAGCAAATTCTCAGGTTTGGGGGGTAATATTTGGATTCTGGGCATACGAAACTTTAAAACCTTCGTTATGAGCTCTGTACGTTGGCAGAGTTTGAAAAAATTATATCAGAAATCGGATAATGCTGCAGCATGTATATACTACTCACTCAGGTTTTCAATCTCTCTATCTGAACGTAGGCCATAATGGATATGATATTAAAAGCAAATTCTAACGTTTATGGGTAATGTTTGGGTTCTGGGCATACCAAGCTTTCAAAACTTCGTTATGAGCTACGTACATTGGCAGAGGTTGAAAAAATTATGTCAGAAATCGGATAATGGTGTAACATGTTTTATTCGCCCAGTTTTCTCAACCTCTGTTTCTGTACGCAGTTCATAATGAATAGAACATTAAACCCTTCGTTATGAGCTACGTACATTGGCAGAGGTTGAAAAAATTATATCAGAAACCAGCTAATGCTGCAACATGAGCAAGCACTGCTGATACACCAGTCTTAACCGCAGTGACTATTGAAATAACTACGACCTACGCATACGTACCGAGGTCGAGGCTTTACTGTTCATTTGTGTGTTATCGTGTTTGCAGCAATGGGAAATCATTTATGAGCTACGTACATGTACATCGCTCATGGTTGTTTTGCTCTCTTTTTGATGTTTTTTTATGGCTAAATTAAAATCTGAAATGATTAAGGCCTACGTATAGGTACAGAGGTCGAGGCTTTACTGCACAATTTTCTGCTATCATGTTTGCAGCAATGAGAAAACATTTATGAGCTACGTACATGTACATCGCTCATGGTTGTTTTGCTGTTTTCTTGAAGTTTTTATGGCTAAATTAAAATTTGAAATAACTACGACCTACGTACTGGTACAGAGGTCGAGGCTTTACTGTTCATTTTTGTGTTATCGTGTTTGCAGCAATGGAAAAATTATTTATGAGCTACGTACATGTACATCGCTCATGGTTGTTTTGCTGTCTTTTAAATATTTTCATGGCTAAATTAAAATCTGAAATAACTACGACCTACGTATAGGTACAGAGGTCGAGGCTTCACTGTTCATTTTTTGTGTTATCATGTTTGCAGCAATTCGAAATCATTTATGAGCTACGTACATGTACATCGGTCATGGTTGTTTTGCTGTCTTTTTTAATGTTTTCATGACAAAATTAAAATTTGAAATAACTACGGCCTACGTATTGGTACAGAGGTCGTGGCTTTACTGTTCATTATTGTGTTATCATGTTCGCAGCAATGAGAAAAAGATTTATGAGCTACGTACATGTACATCGCTCATGATTGTTTTGCTGTCTTTTTTAATGTTTTCATGGCAAAATTAAAATTTGAAATAACTACGGCCTACGTATTGGTACAGAGGTCGTGGCTTCACTGTTCATTATTTTGTTATCATGTTCGCAGCAATGAGAAAAAGATTTATGAGCTACGTACATGTACATCGCTCATGATTGTTTTGCTGTCTTTTTTAATGTTTTCATGGCAAAATTAAAATTTGAAATAACTACGGCCTACGTATTGGTACAGAGGTCGTGGCTTCACTGTTCATTATTTTGTTATCATGTTCGCAGCAATGGGAAAAAGATTTATGAGCTACGTACATGTACATCGCTCATGGTTGTTTTGCTCACTATTTCATGCTTTCATGTCTGAATTAAACTTTGAAATAACTACGACCTACGTATACGTACAGAGGTCGAGACTTTGCTGTTGGTTTTTGTGAGATCGTGTTTCCCGCAATGGGAAAAGAATTTATGAGCTACGTACATTGGCAGAGGTTGAAAAATTATATCAGAAACCGGCTAATGCTGCAACATGAGCAAGCAATGCTGATACACCAGTCTTAACCGCAGTGACTATTGAAATAACTACGACCTACGCATATGTACCGAGGTCGAGGCTTTACTGTTCATTTGTGTGTAATCATGTTTGCAGCAATGGGAAAAACATTTATGAGCTACGTACATGTACATCGCTCATGGTTGTTTTGCTGTTTTCTTGATGGTTTTATGGCTAAATTAAAATTTGAATTAACTACGACCTACGTACTGGTACAGAGGTCGAGGCTTTACTGTTCATTTTTTGTGATATAATGTTTGCAGCAATGGGAAAAACATTTATGAGCTACGTACATGTACATCGCTCATGGTTGTTTTGCTGCCTTTTAAATATTTTCATGGCTAAATTAAAATCTGAAATAACTACGACCTACGTATACGTACAGAGGTCGATACTTTGCCGTTGGTTTTTTATGAGATCGTGTTTCCCGCAATGGTAAAAGCATTTATGAGCTACGTACATTGGCAGAGGTTGAAAAATTAGTAATACCACTTTTTCAACTTTCAGGCTCTGTACAGGTACGTAGGTTAAGAGGAGGAAGAGTTTCTAATTTTTTGTAAGAAATCAAAACAAGGAAAAGATGTCTTTCAAAGTTCATTTTTGTTAGTATTTTGTCATTGTTACATATTTTTTACTGAAAAGGGGTCAATTGAGGTATTGGCATGATAAAAATGACTAATTTTTCAACGTTGCGTTCTTTCTAACTTTTATCAAGTTAAAATGTAAGCTAGGTTTAAGTTTTAAGTAGAAAAATGGAATAGGAGTATTTTTGATAACGTAATATTGAAAAAGACACTATTTCAATGAAAAAGAAGTTTTTACCGTTCTACAAATGAAGTTGTTGTTAATTGAAAAAAGCATAATACAAGAAATATAGATCTCATTAAATGGTCTAATTTTGTGTTTCTTCCGTCTGTCTTGAGATTTAGTTTGAAATATTGACCTTGTTATCAGAAGTTACCATCAAGTCATTAATTGTTAGTGAATTTTGTGGAAGTTATTTTAAATGAAATTTTAACTGCAATCCTCTCAAGGACAAAAGGAAAAAGGAAGGAAAATATCAAGGAAATCCTCATTTTGGACTGTACGTTTTCACTTACACTATTTCCTATTTTTTGGAAATGTTTCCCAGGGCTTTCCTATAAAAATAACTGTTTTTTGAGTGAGTACTTAACGGCTTAATTTTGTTTTTTCAAAAATTAGTGACCAGACACGTTTTAAATTTTATGTACAAAAGTGTTTCAAGTCAGGACACCACAAGGTTCAAAATTTTTACTTTTCCTGTAACTATTGGATGTCAAACTTGATTCACGAAGCTAACTATAAGCGTTGACATGCCGTAGAACCATCTACACTTTCATTTCGTGATCGATGTCAAATCAATGAGGACCTTCAATATTCAAGAAGCCAAGAAGAAACAAAACGAGCGACCTTACACAACACCCTAAAGGACAAGAACGAAAGCCGTCCAGCCGTCCGGTTTTGACTCTCACTGAAATGCATTACTTCAACAGACCTAGCCACATCGACTAGATCACTCTGGATCCTCAAATATCTGTATTAAATGTGGTTTTATGATGATTCCTCCATGACAAACCATCTAACAAAATTTGTTGTACGTGTAAAACAGATAGAAAGAAAGAAAGGCGGGGGGGGGGGGGGGGATAGCTGGCACAAATAACACTATCTAAGCGGAGCGCCACCATCAGTTGGCGTGGCGTACAGAGAAAATTTTGGCTAAAAATGCCTATCAGATTGTCGGAAAAAAACACTTTCCAGTGTCTTTGGCCCTGTATATTTCAGCTAAATATCCCTAATTTTTTGAAACAAAGGGTAGGAAATCTATACTTCCGCTTTGAATGTTTGTTTTATGCCAACGAGAGACCTGCTAGAGTCTTAATAGGTTGGTCGCAAAGGTTCTCCACTGCGTCAAAGCGTCGCTGGTTCCTCTGTTTATTTCACAAGTTGACCATTTTACTGCCTTAATTTAAACTGTGAAAATCTGAAACTGCATATGATCTATATTTAATTAATCATACACATTTCAAGAAAAGTACATGCAAATTTCTCAATTAAATGACTCATTTAGTTATACCTTATGAGAATCACGATTTGCCACTCTTCCTATCAAAAATGCATTGTATAGAGACCTTAACAATTTGCTTGCAAGCAAATTGTTAAGGTCCCCATACAAAGCAATTGCTTTTAAAATCAATGGTTTGCTTTTACTCTCTTATTGTCTTGACTTTTCTTCAATAAAAATTAAGATAGAGCTTTTTCTTTCTGTTTTAAGAAAAAATAAATTAGTAGGAATAAAAACAAGTAGATTTCAGTTACTGCTGTACAATATATTCACTCATTTATAAAACTTCTACTCTAACCTTAACCCACCGACAGCCATATACATGTATAAAAGATGTCAAAGGCAAGGCTAGTTAGCCTAACACAATTTAATCGTCAAGTTCTTATGTTTGGTGACGAACTGTTCAATAAAAGAATGAAAATGGGTACGTGGGGCATTATCTGATACTAGGCATGCAGTCCCTTGTTTCAATTTTGAATTTTTATGCGTTCTTAAAGGATATTCTGTATTGAAATTAGACAGGTAGCTTCTTTGTACTGTTGAGTTTGAATAAAGACCTCAGATACTGAAGTACCGTTCTTTTAGGTTTCTGAAACCTGTAACTAGACGTCATGTTTGTGCTCTTGGTTTTTAGATATTGAGTTTCATCAGTAGATGGACTTTTTAGTTTTCTCTGGACTTATTTCGATAGAATATTTCCTCTTTTAGAGCGCCTTGATGAGAGAATCGAGGGAGCAATCTTTATTCTCCTCGTAAGTTGTTTCCAGTTCACTTTTAAGCCTAGAATTAACCAGGTATTATGAAGTTTGGGCGCCCTCTTAAAGGTTATGAAGGTTATCAGCGGTGATGTTGGAAAATTTGAGACAGGTGCCGATTTTTCGATATTCATTGCCAGTGTCTTAGCACTGCAGGTTTTGTTTTAGCTCTTCGGTTTCTGTAGAAAGTTTATTGTATCCTCATTATTTTAAAGGCATATTTTCATTACCCCAAACAGTTCCAATTCTCCCAACCTACAAACTTCTAGCCCCTCCCACATTTATCTAAAACTCATCCTTATCCAGACACAATCCTTGTTAATTGCTTCATGGCTTGTCCCAGTGGCCATACAAGTTCACAATGTGTAATCAAGACACTCTCAGTGCCCATGCTGTGTAATTTAGCTATGATGCATTGTTTGAATGTGATGCCAATCAAAGAGCTGTACCAATTGAGAGTTTTGATATATGTATACTGAAACTGTAGTTTAGGGTGACGAATGACTGCCTTTAAATGGTCCTTTGAGGACTATGAGGCTTGATATGCTGATTGAAGGGCGTGGTATAGCTGTAAATGTCACACCAACCTAGAGCTATTTTATGTTATATTTATCCGATAGAGATCTATATCGGAGAGGTTATCCATGAAGTGCTACGTCTGTTCCGCCTCCATACAAAATTGGCAGTTTTAACTCGGCCTTTAAGGCTGCACAACTGATTCGACACTTTCGAGACTTTGCAAGAAGTTTATCCCCTTTTGCTTAAACTTTTTGAAGGGTTAAAAATGGGTTAGATTTGTTAGTTAGATGGAGTTTTAAGGCCCATTTTCCAACATATTGGTCCAAGTCGAGCCGGCCACGGCTTAAAAGAAGTCACACTGACATACGTTAGGTAATGAAATATGTGGTTGTTTAGAGAGAGAGAGAGAACTGGACATTTATGAAAGGCATGTAACATTTCCTGCGCCCCCAACAATCAGAAACTGACTGATGGTATTTTCCTCCGATATACACCCGAAGGCATTAGGAAGACAGTTGCTTTAGAACTATTTTTAGTATACAAACACCTCAAACCAGTCATTTGTATGAGGACCCCGGATTGAAATAGATTTTCTAATGCAGCTGGAAGTACACTGTTAAAAATTTCTGTAAATTTACAGACTTTTTTTAACTTAAACTTTTTGTATTTTACTTTTAATAGAGATTTTCTGTATCTTTACAGACACTTTGTATTGCTACAATAAAAAAAGGTTGTTTAACATGTTTTTTCTGTTTATTTGAAAAACCATTTCTGTCTGCTTTTTTAACCAAATTTTACTGCTTTGTAAAACTTTTTTTTGTAAATTCACAGAAATTTTAACAGTATTTTGTATTTTTCTGATTTGACATAAATATACTGTCATTTAACAAACATTCATTTTGTTTTTAAGCTGAAAAAGAAACAAAAATAAGCCCAAACAAACAAATAAGAAATAGCCAGAAAATTTTCAATATATAACATGCGTCGTTCTGCGAAGTTTCAGTTTAAAAAAAAACATTTTTGACAAATTTATGGACTTATTTGAAAATTAACTTACATTTATTATAAAAGCATACTTAATTATTACGTTCTTAGTTATAAATATCATACAACTGGTGTTTTGTCACACATTTTTAAGTAAAAAGAAATTGTAAGGCCCTAATTTAAGAGCACTGACAATTGGTATACTGATGTCAACTCATCGCCACAGGCGCTCATGCACTTGATCGGAGCAAATTAAAAACGTTTTACAAATTTACTTGAAAGAGTCTGTAAATTTACCACTTTATGACGTAAATCTTGTTTTGCATAAATGGGTGGAGCTTATTTTGTAGGCATTTTCCTAACAAAAGGATTGCTGTTGCTTTGAATAATATCTTCTTTGGCGTTTTTTAATCAGGAAGTGATAAACTTATTGTTTACCTTGTCAGGAAATGTTTGCAACCAATGTATTTGCATTCTTTGTCATATTTATTTTAAAAACAATTATTATATTGTACAAAAAATGTGACTTTCCAATTTACAAAGTTCCTAGAGATAGCAGTCTACTTGACAGCAATATGACAACAAAGCATCCTCAATGTGTTTTGATTGAAAACAACTTCGTAACGACACATTACGTTGATAGGCAAATACCTGATCTACGTAATGGTGAAGTGTATGTTACGTAATAACATATGAAAGGTAAAAAAAGCGATATTATAATAAATATTAAAACGTCGGGAATGAAAACAGTAAGCTGTAAATTCACATAAAATTAAGGTAAACAAAACAGAACAATTCTGTAATTCGATTTTACAGTAGACTTTTGTAAACTAATTTACATGCAAAAACTGTAAAGAAAAAACAAACCCTTAATGTTTTTTCATGATTACAGTCTGGCTGTAAAAAAAAACATTATTTGGTTGGAAAAAAATTTGCAATAAAAATTATGTAAATTAACAGAGAAATTTTTTAACAGTGTAACTAAAGCTTGTCACAGCGATTGAGTGTAGATAAAGACTTTGAGGAAGGAAAGAATGGTTTAAGGTCACGCCAAGGTTTGATATGCTGAAGACGTACTTTTTGTAAGGGTTTCGGTGAAATTTTAAATCCGGCGTGTTTGTCACGATATGAGCAGATCAAGTTGTCACATTTTCAAGGAAATAAAGTCGAAAAAAGAACAAATCACATCATGTCCTCGCATTAATGGACAGTTTGTTTTCTTCATTAATCTTTACAACCATTTTCGCCTCAACAAACCCAGATTATCAGAATGTAATTGTATAAATGGCACTAGAAATTTACATATTTTGCATTCCTTTCAGGGAGTTTCTTTTCCAATAAATTTGAAGACCAAAACAACAGTATGAAAAAGCCCAAAAGAGAACAAATTATTCTTTGTCCATGTGTAGAAGTGATACAACCTTTGCAGCCTTCAAGTTCACTTTGGAACACATATCTATTGAGTTCTCTTACTGATATTTAGGGAAACACTTGTCCGATTTGAATGGAAGTTTCACCAAACTGTGTAGACTTAGTTCCTCTTTCACATAAGAGACTTAAATGTTTCCTTAAATTCCCCTTATAGCTAGTTAGATGAAGTTTTACGGCCCAGATTTCAGCCTATCGGTCTTAGTCGAGCATCACGGACAACAGCAGCAGGTTCCATTTTTAGAGTCTATGGTATGACTCGACCTGGGAATCGAACCTGGACTTTACCGCTAGAACGAACACGTTTTCCCTCTATAAACCAGAAGTCTAGGAACGCGTTTTCTGACTGCTGGAAAATATGGCTGGTTTTTTTTTTTTTTCAAAAGCAGTCTACGATTTACCCTATGTGCACTAGTGTTTTAACTTAATTCTTCAGTTGATTGTCATTCACTAACTAGCCTATAGAAAGGCAGAATAAATATTATATTACCAAGTTCATTGGCATAGTTCATAACCTATCACTACAATTCAGACTACACGAAACTACCATAATTTGAGTCCCGCTAACAGGAATTATAAATATCATGATACGATGTAATAAAGTTATTGGTTCTTAAAAGCTTTAAGACGCTCGTACACACAAATCTAATTTTAATGAAGTTAGGTCAAGGTGCAGGACAAAGTCTTGTTTACCCAAGAAATGTGTCATAGTTGAAATTCTGTTGAAGGTCACTCTGTACTCCTGTGCAGTAAGACGATTTCACGTTGAGGAGCCTTGTTAAGCAATATTCATTGTTGGTATGGGAGTTTCGCTCTTTAAATGTTTATTGGTTGCTCTGTGTTCAGGTAGGTTTTCTCCATACTACTCTTTAAGAAGAGTTGCCGTTTTGGGGAGATAATTGTCTCGTCGTTCTTATCCAAAAGTTTGCTTTCTTGGAGCCTATTACAACTTGCTTGCTCATTTTACTACAACGCTTTGACAAACTGTTATATATGTGCAATAAAAAGGACAATAGGTTGGCCTCAGGTTCAGTAAGGGGGGGGGGGGGGGGATAACGGCAGACGTTTCAGAGTGTTGTGCATGTGTCTTGCATTTTAATTGACAAGATAATACCAATACGGTTCCCCCTTATATCGATTGCATACTAAATATATAGCAAAACTTTATTCGTAAACATGAGGTAGTCTTCTTCATTCATGCACTTTAGAAATTGAAGTTCCTTACCCGTCCCCCCGGTTACTTAAATTGATCGTTTCCTAATGTTGCATAAATTCGTTACCTTATGTAGTTTCCAAAGTGCCTGCTAAAGCTGTATATCTAGTAACACTACTAGTCTCGTACAGTACGCGCGGCAGAATTGAATAGGTACAGTGACGAATGCCGTGAATACTCAAAAAGAAATAGAAAACAAAGGAAAGCTTTCGGCCGAATTTATGAGTCTGTATCGATTTTAAGAGGGTAACAAACACAAACAAATGTAAATTGTTACATTTGCAATATTTGAATAGTTTAGTTTTTAAAAAAGTTTAAAACAATACAAATAGTAAAACTAGATAAACTCATGAAATGCTATCGTTGAGTACCTTATCAGTACTCAACTGTCCCTTATGAGCTTGAAATATTCAATGCTATAGCTTGTGACGGATGAGCAAGGAGGCCGAACATCATCTATAGGCAGTAAAACGTTTAATGGGTTAGCAGATGATTCCCATGGTAACAAAATTAAACATCACTTACATCTGTCCGTCTGTGTACTCCTTGGAGTATAACTTTAAGCGTAAGGATTCCTCAACAAGACAATGCAAGTTAAAAAGCAACGAAAAGTAGGATAATTCCTTGAAGAATTCTTTACCGACCGTCACTGCACCGATAATTTTCTGGTATGCCAAGGTGTTTAGCTGATAGACACCATTGAAATAAACAAAAAAAACAAAAAAAAAAAAAAAACAAAAAAAACCTTTTTGTGAACTATTTGCCCACTTAAACTTGCCTTAAAGATAATCCAGAGTAAAATAGAATCATCTGAGCAAACTTAAACTTGCCCAGAAGATTCTATTTCACTATGGATTATCTTCGAAAGTGTGACCAACGTTAACACACTGCGTTATAGTGGTCCATGTGATGTGCCATATTCATCTGTAGATGTATACTACACACCGTTTCTTTGGAAGCCATCCCACATTGTACAATGCTCGAACAAGCTTAGGTACGGGACATTCAAAAGATACTAAATGTGTGAGGACTCAGATTAGTCACAATGATTTTTAAATCGTGGTAGGTATCATTCTGGCATTATTTTTATTTGATGGAAAATAGTTAGGGAGAATGCATTCCCTTAGCTAGAAACTTGGTGAACATTACATCCTGAATATTCATGGTATCTCACCAAGGTTACATCATGCCGTGATGTAGGCTATCTTATCGAGAGTGGAACATAGATAACCTAGTGAATCTAAGGCGGCGTTGGCTGTAATTGATATCTGAGTTGGCTGTGTGATCTGTGTCCTGAGGCTCTCTTTATATGTACTGTCGTTGTCTTTACATTGAGTGAAAAGCAATACACATACACAAACACATTCTTGACTGGTTCTCAATGAAAAGGTAACATTTTGAATATTGCTGTTTATCTTGTACTGCCATTCTATTAACCAGATCTTAAATCTGCCTATATTGAGGGTATAAACAAAGTGTGATTCATTTTCTCCCTAAGTCGAGGAGATGTAACCAGTAAGAGAAGCGCAATATTTCAAAAAGTAAGAAGCAAAGTTTCATCATAATGATGGTCACCTTGCAGAGGAATCTGATTTGTTTTTAGTCTAAACGTGGAAACTGTTTTCTTCATTTCATACTTGAAAGATTTGTCAATAGCCCAATTTATATTGGTTAGTTGAAATGGAAAATCGAGGTGCTAAATGAAATGTTAGATTCCTCCTACCAAACTCTGATTGACTCTTTTGGTCCATTAACAAGGCATCAGCAAGTGCTCGTTTTGTGTGTAAGTAACACCACCGAGGAAAGGGAGGAGTTACTTTGCAGGTCAAAATATGGTGAAACGGTGCTATATAGAACATTGCAATACACATAACAATTGTTAGCACTTTATGACTTTTCATCTTTATTCGACAGCCATTTCAACTTTTGATGAATCTTATGCTCTCAATGCCAAAGATGTCAAGTCACTGGATAACTCGTTTAAATTTTCAAATAATGAAACGCTATCAACAAACCTTCCGCAATGGATCGTGAGAGATGACAATAGTGAGACATGCATGCTTATCGAGGTTGTGCTGTCGAGGTTTTGTTAAGCTTAACTTCAACATATCCGAAAAATTAATAAAAAACGCTACACAAATTTCTTTTGGGCTATATTCCTGAATTTTACACTCTTACTTGAATTTCCCAAAATACCCCCAAAGTACCTAGCATTTTATGACCGAAATGTCTCGCGTTTGGCTGTATCATTAACAATACACCAAGATTTACTCTATAATAATCACTTTGCAGTATTTTTCACAAAATGTTTTATTTCTTTTTGATGAAATTTAAGGTTAAGATGAAGCTTTCAGACATTTTGTCTCAATATCCTTTCAGTTTGATCCCGAAGTTCCCGTTCCATCGTCAGCTGTTGCAACTCAAAAATCTGGAAGTTGTAACTCTAAGACTGCTAATTTCAGACTGGAATGGGATGATAGCCCTTATACCTATACCGTGTCAATTTTGTTCGTAGTAGATGAAAATGAGTACAAGATGGCGAACGTAAGTCTCAGCAGAGAGAAGAGTAAGGCCGTTTAAGTTTCTTAAATCTTCTAATAACAACAAAAATAATGTTTTCTCTGAGAGCTACGTCGTGAATGTAAAAATGTTTGAGTAAAGAGATTTTATTTAAAACTAATACTTATGTTAGGCACTGAAAGGTTTCATTCTCATTTTTGTATAGAGGCAAATGATTTTGTCTGGCTAAATTTAAAAAAAGTAAAAGAAAATATAAAAGTCCAAATAACGGCTGAACTGATTCGACCTAAAAACAAAATTGTCGTCATTTCTGGCTACTTTAAAGGTGGAGATTTTTCGAAATTTTCCTCATCCCGCCTCGATAAATAATGGTAAGGCTCAGCATGCTCCGGAACCCAGCTTCTGTGTAGGCCAAGCAAAACCGTGGTGCACGCTCCCCAGTTCATATTGATAGAATTTGCGCCTTTTGTTCTTTTGGTTTTACCTATTCTACTAACATTTAAGATCGTATTGCATAGTCAAGTGAAAATGTTCACCCTTTTTTAGGCCCGTAAATACTATGTACAGACTTTACTAATATTATTTCCACTTTTATAGTGTACATGTTTCTTTGCATTAGATCGGTGTCTCCCTTTTAGACTTTATAAACTTAGCACAATTTCATTTACTTTCATGCTTTGCCTAGTGTGCTCTTTACACTATTTGTCTTTAATCCTGAATTAAGTGCATGGAGCTACAGACTTCCTTTTCTGTGCACAGTGATCCTCAATTTTTATTCATTTTTTCTCAATCAAAAAGCATGTTTAAAATAACTTTGAGTGCAAATCTTCCTAAATTG
Source organism: Holothuria scabra (assembly GCA_037179385.1). Lineage (NCBI taxonomy): Eukaryota > Metazoa > Echinodermata > Holothuroidea > Aspidochirotida > Holothuriidae > Holothuria > Holothuria scabra. The sequence continues at coordinate 70,053,107 of CM074179.1, forward strand.
TTTAAAATTTTCCTCAGCTTTGAGTTTCTTTGGATCCAGTAGTACCTTCTCACTCTGCCCCGTTGCTACTTCAGGAACTTGAATGGCATGCAGTAAATTTGACAATTTTAACAGTGGCCTGGTTAACTTTACGGAATACCACTTCCAACCATTTGCTTAACAGTCGCAAGGACAATATGGAAAAGGTAAATACCCTTAGTTACATAGTCTTGAACAAAACGTTCTGTAAACTTGGGGTTTCAATTGCCCCAGGTCGTCAGTCTTAGCAGGGTACGTTACTGTACTAAGTATACGGCTCTACGTTGCATACGAAACTACTTCAATGTTGACCAAATTACGAACACATATCTGTTAACGCATACACGATTAGTGGATTCTGTAGCTTCTCACACATGCATACTTTTTAACTTAAAAACGAAATGAACACTTATGTACTTTATTGCTTTTCACTTCACCGAAACGTATTATGATATACAATCTTTCCCCTGTTGTTCATTGCATAACCCTATGGATTGTTTTTTCAGACGATTTTTCGCCCTAATCCTCAATTAATATATTAAAATATATATCCTTATATATCCTGATGTATCTTATACTCTTATGTATTTTATTGTTTTATTTTATTTTCGCCTTAACGTTCTGATGGTATACCGATTTCCCCCTACCGGTCGATCCAGCGTTATATATATGGAACGCATTTCACGCAAATCTCGTTAATAACGGCGTGACTGGTAGTAACGGCGTTGTACATTGGGTTAACAACGGCGTGATTAGCCTATCTTTAACAACGTAGTAGATTTTGCTAACCACGGCGAAATTTTAAGTAGCCACCTGCTAATTTTCGTTAACAGCGGCGTGATCAGAAGTAACAAAGTACTATAAGAGTTTAGCAACGCTATATTCGGTTTCATCAGCCAGCTAAAAGTTGGTAACGTCCTTGTCGCGATCAACCGCCGGTGCAGGTAATCATGTAATTTCAATCAATAACGTGAAAACAAGAGGTAGTGGCGCTGTTCCAGTTAACGCAAATACAACTAGACAATTGTACTTGCATGGCAAGTACTAATCGAAGCCTTGAAAATGTGCACACTTGGGACTTTCTTATAAACAAAATGAAGCATATTGTTGGAACTGGTTCCCGAACAAAAGTGGAATATTTCCCACATTTCCCACATTGTTCCTTGCAACTTGTTTGGGGAGATCTATGTGAGATAAAGCAGTTACATTATATATTCTACTAAACACTGATGTTTAAATGAAAGTATTCACCTGGATGTAACAATATCGATAAGCTATTATTTTTAATCAGTTGCCCATCCTGGATGTAAAGTTGCCCCAAAATCTTTGTACCTAGTTACACTTTGCCTGAGACTGTGTGATACACTATTGGTGGTGACACAGGCCTAGCGCTATGCAAAAGTATTGACCCTAGACTTACTTGACTTTCCTAACACGCAGTAGACTACAATCTTGGACAAAACTGTTGGGACACTTTACATTTTATTTGTCTATTTTAGTTGAAGTAGGCCAACATAAAACTCCCTTTACCCCTCCCAATGTTGCGTCAAGAAGAACATGACTCTTTGCCCAGAACAGCATAACAGTGGTCAACATTGGAAGGGAGAGCAGGGTGTCCCAACAAGTTATTGTCCAAGATTGTCTGGGTCCCAAGAGATACATTTTTGAGACCGAATTCAATAAAAACGTTTAATTTTTTGAGTGTTCTAAGGTTGTTTAAGACCTTTTCCAGAAGCCAACTATACGCTTGAGGATTTTTAACAAATTAAGGGCGACCGTAGGATAAATTTCATTACAAACCAAAAGTATGCATTGTTTAGACGCACAAATCAACAATCCCAACGGGTGGAATAATCCTCTTCCTGGATAGAAGAGTCATTCTTTTTCAAACTGATAGTTGGAGACGAGAAATTTATTGAAAAGGGGCCACGATCTACCATAAGATTGTTAAAGTAACTCTGCAAGCCAGACTTTCTTTCATAACTTTGGTAGATTGTTAGGTACGGTTGGTTTGGAACACATTTTGCAGCCAATTTTGCATCTCAGGCTGTATTTTTCATGTTGTATTACAACTGGTAACAAATTTGTTATGCCTTCTTTCAACCGAAGCAGTTTCTTAACATTTTTAGTTGAAAGTTGCTTTCCAAACCAATGGTAGACTTGGTTTTAACTAAGCCTTCATCCCTAACCTCGTAAAGGTGGCAGGTAGGCCGGGCACAACCATATCTCTGAATAAAAAAAGGCAAAGCAAGTGGGACAATATCATTAATGTCCCTTTGCTCAAAAGAAAGGATGTGGCAGAAGAATTGAAGTATTCAGGCCATTTTTGGTGGTATTTGCTTGGGCTTAATCACAGGGTCCTCTCATGTAGGTCCCTCCCATCATTTGTGAAAAGGGTCCAAAATAATCTGGATCCAGGACTCCACAAGTTAAATCCGGTCCAGGAAATACTTCCATGTAATGACCAGCATATCTTTTACCTGTCATAAAATAACCAAATAACCATAAGCAAAGCGTAACTTCTTACTGGTGGCAGCGCACCTATCTGACTTCTCGAAATTCTCGGACAATCTTGGACAGAACAGTTGCCGGTTGGAACACTTCACATGTTATCTGTAAATTTTAGTTGAAGTAGGCTAACATGAAACTGCCTGAAGTAGCCTAACATGCAACCCCCTTTTTCCCTCCCAATGTTGTGTCAAGAAGAATGTTTCTTTGCCGTGAACTGCATAACGGTGGTCAACCAACACTGGAATAGAAGGGGGAGCAGGGTGTCCCAACAAATTATTTTGTCCAAGATTGTATCTGCAGTGTCTAGGCCTATATACGCTGAGCGCACCTTTTGCACTAGGACACGACTAAGTGTAAATGTTAGAGTCGTTTTGTTCTGTAACGTTTGGCTTTAGGCCTTCGTAACTGTGTTTGGGTAAGACTACGACAACTTTTGTCCTCAGTAAAGCCTAAAGGACTAGGGTATGTATGGAGAGTCGCGTAATTGCTTCCTATACAAATGTATTGGGAGCAACTACGCGACCGTCGATGCATAACGTTAGTCCTTTACTGATAACTTCGACAACCGTGGGTAGACAGTCTTTTCCTTTGTTTCAAACATTGAAAATACAATAGAGAAGCCATCAACAACCCATAAAGGATGATGAAATGAACGACAAATTGTATACCTTAAAATTGGTGGATTGTTCCCTGGCCCTGGTTACTGTCGCCATCACGTTAACGACACAGTACGTACACTATATAGGCCTAGCTAGCTAGCAGCTGCATGCCTTTATGCATGAACGTAAGTTAGTGGACTTGCTTACATTAAAATGACTACGGTCGACGAAGTTGCTTGATGAAGCAGTTCCGACAAAACAAAGTGGCATATGTTGGAAAATGCAACCTTTGAAATTTATTTTGAAATCCCTGAACGGTATAAATTGTTTTCAAACTATATTTACACCTTTTTCAACCAGAGAGGAAGCCTTAAATGCAGAACAATACCTTTGAATGTGGAACTACTTCTTTATTTGCACATTACCACCTTACTATACAGCAGTTGTTCGAGCAAATCCCCTTATATAGAAATAGTTAAACTTTGTTGAAAATCCCCCTACCGAACCACTTAACATGACTGCGCAGCTGTTCCATTGTACGAACGAACAGCTCGGGATTTCAATATGAATCCAATTGGAACATTATTTAATATTCATCCGCACCGACCGCTTACGAAGGCACGAAAACACGTGACTGAACGAGCAATTCCTACAATCGAAGCTGTGGCTTCGATTAATTAACGACGATGTAAATAGTAGTAACCATGTAAACTTTAATGGCGCTTGTAGTCCATGGCGCCATTTAGACAGAAAGCTGCTGGGTGGGGGCGTGGCAAAATTTTTACCGGTACTTCCACTTTTGCTTTGATTTTTTGTTGTGACTGAATTATGACAAACTAAATTTACATATTGGTGAGTGGAAACCTGTATCCATTGACCAATGTATTTCCTACTAAAAGACTTTAGGCAATTTATTTGTGATTGACTTTACATTTCGACAACAAATAGGTCAAAAAATGAAAAGCCAACATTACCTTCTTTCATAAAAGCACTAGGCCTAACTGACTTCACTAAGTAATGAACCACATCACAGTGCGGTAAAAAAAAAAAAAAATAAAAAAAATAAAAGATAAAAACAGAAACCCAGAAGCAGTGGCTTAACCAGATCTGACTGTCGGGGGGAAGGGGGGAGGTGCAATAGCATAGAGGTTTCCCAATTTTTGTACTAGTTGAGCCTTTGAATTGATGTACATTGTGTTGTTTGTAGGTGTCTCAGGGCCCTAAGAGAATCATGTTTTCAGTGGCGTAGGAAGCAATATGACAGTGGGTGTGGGGGGGGGGGACGGAACAATTTTGGACCATGCAAATCACCCTACTCCATTGACCAAAAGGTACATTTTTTATGCTAATTTTTTCTAATGTTTTTTTTCTACGAGCAAAAATAATATTTTAAAATAATTTTAATTTGTTTTTCTTAAGTTTGAACACTACTGTATTAGGTACGTATCGAAAATTTATGTCCTTTTACACATTTGTAAATGTGGAGATTGTATTGCAGAAAACAGATTAGATTCAGAGTTTCCTTTAAGGAAATATGCATATTTGGGGGACTATCGAAGAATCGATTCCAATTAGCATATATCGGAGATAGCATGTCGATAGCAGATCATTTTATCTAAGGGGTGCGGATTGAGGCTTCAGGGTAACATTCAAAAAACTCTCGAAACTTTGTTGCCTTTTTTAGACTAAAATGGAAGCCTAAATTGAAGGAAATTATAGGAAAACGGCACTGTAGGGGCTCGCAAAAGTTTCCCACTGACTGCATTATAGAGATCACTTAGTGCTTTAATGGTAATTTAAAGCGCGCGAAGCGCGTGGGAAATTTTGCCATTTTTAAAACTAATAATTTCAAATATGAAACTTTTATTAGGACGAATTCGGAGTTTTATGAAGAAAAGCTTGGGAAAAACCGCACTGTATTTGACTGGTGTCTCAAATGGCAAATTGTTGAATTTTTCACTTTTTCGAGCAAGGGCGCAATCGCCCCTGCCTCCTGAAGCTACACCACTGCTCTGCAACATTGAACATTAATAAAATTTTGGACGCTTCAATAAGTAACGAATCATTCTATACAACTGACAGGGTTGAAAGGTATTTGATGACAGTAGTAGTACGGTAGGCCAATGGTTCCCCTGCCTAGAATAATCTTCAGTTGGCGCGGAGCGTACAGAAAGTTTTGAAAAATCGGGACCCCTCAGACAGCCGGAAATGGCATGTCTCGGGCTTGTAAGTGGTAGCTAAGTTTTCCGATTTTTTTGAAAATGTGAACACCACTGTATTAGGGATAAATTGCGGCGCGCGAAGCCTGCCGAAATTTTTGCCCCTTTGAAACATTAGTATGTTGATATCGAGCTTGTATTGCAGAAAGCTTTCAATTGATTCTGGGTTTCCTGTGAGGAATTTTAAAGAGTTTGGGGGATTACTGAAGAATCTTCAACGCCTTCAAATATTGATGGCAAATCTGAGAATGATTGCTCTTCTAAAGTCCTCCCGACTATCTGGCATAGAGCCGTTCGGAGAAACCAAACTATAAACTGCTTTCCGAAGAAGCTAGATTGCACGACGAATCAATCATTGATGCTACACAATGTTATCCACCGCCCACGAGCTGACACTTTACGATGGCATTTCAAAAGTTTCCCAAACTATTTAGACAAGATATTTCAAAATCAAAATCTTTCACTGAAGAATATTTGGACTTCTATGAAAGACAGTAAACAAAATTGGCAATATAGCTGCCGGTGTCTATTGATGATATGGTGTCACATATGGTAAATATCCGCTTTGTCATTTCCAGAGCTCGGAGAAGTTTGCCAAACCGATTTATGAGCGAGACCAAATGCACCTCACGTTGCAGGTTTGCTCTTTTTGAGATTTTGAACAATGAAAAAGGGGTATTTGACCCGGGAAGGGGGGAGGGAAGCATGCTCCGCCTACTCATTTTTCACGGGGGAGGCTGTGGCCGCCACAGTCCCCGCTTTCTACTCCTATGATTGTGTTGGGGATGGCTTCTCTCCTCAAACACCACAAAAACTCGAGTTTAACAATCCATTTGTCAACATGAAAATATATCTGGTATTTAACATCCAAATAATTTTCTTTTAAAAGTTAAAGGAAACGATACACGCTTATATATATGGGCTGTGTTGTCCTTTAATTAAGTTCCATTCGTCAGATGGTCATTTTACTGAATGTGTTGATGAATGGATCAAAGTCAATACTCGGAGAAACGTCGCTTTTTCTTACTGGCTAATGAGGAGAGCACTAGGGGAAAGTCTTTCCTCCGATATGGTGGACCTCAGATATTACGTTTGGTAACTTTAAGCGACTAAATGAATGTTCATAATATTTTTCTAAATGAATTTTCATATATTGACCAAAACAATGTTCCATGAATGCAGATCAATCTTGCTTTTGATGTTATAGTTGGCTCATTTTCTTTTTTTTTTCTTGTTTTTTTTTCCTGTCCCCTTTCTGTCATTTCCCCTTCTTTTCCGTTTTCCATTTTTCTTCTGCCTTTCTTTCCTTTACCTCCTTTTTCTCTTTTTCCTTTTCTCTTCTTCCATCTCTGTTCCTCATTTTCCTTTCTTCCCTTCCCTTCCTTCCCTTCCCGTTTTTTCTTCCCTTCCCGTCTTTTGTCTGGGGGCAGTATGCCACCTGCCCCCCCACTGGTTACGCCACTGCCCAGAAGGCTCGCGACTCCTTTCCTATGATATATTGAGATTGCGTTGAAAGCTTTTCAACTTTTGGCCTTTGGCAACCCCAAGTCGCCTTTGACCTACACAAAAACCGTAAAAATAATCTACTTAATATTGGCAGGCCACATGCGATGTACAGTGCCGCTCGAAGTTACCCTTCTTGAGATGAAGTGTTTGCAATTTTTTGACCAATTGACCTCTCATGACCTCACATGATCTTTGGGCCCCAAATAAACATTATGATTCATCTGCATAGTGTGGACAATCCATCACATGAATTGGTTGAGTGTTCAGAGGGAATAAAAGAAAACACAAAACATAATGAAAGGAGGTTATGTTTGCTTTTCATTTCTTTTCCTATTTGTTGTCGAAATGTAGAGTCAGTTACAAATAAATTGCCTAAAGCTTTTTAGTCGGAAATACATCGGTCAACGAAAACATGTTTACACCCACCAATATGTCACTGTTCTAATGTAACTTTAAATTTTCATATGTCAGTCACAACAAAATATCAAAGCAAAAGTGGAAGTACTGGTAAACCTTTTGCCGCGCCCCCATCCAGCAGCTTTCTATCTAAACGGCGCCATTGACTACAAGCGCCATTTAATTTTACATGGTTACTACCATTTACATCGTCGTTAATTGTATTTGCGTTAACTGGAACAGCGCCACTACCTCTTGTTTGCAGGTTGGTGATTGAAATTACATGGTTACTTACACCGGCGGTTGATCGCGGCACAAGGACGTTACCAACTTTAAGCTGGCTGTCGAAACCGAATACGCCGTTGCTAACCTGTTGTAGTACGCGGTTAGTTCTGATCAAGCCGCTGTTAACGAAATTAAGGACGTGGTTACTTAAAACTTTCGCCGTTGTTACCAAAATTTACTATGCTGTTAATGATAATCACGCCGTTTTTAACGCCATGTACAACGCCGTTACTACCAATCACGCCGTTATTAACGAGATTAGCGTAAATGCGTGGGAATTAGCGTTATATAACGCTAATACCCACCTTAAGAGGAAATTAATCTATCTGCTTTTACAAAGGGCGAAAAAACAATAAAATACAAAGAGAATTCGCCCTAACGTTTAAACATTTTACTAACGTTATTTCAATGGTCAACCATCCGTTCGTGTTAATAGCTAGGTGTCCGTAACTTTGGCAAAACTTTAAACTAATTGTGTCATTCCGTCATTCCTATATTAAAAGTGTGTGGAAACGTTAAGGCGAAACTAATACTTTAATATTTCGCCCCCAAATTTTTTCCATCTAAGGTCGATTTTTGAACAACATTTCCCCCCCCAATATATATATATATATATATATATATATATATATATATATATATATATATATATATATATACATACATATATATTGAAATATGGTATACTGTCCGAGTAAAGTGCTCTATGCAAAAACAGAGCTTTATAATACATAAAATTGTAATGCACGAGTTACATGCTTATTTGCTACACAGTGTTTCACGCACGTGCGGCTTGCACGGCGATCCTCAGGCAAACAATTCTACTACTTAAAATTTCCTTTTGGACCGATCCGGGGGCTTCGGACCGTGACGGCAAGTGGAGATAAGTTCAAATCTTTTGTTGAGTTTGTCGGTGGAGAGCAAGATTATGGTCTTCTCTTCCATACACAAGTTGCAAAGGCCGGGTGAACGCATGTGTGTGTTTGACTGTGTGAGTATCTCCCAGTTGATGGAAAAGCTTTGGTCTTTGTCCTTGAGTTCCCAAATGTACTTGGATAACTTAGTGTCATTGGCGTAACGTCTGTGCCTGAACGATTTGGTGTGATTGTTATAGCGTGTTTTAAAATCACCGCCTACGAGCCCTACGTACTGCTTAGAGGTAGCCCCGCTCTTCACTGTAGCCTTATAAATAACTGAACTAACCAAGCACTTTCCGCGCAGGGGACAATTGGCTTTTACCCTGCAGTTGCAAGTTCTAGGGGGGGATTCCGGGGAAGTTTTTGACAAAATCCGGTTGTTGTGGGATTTGATAATTTGGTTTATGTTACTCATGCAACTGTAAGAGATTTTAAAGGTATTTCTGTTGAATATTTTATTTAGCTTGTGTCCTGGGGAAAGTGATTGGTCACTAGTTTTAAGAATTTGCATCCAATATTTGTCTTAACACTTTTACTGAAGGGTGGGTTGAACCATATAATCTTTCTAGGTCTGTTCCTGCTGCTCTGCGTCAGCTCAGGGGCGGTGTTCCTATTGTACTCGATGTTGCTTTTGTGTCCAGCAGATTCAAGTGCCCTTTTGTATGGCTGGATGGCTTCGGTGGAGATCGTTCTGTTGGACGAAAGCGTATATATATATATATATATATATATATATATATATATATATATATATATATATATATATATATAGATATATATATGTATATATATATATATATATATATAACGCTAATTCCCACCTTAGGGAAATTGTTATATCTGCTTGTACATAGGGCGAAAAAATAACAATTTCAATGGTCAGGGCGAAAAAATAACAATTTCAATGGCTAGCCATCCGTTTGTATTAACAGCTAGGTGTCCGTACATTTGACAACCTTGATCTAATTGTATCTTCTTTGTAAATCTAGGAGGGCGCCATTGTCCGTTTACGTATTCCTATAGAAAAAGTGTGTAGAAGCGTTAAGGCGAATCTTATATTTCGCCCCAACAACAAATTTCCCCCTAAGTGCCAAATGAGTGATATATATATATATATATATGTATGTATATATATATATATATATATATATATATATGTATGTATATATATATATATATATATATATATATATATATATATATATATATATATATATATATATATATATATATATATATATATATATATATATATATATATATATATATATATAGCGCCGATACAAAGTATAACGCTTTAATTCCAACGAAATGGTGATACACATAGAAGAACACTACACTAATAACGTTTCCATTGCCCTGCAATCTTCCTCAGAAATGACCAAGACAGTTAAACTTGACGGACGCACTGAAGCTTCACGTATTGATTAAGGGGATAAAAAAGATGTGTCCCGATTTAGGATTGGTGTTTGTGTATTAGCCGCTGTTCGTACAGCTTTCTGTTGTTGCTACTGGTAAAACCTTTTTTGGCGATGAAACAACGGAGATCGAGGGGAGAATGGCCCGGTGGATTAAAGTGGGCTGCTACTGTTAAGCCGGGAGGGTTATTTCTAATGCTGTGTTTGTGATTATTAACCCGTATTCTAAAACGATTTGCTGTAGTGTTTCACCTACATAAATAGCTACAGGACATTTTGTACAGTAAAGTACATACACTGCATTGGGGGTATTGCAACCTGCCCTGTCTGGGTGTCAAAATGCAGGACAATCGAACCGTTATTTGTGTAGTGTTCTTCTATGTGTATAACCATTTCGTTGGAATTAAAGCCTTATACATTGTCCTGGCACTATTTAGTTTATCTTCCAAAACACAATATATGTTTATTCATATAATTATGTGTTATATATATATATAGATATATATATGTATATATATATATATATTTATATATATTTATATATATATATATATATATATATATATATATATATATATATATATATATATATATATATAAATATATATTTCACTAATTCGGCACTTAAGGGGAAAGTTGTTGTTGAAAAGTCGACCTTAAGGAAACATTTTTAGGGCGAAATATAAGTTTCGCCGTAACGTTTCTACACACTTTTCTATAAGAATACGTAAACGGACAAGGGCGCCCTCCTAGCTCCACAAAGTAGATACAATTACTTGAAAATTGTCAAATTTACGGACACCCAGCTGTTAACACGAACGGATGGCTGGCCATTGAAATAACATTGTTTATATTTTTAGACGTTAGGGCGAACACTGTTTCTTATGTATTTCATTGTTATTTTTCGCCCTATGTACGCGCAGATATGACAACTTCCCTTAAGGTGGGAATTAGCGCTATATATATATATATATATATATATATATATATATATATATATATATATATATATATATATATATATATATATATATAGAACTAGAAAGTTGGAGGTCCCGAGTTCGAATCCCGGTGGAGTCAACATCGTTGTTTCACCTCAGCCACATTTTCCAGCTTCACCAATTTTGATTTTTATATATATATATATATATATATATGTGTGTTTATATATTTATATATATAAAAGTAATAGTTGCGGCTGACAAAACCAACAACTTTTACAAATTAGAACCTGAACAGTATAAAACAAGCTGGTACAACAAAACGTAAACAAAGTATAAAAAAAGCACCACCCAACATACGCAATCAAATCACTGCAGCTGACAAAATTATAGCTTCAAAACTTGAAATTAGTGACAGAGTCGACATCACAAGCGAAAAACAAGCATTACACTAAACGACCACAAACCAAACTTCAGCAACAAACCCACATGCACACTGTTCAACCCATCAAATTCAGAATTAGGGAAGATTAGCAAACAAAAACTAGAACGGATAAATTCAGAAATCAAACAATCTACAGGGTACATCCAATGGAAGAAAAACAAGTGAAGTCATAGACTGGTTTAGTGAAATACACGACAAACACCAACAATCGTTTATTGCTTTTGACATTTGTGAGTTTTATCCCTCAATTACTGCCGACCTCCTCAACGACACTTTAGACTTTGCATCAAACTACACAGACATACCAGCATTCGAAAGGCATATTATCTTCCACACAAAGAAAACTATGCTGTTCAACGTTGAAACACCATGGCACAAGCGTACCGGCCAAATCTTTATTCGATGTCACCACGGGTAGTTACGACGGTGCTGAAACTGTGAACTAATAGGATTGTACCTCGTATCACAACTTCAGCACATTGACATGAAAGTCGGCCTATACAGAGGCGACGGTTTGGCTGTTTGCAAAGCAGCACTAAGGCAAACAGAAAAAATTAAGAAAGAAATATGCAAGATAATCTCAAATAACAAGCTAAAAATAGAAATCGAAGCAAACAAAAAAATGAACTTTTGGACCTTACCCTTGATCTTAGCACAAGCGCGTACAAACCATGCATGAAACACAACAAGAACCCTCTTAATGTGCACAAACAGAGCAACCACCCCCTTATCATAAAGAACATTCCAGAAAGCATCAACAGGAGACTATCCAACATTTGTTCCGACGAAAAAAACATACAACACATCATCGCCCGTATACAAAGAAGCATTACAAAGAAATGGCTATGGGTACAATCTAAAGTATTAGACCCGATCCTCTAGCACCAGTCATTCCAACGGAGCCCTAAAAGAAGACGAAATAGGAACATAACGTAGTTCTATCCCCCGTTAAGTGACAGTTGCCACATCCAACATTGGCAAGAATTTCTTTATCCTCTTGGACAGCTGCTTCCTACCTGGACACAAAGGACATACTTTACTCAACAGAAACACGGTGAAACTGAGATACAGCTGCATGGCAATCATAGACCAAATTATATGAGCGCACAACAAATACATAATGGCGAAACAGGAAGCACAACCATCAGCGCGAAGCAACTGCAATTGCAGAAAGCAAAGCGATTGCTCATTGGGAGGCAACTGCCTCACGCGAAGAACATTGTGTACCAAGCAACTGTAACACGCCACAACAACCACAACGAAGAAAGCATACATTGGTCTAACGGAGAACACATTCAAAACAAGATACACCTGCCCCACCCCTGGAAGTCTAGCTTCAAACACACAAAGACAAAAGAAACGCAACTGCCACTCCAGTGAATACATCTGGAAACTAAAGGATTCAAATGTAGAACAATCCGTAATAAATGGAAACTCATAAATAAATCTCTGAGCATACTCCACATCATCTAAAACTTGTAATCTCTACTCTGGAAGAAAAGTTACTCATTATAAGCAAACCTTCCTTAGCAACTCTTAATAAAAGAAACGAACTGATAAGCTCTCCTGTAGACACAGGAACAAACATCTGCTACTGTGTAATTATTCCCACAATGGGTAATGTATCTGGGCTCGCTGTACACCGTTCTTTGCCTGTTCACAACGAACACGGAACGAGAAACGTGCTTTAAAACGGACGCGTTCAAAAAAGCAGCGAACATATACGTATTCAACGTTATTGACATCATTCTACTTAGGCTTCTGAGGAGTGAGGACCTACATTATTGTCCCTTACGAAACATTTCTGTAAAGCTATGTTGCAAAAACCTATTGTAACCTTTTCAATATATATATATATAAATATATATATATTGTATATATATATATATGTATATATACATATATATACATATTTACATATATATACATATATATATAAATAAATATATACATATAAATATATATATATATATATATATATATATAAATATGTATATATATATATATATGTGTATATTTATATAGTATATATAACGCTAATTCCCACCTTAGGGGGAAAATGTTATATCTGCGCGTACAAAGGGCTTGTAAAAAAAAACAATAAAATACATAAGGTAAAAGTATCTCGCCCCTAACGTCTAAAAGAAATATAAACAACGTTATTTCAATGGCCAGCCATCCGTTTGTGTCAACAGCTGGGTGTCCGTAAATTTGACAACTTTGAAGTAATTGTATCTTCTTCGTAAATCTAGGAGGGTGCTCTTGTCCGTTTACGTATTCCTATAGAAAAAGTGTGTAGAGGTAACGTTACGGCGAAACTTATATTTCGCCCCCAAAAATTTTCAACCTTAAGGTCGACTTTTCAACAACAACTTTCCCCCTTAGTGCGGAATTAGTAGAAATATATATATATATATATATATATATATATATATATATATATATATATATATATATATATATATATATAGCATTAATTAGTATTCCGTGTTGGTTGGACGTAATAAATAGTGAAAAATGGAAAACAGAGTGTGATTTATTGAAAATTTCTGTTTCAATAAATAATCCGTTGGATCTTTATGCACACTCTGTTTTCCATTTTATATATATATTTATATATATTTATATATATATATATATATATATATATATATATATATATATAGCATTAATCAATTACGTAGTGTTGGACGTAATTAATTTAATATGCTCTGATCTATTTAAGCAGAACGAGTCTGATATCAAGTTAAGGCACTCATACTGATCCCTTATCAGGCGCTTATATGACGTGTAAAACAAGGCATTGTATCCTTCATAAACTTATTTCGAGTTTTGTATGGATTTTATTCTTTTGTCAATAAAAGAGACATTAGGATGAGCAAGTGGCAATAATGTCTATTTATTCTTAATATTATGCTTGATGTTGAAAAACCAATGAGGTAATTTCCGTCATTCTTATGGCATTGAACATTGTCAGGTAAGCGTATATATTGATTGATATATCTAGTGCCGACAAGTGTCACTTTAAAAATGTTTCCTGTTATATCTTCACGGTCATAAATACACATGCGTTAGTTCTAAAACTGTTTCTTCTACACCTTAAAATTGCGTCGAGTTTAATCAATGGTCAAGGGAGGATGGGAATCCCCAATCACCGGGAGAGATAATTTAGTCCTACCTGTATGACCAGCTACGGTCACACTGCCCCTTTACTTTGGGTGTTTTGTTTTATCTCCATGGGGATGCGAGACCATATTGTAATCTCTTATCTTGTGATTCATTGTGCCCTCTGCCAGTCAATCACTTTGTCGTTAACTGTTATGAATACCCTGGCATATTGTCCAGAAATACCACGCTGTGCCCAACTTGACGATTTTGTTTGAGCACACAGATCCCTGCCAACTTTTTTAAGGCTTTCTCAAGGAAATAGGTTTTACCGAACTTCTTTGAGTGACTCTCGCATTTTGCCTGTGCGCTTTTGGTTCTTTCATTTCATTTTACCCCATCATTGCCCTATTTCTTTTGTAACTCAGACAATGTATAACACTTTGAGTGTGGATGTAAACCAATCTCTCTAACATAACTAACTTCATAAGAACACTGTGCA